>PISX010000063.1:0-417386 GCA_004024625.1 Mellivora capensis | reverse complement strand
TGTCAAATAAATAAATAAAATCTTAAAAAAACAAAACAAAACTGGCCATTTTCACCATTTTAAACTTACAGTTCAGTGCATCAAGTACGATTCACAATGTTGTGTAACTATCAGTAGTCGTTACTTTTAAAACTTAAAAGAGACTGTAACCATTAAGAAAGAAATCATTCCCTGCAGTCCCTGGTAATCTCTAATCTATTTTCTGTCTCTGTAAATTTGCCTATTGTAGATACCTCATGTACACAGAATCATACAGTGTTTCTCCTCTTGTGCCTGGCTTTCACTTAGCGACACGGGTTCAGAGTTCATCCATGATGTAGATGAAGAGTATCAGAACTACATTCCTTTTTAGTGGCTAAACACTATTCCATTGTATGGCTTGTGCCACAATGTTTATCCATTTATCTGTGGGTGGATACTTCCGCTGTTTCCACCTTTGGGCTGCTGTGAATAATGCTATTATGAACGGTGGCATACAAATATTTCATTCCCTGTTTTTAATTGTTTTGGGGGGTGCTTATATCCCTAGAAGTGGAATTGTTGGGTCATGTAGTAATTCTCTTTACCTGTTTGAGAAACTACCAGACTGTTTCCCACAGGGGTTGTACCATTTTATATTCCCACCAGCAGTGTATCAATTACCTTTCAGAGAAACAGAACTCAGATTTTAGAAGTCAAAGCCTTTTTGGACTTTTTTTGGTTAAAATAACTTTTTAAAAATAGAAATCAGTCTGTCCATAACAAAATATTTATTAAATGCCTTCCGTGTGCCAAATTTTATGCTAGGTATTGTGAGAGTTTGCAAAAAGTATAAAACATCTCCTTGAACAATTTGTAATCTAGTTGAGAAGGTAAAGCATATATTCAGCTCATTCATTGAACATCTATCTAAACAATGGAAATTCAGAGAAAAATGAGATACCATTTATGTGTTAATGACCAACATACTTCTCCTGTCCTCATTTATTTTTCCAGTTTCCGCTTCCCTCTTGGGCTTGACACCCCATTTCTTTCTTTTTTTTTTTTTTTTAAGATTTTATTTATTTGACAGAGATCACAAGTAGGCAGACAGGCAGGCAGAGGTAGAGAGGAAGGGAAGCAGGCTCCCCACTGAGCAGAGAGCCCAATGCGGGGCTCAATCCCAGGACCCTGGGATCATGACCTGAGCCAAAGGCAGAGGCTTTAACCCACTGAGCCACCCAGGCACCCGACACCCCATTTCTAAGTGCTCACTGGACATCCTCATTTGGACATCTAAGGGAAATGTCAAACCTGTGAAACCTAAAGTCAAACTTTTTGTTGTCTCCTTTCTTTCCACTTCCTCCTCCATGTTCCTACACATCATTCTTCCTTTTGTATGTGGTCCACCTCACGATTTGTGTTAGACTTGTCCTTCTCCTTTATTGTCTCTTGTCTGGTTGTACCACCGAAATGTCAAAGCTCTTGCCCCCTGCCCCGCCTTGGAGTTCATGCCTTTGTCAGCCGTAGTGCATGGGATGAAGTCCAGGCTTTTTGGGATCAAATGAGAAACTAATCTTTCAGTCTAGTCTTAATCTCCTGCAGCTTCACCCCAGGAATCTGGCATTCTGGGTGACATTTTCCTGGGTCTTGGATTATCCTGGAACCTTTCACTGGCTTGAGTTTCCTTTCCTTTCTTATTTGCAACTTCTTCACATTGGCCTGCGCCCTATGCTCCACTCTCCAAATATGCCAGACCTCTGTTGATGGCACTTAGATTGTGATAGCTCATCATTTATCATTGTCTTAACCCTCTGATTGTGCGGAGAAACTGGGGTTCTTATTCACTTTAGCAAGAACTTACTGATCCTTATGTGCTAAGCATCATTTTTGTTACTGGGGATACTGTATGTGTGAGAAAGACTGTAATAGTTTCTTTAGTTTATAAATACATAGTATAATAATGCTATGAAGAAATAAAGCTAGATAAAGGTTGAGAGAATGATGGAGTGGAGTATTATTTTATTTGGAATGATCAAGGAAGGTCTCTCTAGGGAGATAATACTCAGTTGGATGAGAAAATACTTAAGGATGAGAAAAACCCTGCAAAGATCTGGGAGTGATTATTCCAGGCAAAGAGAACTTGAGCACGTGCAAAGACCCTGGAAAGAGAATCAACTTGGCATGTTCCAGAAACAGCAAGAAGGGCAGTAGGAAATGAAGGTAGAGAGGTGGGCAGGGCTCAGATTTCATAGGCTATTAGAGTGGCCCAGATAAGATGGTGGAGGGGAGTGAAAAGTGGTTAGATTCCAGGTACTTTGGGCATTAGGGAGAAGATGGGTAGCCTGTCTGAGATAGAGCAGACAGTTCTTGTTGATGGATCATATATAGGATTAGTGGGGTAGGGAAAAGAGAGATTGACCCCTTGGTTTGGGGTCTAGGTTCTGAGGCATTGTGTCTAGCACAGTAATTAGCTTATAATAGGTGCTTAGTAAATATTTATGGTGTAATGAAGACCAGTACCCAGTCTCTAGGAGCTCCCATAAAAAAGTCAACCAATCCAGCATTGGAAGGCTTGTTGACACTAGTGAACATTTGTAGAATAAGCAAAGGTTGCAAACCCACGGAACAAAGATGGGTCTGAATTTTCATCTGATGGGGAACAGTCTTTCCTTTTGCTTCAAGAGGCCTGCCCTCTCGCAGCTTCTCAGTCTAGGGCCTGGAACAGTTTGCCTAGGCTCCAGCCATCCTGCCTGCAGGTACCTGTGAATAGGTTGGAGATGGGTATGGAGCTATGATCTTCCCTGGATTTGTCTGGCAACAGTGGGTTGGAGGACCAGATGGCACTGTGTAAATGGAGACTCTGCCTTAGTTATACCTGTTTATGGCTTTTTTTTTAAAGTTTTTTCTAAATCAATCTTAAGTTCTTTCTTTATTCATAAAAGACAAAAAAGGTAAATATTAATTGCTTAGTAGGAAAAGAAATATTAGCATAATAGAAGATGTAATAAGATAACATATAATTATTTATCAAATGAGTGATTTTTTGAAACCTTCAGGGACTCTGTACTGCCTGCAGATCAAAGTCTGCCTTTTTTAAGCTGGCATACAGGATCCTCCAGAATCTCTCCCAGGTACTTTTGCAGCTTCCTCTTTAACCAATTTCCCATGTGCATCTGGTGCTGAAAACATTCTAATTTCTGATTCTTTTCTGCCAATCTCAGAACTATCTCTGAGTTTTCTTCTCCCTCATACATTTTCCAAGTCCTCTCTTACTCTTTCAACTCTGACCCAGACTTTAGAGCCCAGGTGAGACGTGAGACAGGTTCTTTCCTTGAAGCCTTTCTAAACTCTTCCGGCTCCTGGAGATTTCTCCCCTGGGCAGATGCTGTGATCATGGTTGTTGGCGGCTGTGGTTTTATGTGGCAGCGAGTGTGGCATGTACAGACGGGTCGAGCAAAGCATGACTATGGAGCCATTTTGTTTCAGAGGCTGATTTTACCGCTCTCCTCTGAACATAATTGCCGCCTGAAGGGGCATTTCAGTTTCACGAATTGCACAACTGTTATATAAGCACTGTTGTTAAAATCCTATGCTGTGATTACCAAAAGTAGACATTGTTTTGCTTATATCCAAATCTTCAAAAGGAAGTTTGCTGACCACTGTTGGGCATATACAGAAAAGATGTAACCTCTCTTCGAGTCCAGTGCTCTAACCTCTCGGTAATTCACACGGATATTGTGCCAGAGCTGCTGGTACTCATCTGGATCAGACCACCTTCTAGGTGGTCACAGCTGCGTGTGTGCTGTTGAAGAAGGAAGTACAGAAATGTTTTTCCTTTGTGTTGCCTGAGCTACTGTTGTTTAATGTATACATATGTAAGTGTATTTTTCAAATGGTTTTTTAAAAAATATTTTTATTTATTTGTCAGAGAGGGAAGGATCACAGGTAGAGCAGGAGGCAGAGAGAGAGGGGGAAGCAGGCTCCCTGCTGAGCAGAGAGCCCAATGTGGGGCTTGATCCCAGGACTCTGAGATCATGACCTGAACTGAAGGCAGAGGCTTTTAACCGACTGAGCCACCCAGGCGCCCCTCAAATGTTTTTTTGCCCCACTTCGGATTCCTGCAAAGTAATGTGGAAAGTTCGAATGTTTTCCTCTTGAACCTTTCCTCTTAATGATCAGTGTTAATAAAGGGAGAAACTAGCCTAGACGATACAGTAGAATCATGTTTTGTTGAACTTCATGGAATGTATAGTTTGTATTTCAACCTCCTTAAGATGGATGTCTGGCTATAAGCTCTAGTCCAAGGATAAACACTGTCATTTCTTAATGTTCATGGAGCAATTGATGAATACTATAATTGAAAGCAATAATTGTCTTGGGGAAATGAGAGGATTCTTGTGCAAAAAGGGGTATTTGAAAAATATGTTCCTGAGTAGATATTTCCACTTGAAGATAAATATTGATTTGCATCCTACTTTTTTTTCTGTATTTGAGTTATTTGCTTAGCCAGTGTTGTAGTTCCTATTTTAGAAAGCATATACCTGGACATTTTGGAGGATACAAAGACTACTTAGAGTGGAGCTTGTTCCCAAGGAGCTTAGTTTGTATGAAGCTCATACCTACAATTTAGTTTAAGACAATTTTTAATGTAGTTTTTTGTTGCTTTGGGTTTTAAAATAGTGTGAAAGAGAAAAAATATATAGTGTTGAGAAGAATTTTGGGAGGTGAGTAGGACAGATGATGGAGACTATAGATGGCTTTTAGATTCAGACTGATGGCTGTTATCGCTTCCACTTCTAGGCCTGTTTGTGAACGAATACCTAAATTTTTGAGAGCTAGAGATGAAAAGGACCGTGGCCAAGATTATAGTGAATGGAGAGTAAGGTACAAGTTTGTAGTTACCAGTGCTAGCTAGCAGGTAGGTGAAAGTGGGATGTATAGGGTAGCTGAATTCTTTTTTTTTTTTTAAGATTTTATTTATTTATTTGAGGGAGAATGAGTGAGAGAGAGCATGAGAGAGGAGAAGGTCAGAAGGAGAAGCAGACTCCCCAAAGAGCTAGGAGCCCGATGTGGGACTCGATCCTGGAAGTCCGGGATCATGACCTGAGCCGAAGGCAGTGGCTCAACCAACTGAGCCACCCAGGCACCCTAGGGTAGCTGAATTCTAATGTGTTTGGAAGCATCTGAGGTTAGAGAAAGCTAATTAGATAGGTGGTAGGAACAGCGCCATGCTCAAAAAGAGCTATGCTTAGAGTCCTAAAATCTGGATTTTGTTACCTGGCTCAGTCGTTTACAAGCTAAATAAATTACTACATTAGGCAAGTCCTTTCACTTTTATAATCTATCTATATTTAAAGTGGGTCTCTTGGGGTGCCTGGGTGAAGTCACTTCAGTTGGTGAAGTGACTGACTCATGATTTTGGCTCAGGTCGCGATGTCAGGGTCATGATATCTAGCCCTGTGTCAGGCTCTATGCCTATCATGGAACCTGCTTAAGATTCTCTCTCTCCCTCTGGCTCTCCCTTGCCCTTCCCCTCATGCTCTCTCAAAAATAAGTAAGTACATAAATAAATAACTATTGGGCTTCTTATAGATAGCATATAGTTGGGTTTTATTTTTTAAATTTAACACTCACTACCTTTTAACTGACATGTTTAGACTATTCACAGTTGTAATTATTTTTGTTTGTTTTAAATTCTACCATCTTGCAAGCTGTTCCCATTGTGTTCCACCTACGTTTGGTTCTTTTTTTCCTCTTTCTTTGCTTTCTTTTGGATTGAAAAATTTTTATGATCCAGTTTTCTCTCTACAATTGCCATATTATTTATACTTTTGAAAAATTAGTGGTTACTCTTGGGTTTACAATATACATCTATTATCAGAGCCTGCCTTCAAATAATAATTTATCACTTCATATCTAGTTTAAGACCTTATAATTCCCAATTCCTCCACCCATTTTTTGTGCTATTTTTATATAGTTTATACATTTTTACATTTATATATTTTATTTTGCATATGCAAAATTTTATTTTGCATATGAAAAATGCATTCCTGTTGTTACTTAGAGGTTTCTGTTTTAGAGCAATTAAAGATATTATAAATTTAAAAATGGATTTTATTTTATTTTCATATGTTTTCATATGTTCCGTTCCTGGGCTTTATTTATTTTATTTCTTTGTTGTGTATTGTGTAGACCTATTTCTGTCTGATATATGTAAATACAGTAGCACTGGTCTACTAGAAGTTCTCTTAGTATTTGTCTGAGAAGGTTTTTATTTCTCCATCTCTTAAAAGATACTCTCTCTGGTTATAGAATTGTTGACAGCTGTTTTTCTGTGATAAAGGCATTACTCCATTATCTTCTGATGTTTCAAATGAGAAATCAGTTATAATTTTTGTCTTTGTTCTTGTGCGTTTTAATTTGGCTGTCTCAGATGTTATCTTTGTCTTCAGGATTTTATCTTTGCTTTTAGCAGCTTGAGTATGATATATGTAGGTGTGGGATTTTGTTTTATTTTTGTTTCTAAATTTGTTGTTTTTGGTATTCTCTGAGATTCTTGGATCTATAGTTTGGTGTCTGTCTTTAGTTTTGGAAAATTCTTGGCTACTGTGTCTTCAAATATTTTTTTCTGCCCATTCTTTGTCCTCTCCTTTTGGGATTCCAATTATACATAAGTTAGATTGCTTAATATGTCCCATAGCTCTTGGATATTCTCTTATATTATTTTTATTGTTTTTTTTTTTAATTCTGTTTTTTTCTTTCTTTTTCAGTTTGGGTAATTTCTTTTGAATGGTCCTCGATTTCATGGATTCTTTCTTTGACTCTGTCAAATATGTTGATGACCCTGTCAGAGGCATTCATTCTTCATTTGTTAACTGTGTTTTTCACTTTTAGTATTTCAATTCAATTCTTTCTTACAGTTTCCATCACTCTGTTGCATTTTCTAGTATTAACTTTTATCTTTTTCCTTTCCAGATAGCAGCCATGTCAGGCAAGATTAGGATTTTGTTGGTTTTTTCTTATGCCTCTTTTGCATATCTCAGGTTTGGAAAAGCCTTTTGACCCAGGAATCACCAAGAGCTGTTCCAAAATAGAAGGACATAAGAAATGTACTCAAACTAGCTTGGCCTGAGTAGGAAGAAAGAAGAGAGTTATAGACGGGTTGCATTGAGGAATGAAGAGCTGCTGTGTGTATCCATAAATCTGATTGACTTGCTCAGGGTAAGTGGTCATCTAAATCTGTTCTTTTCTTCTTTATAATTTAATAAGATCATAAAGTAACTATTATTTCACTCTCATTAAATGGGATGACCAGCTATAGCCCCTTCATCCAAACAAAATTAATGTGTGTTATTTTTACAGTAAAGGGTGATTTTTCTGTCAATTCCAAAACAGGAAATTTTCTGAGTCTTCCATCTAATATATTTTAATCTCTGTTTGGCCACAGTCATAAAGTTGTGTATTCATTTGTCCTTTGATTCATTCAAATATGTTACAAGGCTCCTGTCTCAGAGTTGTTGTACATTTGTTGGTAATTACAGTGGTGAACAAGATATCCTTTCCTCCAGGAACTGGAGAGACTCTTACTTAACTAACACAGAAGCGTGATTAGTACTATTATGAAGCTTCAAAATACTATGGGATACAGAGTATAGTGATTCACTTGGGCCAGGGGATTGGTCAGTGCTTTGTAGAAGAGGTAGCATTTTAATAGGTATAAAAATGATTAGAACCTTGATGGTCAGAGAGGTTGATCGCCATTCTAAGCTAAGCAAACAGCTAACACAAAGACATTCACTTGTGAAGTATCTGGAAAGCTGTTTATGGTCTATTACAAGAAAAGGACCATCTTAGTTTCAGGGACTTGCAGGTAGCAGTGAAGGTTTGAGACTAGATCCTGTTTTGTGGTATACCAGGGAGTGAAAAACTTGGAAAGAAGACAGTGATAGTGGGAGGGGACAGGCCATCCTGATACGTTTTCTGGAGGGGAAAACTGCAGGGGGAGCCAGGCAGAGATGGAGAAGAATTCTTGATAGTTTATACTTGGGGAAGTCCTATACCTAATGACTTATTTGCTTTGACTTGGCTGGTTTTGGTCTGGTTTTTTTGTTTTTGTTTTTGTTTTCCCTGATCAAGACATATGAGGCTCAAGTAAAGAAAGTGAATCTGATACTTGCCCCCAAACTGAACTTCCTCTTCACTCTCACAAAAGATAAATAGAACTGTTAAAAATGTGTGAGCACTGAGAATTACTTAATCCATTAATTCTGGTGTTTTCTTCAGGGTAGAAGGCTGAAGCGTCTATCTCCAGAAATGTCTTTGGAAAATAAAGAGCAAAATGATCTGTCACCCAAGAATTCAGTTGAAGAAAACCACCAAAACCGTTCTCTGTCTGATATGCGTCTGGAGCTTGAAAGGGACTCGGGTACTGCCTTGAAGCAATTTGAAGCAAGTGATCAAAGCACACCTTACCGTAGGATCCACATGGAGCCTCAAGAGAAGTCAACTACTGACTTCAAGCAATTTGTCATTAAAAAACTGCACAAGAGTTGCCAGTGCAGTCCAACCAGAGCCAAAAATATGATTTTGGGTTTCCTTCCTGTTTTGCAGTGGCTCCCAAAATATGATCTGAAGAAAAACATTTTAGGGGATGTGATGTCTGGCTTGATCGTGGGCATCCTATTAGTACCCCAGTCCATTGCTTACTCCCTGTTGGCTGGCCAAGAACCTATCTATGGGCTGTATACCTCTTTTTTTGCCAGCATCATTTATTTCTTATTGGGTACCTCCCGTCACATCTCTGTGGGCATTTTTGGAATATTGTGCCTTATGATAGGTGAGGTAGTTGACCGAGAACTACTCAAAGCCGGCTATGACACTGCCGAGGGCACGCCTTCTCATTTCGGGATGGTTTCAAATGGGAGCGCACTGTTAAACCAGACGTCGGACTGGATGTGTGACAGAAGCTGCTACGCGATCGCGGTCGGCAGCACGGTGACCTTCCTGGCTGGAGTTTACCAGGTAAGAAGCCGTGGCCTGAGTGGTTCTTTCTAGCAAAAGCAGTCACTGTACTTGAAATCTCAGATCTCTCAGGGGTCTCAGAGAGCGTAATAATTAAAGCTGTCATTCGTTGAATGCTCAGGACATGTGAGGGATAGAGCCAAAATTCAAGCCCGGATTTGACTCCACAGGTAAGATAAAGCTGCTTCTCTTTTCTCAACCTTAGGCTGCCTCTTAACCAAGGAATTTCAGTCAGCCAGACTGTCCTTATCTGGTTGTAAAAACGTTGACCAGCTAGGGACCTCAGATCACTCAGGACAACTCTGTCATTTTACACGTTGAGAAACATTGGGTTTCCTTGTGATGATGTGTGGTTGCTTATGGGCAGAGTCAGCGTGAACAAGCCAGGAGGAGGGTAACAGGCTGCGGGTTGGCAAAGGGAGGAGGGCAGGTGGTTTCAAACTGTAGATGCCCCCCTGGCCCCACCTTTAGATTTGATGCTCTGGTGAGTGACTCTCACCAAAGATGGCAATTTTCTTGGACTTCTGGGGAACAATTGAGAACCACCATTTCGTATTATTAGCCCGAAGAAAGGATTAGAAAATTAGATTCTCTTCGGGTCTCCCATAGAATCCGCTAAGCGACCATTATCATCCTGCCCCTGTCTTTTGGCCTCCAGGAGTCAATGCCAGCATTAAACCTCTTCTCTGTTATAGGCATTTGGTTCCAGTGTGGGCTGGGGGAGGGAGAGTAGCTCCTTTCGTGTGGTGTCCGGCGAAGAGGAGAGGCAGAAGTGGGTGACGGGCAGAAGAGCGGGGCTCTGCGGGGTCCGTGTTTGCTTTTTTATTAGTATGTCTCACCAGTGAGAATAGGCTCAGTAGAGTTCTGAGGAATCATTGGGAAGAGGAAGAAATAAAGAAATGAAAAGGTTTTGTCTTTGAGGACGCAGATTTGGTATGGGAGGCAGTTCGGCATCAGCACATAGACACTGAGTGAGAACAGTTTCTCGGTGTGAGGTTAACAAGTGTGTGCTATAATAATTTTAAATATGATTCTTTGATGCGAATCCAGTTTTTTGTTTTATCAGTTAAAACTTCACTTTTATAGTACTGATTTGTAATTTAATGAAAACACATGGTTTTTTAATTAGAATTTTTCCAGGTTGAGCTTTTATAATTTCTTGTGGATCCTTAAGAATTTTTTCTTTTCCAAAGAGGTCTGAACTTTATTCATACTTAAGAAACACTGTAGAAGAAGGTAGGAATCTTCAGTTCTTGTCTCATCCGGGCTGAGTAACAGTGTGACTTTGGGCTAGTTTCTTAGCCCTCTGCGTGTCAGTAGAACGAGAGGACTGATGTACAGTTGCATTTCTTTCCTACCTCTGACATTTTGTGATGCTGCAGGTACATCTCCATGCAAAGCAAGAGCCAGGGTATTTATTTAGTGGGTTTAGAAGCTCTTTTCCACTTACATTTAACACTTATATATCCTTCCTTCCAGGTAGCGATGGGCTTCTTCCAAGTGGGCTTTGTTTCTGTCTACCTCTCAGATGCCTTGCTGAGTGGATTTGTCACTGGTGCCTCCTTCACTATTCTTACATCTCAGGCCAAGTATCTCCTTGGGCTCAGCCTTCCTCGGAGTAGTGGTGCGGGCTCGCTCATCACCACTTGGATACAAATCTTCAGAAACATCCATAAGACCAATCTCTGTGATCTCATCACCAGCCTTTTGTGCCTTTTGGTTCTCTTGCCAACCAAAGAACTCAATGAGCACTTCAAGTCCAAGCTCAAGGCACCAGTTCCAACTGAACTCATTGTCGTTGTGGCAGCCACGTTAGCCTCTCATTTTGGAAAACTAAATGAGAAATACAATACCAGTATTGCTGGGTCTATTCCCACAGGGTTCATGCCACCAAAAGCACCTGACTGGAACCTAATTCCTAGTTTGGCTGTAGATGCAATAGCTATTTCGATCATTGGTTTTGCTATCACTGTATCACTTTCTGAGATGTTTGCCAAGAAACATGGCTACACGGTCAAAGCCAATCAGGAGATGTATGCCATTGGCTTTTGCAATATCATCCCTTCCTTCTTCCACTGCTTTACTACTAGCGCAGCTCTTGCAAAGACCTTGGTTAAAGAATCAACAGGCTGCCAAACTCAGCTTTCTGGTGTGGTGACAGCCTTGGTTCTTCTGTTGGTCCTCCTGGTAATAGCTCCTTTATTCTATTCCCTTCAGAAAAGTGTCCTTGGTGTAATCACCATTGTAAATCTCCGGGGAGCCCTACTTAAATTTAAGGATCTGCCCAAGATGTGGAAGGTTAGCAGAATGGATACGGTTATCTGGTTTGTGACCATGCTGTCCTCTGCACTGATAAGTACTGAAATAGGCCTGCTTACTGGGGTTTGTTTTTCTATGTTTTGTGTCATTCTCCGCACTCAGAAGCCAAAGACTTCATTGCTCGGTTTGGTGGAAGAGTCTGAAATCTTTGAATCCGTGTCTGCTTACAAGAATCTTCAGACTAAGCCGGGCATCAAGATATTCCGTTTTGTAGCCCCTCTCTACTACATAAACAAAGAATGTTTTAAATCTGCTTTATACAAAAAGACTCTCAACCCAGTCTTAGTAAAGGCTGCTTGGAAGAAGGCTGCAAAGAGAAAGATCACGAAGGAGACAATGATTCTCAGTGGAATCCAGGACGAAGTTTCTGTGCAACTTTCCCATGATCCCTTGGACCTTCATACCATAGTGATTGACTGTAGTGCAATACAGTTTTTAGATACAGCAGGGATCCATACACTGAAAGAAATTCGTAGAGATTATGAAGCCATTGGCATCCGGGTTCTGCTGGCTCAATGCAATCCCTCTGTGAGGGATTCCCTGGCCTGTGGAGAGTATTTCAAAGAGGAAGAGGAAAACCTCCTCTTTTATAGTGTGTATGAAGCAACGGCCTTTGCAGAATATCAGAATCAGAAAGGAGTATGTATTTCCAATGGTCTGAGCCTTTCCAGTGATTGACTGAGAAAGTAAATGGAAAGAAGAATGATGTCTAGCCAATAGGTTAATGTTTGAAGGATGTAACATTTTGTAGTTCCACAGTGGAAACTTGCACTTGAAATTTTAACCTGGGGCGCCTGGGTGGTTCGGTCGGTCAAGCGTCTGCCTTCGGCTCAGGTCATGATCCCAGGGTCCTAGATGGTTAAGCATCTGCCTTTGGCTCAGGTCATGATCCCAGGGTCCTGGAATCAAGCCCCACATCCGGCTCCCTGCTCAGTGGGAAGCCTGCTTCTCCCTCTCCCTCTGTGTGCTCACCCTCGTGTGCGTGCGCGCGCGCTCTCTCTCTCTCAAATAAATAAATAAATATTTTTTAAAAAAAGAAAGTTTTACCGGTTTGTTAGACATTATTCCTTTGATGCTGATGGCCTCTGTAGATAGACATTTGTGGCGAAATTTATAGTTGGGCAGAATCACAAAGAAGTAAATAATGTGGTTTCAGGCTTCCTTGTAGATATGAGGTACATAAATATTGAACTGTAAACTAGCCCTCAAACTCAATACCATGCTATTGTAGAAGATAAGCGTCTGGACTCTTCCTTCAGAATCAGGAGGTAAAGCCGACATTGACGTGGGAAGTGCTGGCGCCCACTTGATGTGACCCTTTGGAGAGGGAGTAGAAAGGGGGCAAGGAAACAGTGTTATGCCTGCCCTGATACCAGCAGGTCAGGAGACTTCTGGGGCAAAGGGTTTATTCTTACTTGTACTTCTCTCTTCCCGGTCTTTGCTCCCTAGACATCAGTAGCATCTCTGGCTTGGTGTAGGAGAACACCATTCCTTAAGGCAGGGAACCACAGGCACAGTCTTATTCGGGGTTTGGGGGCTGGGCAGGCTTGTGAAATCCTACCAGCCGGCCTCATGTTATTTAGAGCATTCTTCATGATGCATTTGATGGTCTTAGTCTTGCCTGTTTATTTAGGGTAAGTATGCAAGTGAAGAGCTCTTCTTAATCAGCCCGAATAATACGAATCCTCCCTGTCTTTTCTGTGATCTCAGTCTGTCCCCGTTTCTGAGTATTTCTCCACCATTAAGCTCTATGGTAGCTTTCATTCACTTAGTGTTTCTCATGGAAGCTGTCTTACACTGCTGTGGATTACCAGCGACAAGCTTGCCAGGTAAGAGGCAGAACGCTGACTCCACAATTCTAGACAGCCATTTTAAATAAGCCTGAGGCCACTGTTAAGGATGGATTGAAAAAAGGAATGATTGACGGTTTCTTTTAAGATTTGTTTACTTATCGGGAAAGGAGGGTGGGGTAATGGACATTGGGGAGGGTATGTGCTATGGTTAGTGCTGTGAAGTGTGTAAACCTGGCGATTCACAGACATGTATCCCTGGGGATAAAAATACTTTATATGTTTATAAAAAATAAAAAAAATTATTTAAAAAAAGACTAAAGGGGAAAAAAAAAGATTTGTTTACTTAGCAGTGAATTTTTTTTTCCCTTCCCATGGCATTTTAGCAAGGGTCCCTGGGGATTGACAGGCTTCCTCAAATAGAAGGTAACTATTCATCTTTACTCTTGCAGGAATATTTTATTGTAACCAATGGAAAGGAGTGCAGGGAAGTGATGAGATGCTTCCAAAAGAACATCAATAATTAATTGGTAGATGTTTTACTGAAAACAAAGCTAATGCTTACTGCCATGCACCTGATTGATGTACAATAAATATGGATGACAGTGGCAGCTTTTAACTCTCTGGGTTACCTAAAACTATTATGCAGGAGGATTTAGAAACATCACATTCATACATCCGAAGTTCTGTGTATATATTATTTATGACAGCTGGCCACAGGTTATGGCCACAGGAATAGTTCCTTTTTAAAAGCAAGAATGTCCAACATTAAAATCTTATCATTCTGTATGTGGACCTTGATAGACAAGAAAAAAAAAAAACCCAAGTTCTCCAAAGTTAGGACTAGGAGAGTAATTTATGTGAGCTTGAAACATTTAGCCACACTAACACAAGCAAAATAATAATTACAGAAATGCAAATCATTTTTTAACGTCCTACTACATTCTAAACAACTTAAACATTTATGAGAAGCAAACCCTATATGTAGGGCATCTGTTGGAGTGGGACACTTTTAAACATATTTAGCTTCTTTGTTGGCTCCAAAAACTCCCAAGTGTAGCTATTCTATTGGTAGAACTCTGCCCATCTGTTTACATGGAAAGTGCCTTTCTATTATTAAAACAAAGCTATTTCTCAATTTAAAAAAAAGCAGATTTCTGTCTTGGAAGTGATTGACTTCATGGTTAAATATAATAGTACTAAATTTTGACATCCTTTTAGAACTTAAGTCTAGAATTTCAGAAATATTAACTGCTATTTGTTATTTGTGGGTTTTTTCCCACCTTTTGTTGGTTTTTAGCCACTATTTGCCCTTTCTATCCAGTTTTAGGAATAGTAATCACAGTGAAATCACAGGGTCTTGGTTAGTTGTTTGTTTTTAATCCCTCTTAACTACCTTAACCGCCCCGCCAAACCAGGTTTGAATCCAGACCATTACAGATGTCTAATGCCATGTGAGAGAGAGTAAATGAGTACATGTTCAAAATAACCCTGTAATTTAGCAAACACTAGCACAGCAAAAAAAAAAAAAAAAAAAAAAAAGTGTCCAAAGAATCTGGAAAATGCCTTGGAATGGAGGAACAGGATTTGACTTTGACCTGACTTCTCTATCCATATGTGGATATAAACAATTCTGGAAGGTCATGAGATTAGCAGATTCTTGAATTGTGTTCTGGTTTGTTCCTCTTCGACCTAAGCAAGCAAACAGGAGAATCTACTTTTGGCATCCACTTGTAAACACATTTAAGATTTCACTAGAATTTATACCTCACTTCTCTGCTTGGGTTGAGGCCCTCCTAACTGACACACTGTTGATTGCTAGTATTTAAAGAAATCAAATCTGAAACCAAAATCTAACTCACCAACAAAACCATTATTTCCTTTTTTTTTTCCTTGCTCAAGGCTTGGACTTCAGTTAATAGCTGATACTTTACACACTTTACTGATACAAAAATATCTTGCTCACCCTAAACTTTAGAGTCTAAAGGAAGCATTTTCTCATTGCTTATTAACAAATGTATAAAATTCCAAATATCTTCAAATGGTCATTTAGTTGAAACGTAGTGTCTACGTTCTTGATGGTTAAAACTCTTGAGAGCCGGAGGGGTGGGGTATGCCAGGGCACAGAAAGAGAAAGGATAACATTCAAGAGGAGTGAAAGGAATACACCACTGAAAAAGCCTCTGACCAAATGGAGGAGAAAGGAGAGGGACCCACTTGAGTAGCAGCCAATCCCCGGAGCCTCACACAGCAGTAGGGAGAAGAGGAATAGGAGCCACAACTTAATTTGACAGCAGAGTCAGAACTGTGTTCTGTTTCTAGAAAGGGAGGGCAGATTCACCAAAGCTGAAGGAGCTGAAGAGCGTGTGGTACTCCAGGGCTGGGGCAAAGGCGCAACTGACCTACTCTGGAGCATAGACTGAGGGACTGTAGCCTCCGATGGTTGTAAAAGTAACAAGTTGACAAAAAAATTTTTTTTTGAGTGGGACCAAAGGAAAAGAAATCTGAATAGTCCAGCTTAGCTTTTAAACAATAGTAGTTATCGAGGGGGTACTGGGTGGCTCAGTGGGTTAAAGCCTCTGCCTTTGGCTCAGGTCCTGATCCTGCTCAGCAGGGAGCCTGCTTCCCTTCCTCTCTCTGCCTACCTATGATCTCTCTGTCAAATAAATAAATAAAATCTTAAAAAACAAAAAACAAAAAACAAAAAAAAAAAAAACAATAGTAGTCATCGAATCCAAATTTGGGTAAATTTCCAGTATGATAAATGGTGATCTTTAAACATGTATCAAGATGTTAGATGAGTTCATTAGACTACTCCAATGCTAATGAATATGTTTCAACGAACAGTTACTCTCTGCAGGCGGACTTTCCTAACAGTTTGTCGCTGAAGAACACATTGCCTGGGTGTTAGCCCTGCTCTTAATATAAAAGTGAGAAAACGCAGTGAATTTCTTGGGAACTTAAATGGAGTCTGGAAGTTACGATGATAAATTTGAGCCCTGGGATCTTTGTTAATGTTATTAATGAATCGTTTTCCTCTCTGTATTGCGACAGATGAGCTATAGGTTCCTTCTGCACCCGTGTAGATAACAACTCAATGCTTGCTGAGACCCGTGCAGGGGTCTCGGGCCCTGGGACTCTGGTACTCAGTCTAGTAGATGGGCTATACAGTAACTCTCCTAGGTAGCACCTGGGGCACTTGGAGGTGCTTTATGGAGGGGCTAAGCTGAGCCTGGACCAAGGTCTGAATAGGAAACCAGCAACTGAGGCAAAGGAGGAGGCATGGGTGCTCCTGGTCTCTTCAGGGAATGATTCTACAGTGAGATGGCAAAAACCCACTCAACAGGGTTTAGGCTTTGTTTCATATTCCTGTTCTTTGAGGTTTCTCTCTTTTTCCCTGTTTTCTTTATCTGTTCTAGTGATGCCTTAATTTGAAGCTGGGTTTTCAAAACTGCAAGGAGGAGGAAATTAGATCCAGAAGGCTTTTAGGCTTTGAACTAATTTGGATTTTTTTCTTTTGTATTAAGATTTGATTAGATAATCAAGATTGGAATCATCAAGTGTTAATACAAGAATGAAAAGTATAATGGAGGGTACCTGGGTGGCTCAGTCAGATAAGTGTCTGCCTTTGGCTCAGGTCATGATCTCAGGGTCCTGGGATCCAGCCCTGTATGAACCCTGTGTCGTGCTGCCTACTCAGTGGAGAGTCTGCTCCTCCCTCTCCCTCTGCCTCTCCCTCTGCTCATGCTCTCTCTGAAATAAATAAAATCATTTTTAAAAAGTGAAAAGTATAAAGGAACATGTCAAAATAATAAACCTACTGCTTTGTTATCATAGCCTGTTATTATTAACGTGAAATACTGTTGAAACATTGTAAGTTAAAGGTACATTTTAGTTTTTTTTAAAAAATGTTAGTAATTTTAGTAAAGGAGAATTTAGATGTGGGAATAGGGGAAGATTTATTTTTATAATGTAAATTTTATCCTGACAAGGACTATTATTTTTAAAAGTGTTTTGCATCTAACATTTTTTAAGTAAACATGTTACAGTTGGAAAAGTTAAATAAGCAGTATACTAAAGAGTGGATTTTTTTAGGTATGTATTCTATTTTTCTGTTCATGATATAAAATGTGGACAAATTGAGTAATGAAAACTAAAATAATGAAGGACACTAAATGCCTTTATTTGAGATACCATGTTTGCAAGCCTACAATGGAAACTTGTACCTTTGTTAGACGTGAATTATGGCTCTGAAAAAGGCCAGGTAATTATAATCTTATTACAAAATACCAATGACAAAATTTTCTAACTGAAGGCTTTTTAGTTGGCAAATAGACAAGCAGCCTTAGCCAGAAAGGGTTTTTAACTGCAGCTTTAATGAACTTACTTTAGGGAATTTCTCTCCCTTCTTCCTCATCCCCCATCCCTAAAATAATAAGATACTGGGAGTCAGAAAGCTCTTGCTTTTTCCATTCAGATCAGTTGGGAAATTACTATTTGAGTTCTGATGCTGCTGTGATTTCTCAAAAATCAGTGGGAACAAACCAATCTATATAAAATACTATGTTTTTTGGTCTCCTTTGCAATTTTATATACAAATCAAGAGAGGTGAATGAACATAAATTCTTAGTTTTGTCTATTCCCTAAAAAGTAAACTCCTTTTAAAAAAATATTCACAGCTAATAACCTTTAGGAACATGTTTTATACCACATATCTCTTTTTTAATTAAAGCAACTGCCTTGATGCCATTCCATATAAATCAGGCTTAACCTTTTCTGGGATAGGGATGAGTTGATGGGTTGCTGCCTGTTGTAGGAGGTGGGGGGGTGGGGATTGGTTAATAGCAACTTTTTCTTTTGGGAGGATATATTCATGTTTATTATGTAAGATTCTGTATGTATTGAGATCCAGAGGTATCATTTAATTTCTGCTAATAAATTGTTATGCTAATAAAATACTACTCTGTGTCTAAATTATTTAAATGCAACTAAGAAACACTTGTAGGTCACCAGTGAGCTTTGGAATACCATCGCTTTACATTTGGAGAGTGATTTAGTCATTAATTTTTCCCAACTATAACAAGAAGATCTGTCCTTATAGAAGGACATAATGCATAAAGAAATGTATTTCTTTCCTTTTTTGCTTTGTTGTCCTGAGTGAGTACATTAATCCTTCAGGAACTCAATTTTTTCATCAATGAAGAGGGGAGGAGCACTAGATTGCTTGAGGACCTGTCCAGTTCTCATGTTGCATTACTACTATTCTGTACCTGTGGGAATCAGAAAACCCCAAAATGGCTCATGTTTTACTACTCCTAACTCTGAATTTTGGTAAGTGAATTTTGAGCCATCTTTTCGCCATCAGTAAGTTGAGGCTACCACCTTGTACGCAGGTGAAGGAGTTGAACTAAATGGTCTTCGAAGGGCTCTTCGAATTTTACTATCCTGTATACTCACCGTGTGTGCACACAGCACATGGGACCCGGAGCCGCGTGTGGTGCCTCACACACTCATTCTCCGGCATCTTTCCAGCTACCTTGGAGGGCTCTGCTTCCCCATCTCCTTTCAGTGCTTGTGTCCTTGGCCTCTTCTCTCCTCATTTAGCACCATTGCTTAAGCTTTGGATTTTCAGATCTGATTGAGCCTGATAAAAGTATGGCTCTTCTTGGAGAAGTAACACATGTGTATGTATACATACACACGATTTATAAAGAGGCTGGTTCATGGACCCCCATGTCATGAATACTTTGCATTATAAGCTCTCTCCAGATGACTACATCCATGGCCTCAGTTGATTTGTTATCTGCGTGCTGTTGGCAGCCAAACATGATTTCTAGCCTTTCTAGAACACCAGCCAGCATATCTGTCTGTACATAAATCTCCAGAGCTGTCCAGTAACAGCTGGATGCCCAGAGGCACCTCACATAGAATACAAACTCATCTTCTCTTCCCCTGTTAACCCGTCTTGATCATGGCATGACTCAGCAACTCAATCCAGAAACGTGGAAGATTTTAGAATATTCCTCTTCAAATCCATCTACCTGGTAAGACTCTCAAGACAAACATCTCTTTCTTGCCTTCGGTGTTCATTTATCTTCAGGACTATGCCACAGTCTACCTAGTTAATCTATTTCTCTACAATTCAGCCTCCACACTTGTTACCGATTATTTTCTTAAAAAAAAAAAAAAAGACCTTTGTTACTTCTAAGTGGTTCTTCCAGTGTTTTCAGAATAAGTTCAGAATCAATGCTATAGCCAATAAGACCTTAAAAACTTTGCCCTTGGGTGCCTGGGTGGCTCAGTTGTTAGGTGTCTGCCTTTGGCTCAGGTCATGATCTCAGGGACCTGGGATTGAGGCCCCGCATTGGGCTCCCTGTTCGGCAGGAGGCCTGCTTCTCTCTCACTCCCCCTGCTTGTGTTCCCTCTCTCTCTCTGTGTCTTTCTCTGTCAAATAAATAAGATTAAAAAAAAAAAAAATCGCCCTTGCTTACATCTTCAGCGTCTTGTCCTGTCACACATCCCTTTGCTTGACCAATAAACCTCTGACCTTAGGTGATCCCAAATGGGCCATTTAAAAATGCCCCAGGCCTTTATACATGCTGTTCTTTCTTCCAGGATTAGCCTCCCAGCCCCATATGTGTAAACTTTTCTACTCTTTCCAGATACTTCTTACTAAAAGTCCCTTGCTCTTGGCAACATTTCCTATTGAATTCCTCTTCTCTCATGCAGAGTCTCCTTTGGACCTCATCTCTGCATATTATCTAATATGGCATTTACGACTCTATTATTTTTCCTTCTCTATCTCATCTGCTAACTGGACTCCCTGAGGATAGGGCTGTGAATTTCATCCTTAGAGCCTCTGTGGCTATCAGTGGGTATCAGTTCCAAGCATGGATATGTTTGGTGGATATTTATTTCTCTAAAACTGGTTCATTTACAGAGCATGTCTATCTGTCTTGGGTCAATTACATGGCCTGTGGTTATCAATAGGTTGGAAAAAGTCCCTGGTGAAGGGATAGGTGTATAATGGGGTTGGATTAGGTGGCTCAAGGCACAGTTGTTTCGTAGTTAGTTGCCTGAACAAGACTCACATTCTATGTCTTTTTTCTATCTTTCCTTATCTTCCTTTTCAGTCTCTACCATGTCAGAGAAATTAAACATGGCTGCTTCTAAGTGTTCCTGGGTTGGCCCAGTTGTCTCTATTGTGTAATCTCTCTCTGCCCTCTGGTGGCCAGAATATGCTACCACATTTCACCTCAAGGAAGTATGGCCTTGGTAGCATGAACAGTTAATAGGCAATTTTAGAATACATTGCTTGAGCATTACAAGCTCAATTTATTTATTACAATTTATTACATTACAATTTATTACAAAACCCCAAGACCTAACTTCTAAAAAAAAAAAAGCTGGGAGGGACGCCTGGGTGGCTCAGTTGGTTAAGCGGCTCCCTTCCACTCAGGTCATGATCCCAGCGTCCTGGGATCGAGTCCCACATTGGGCTCCTTGCTCGGCAGGGAGCCTGCTTCTCCCTCTGCCCCTGCCTGCCACTCTATCTGCCTGTGCTCGCTCTCTCTCTCCCTCTCTCTCTGACAAAAAAAAAAAAAAAAAGCTGGGATAAAGAGGACTCCAGTTAGTTCCTGAAAGGCCTGACTTGGTGGAGAGCAGGGAGAGGCATTCAGGTGAAGGCACGCTAGCACATACGGATACAGTGAAAGGAAACGGCTTATCCAGGGGCAGCACTGATAGTACTGAGCAAGCAAGTGGAAATGCAGGTTGTAACCAACTCTAGGGGGTGCTAAAACTCAACTGAATAATCCAGTCTTTTATTTTATTTTTTTTAGGCATTTGGGAGCCACCACAGACACTTGGGCAGGGGAAATGGCATGATGTCAAGAGATCTAGCATTATGTGCCAAATGGACTTCAGGGGAAGAAAGGTGAACAAAGGAATTCAAAATTATGTTAGTAATCCTGACACAAAATGACAGCAGTAAAGGTGCTGACAGTGCGTGGAACCACAGGACTTAGCCAGAAGACAGTTTTCCTCTCCTACGTGTTAAGGACTTAAAATATGTATAATACTTTTAGTTCAGATTATACTAGTTTGCTAAAATGAAAAATATACAAAATAAGATTTCAAAAGTCCATTTAAATTCTGCTGGGGTTTAAAAATTGTTGTTTTGTTCAACACAGAAACAGTCTATGATTAATCTGTTTTATATGGGTTTTAGTTAAATGATTATAGAAAGAAAAATAACTGAATTTCTATGGGTTTCTGAAATAACCACAAAATTAATCTGTACTGGGTGGGGGAACTACACTACAACACTGACAGGTACTGTATTTACCTTCTAAAAATGAAACAGACACTCATCTCGCATATTAGAAACAGATACTAGGGTTTCAAAGGATATTAAAAATGCCTTCTTTGTAGGAGAAAAACTTCAATATAAGTCTGATTATAAATTTATTTAGTTCTAAATAACTTAAGATCAACTCTGCTCTAGCAGATGTCTCTGCAAGACAAACATAAAGGAATAAAGGTGAAGTAATTTTAGCAAAGGCCAACAGTGTGCCTTCACGTTTATCACAAAGTCCAGACTGGATTACTCACAAGTGGAATAATCCAAATAGGGAACGATCCAAATCCTGTCACACGTGTCCTTTCTCCCACAGACTTCCCTCTCACCTTGTCTGGAAAGTGAGAGGTACACTGGGCTATATGTCCTCTCCCAGGATTTTCTGATACACAAGGCCCCCATGTTGTATCATATCTCCTTTTTAATTCTCCTCGTATTCCCCTGTGCCCCAGCTCCCTCTGACTAATAAGCATTACAAGATGTGTTCATACCCTAGGTGGTTCCTGCTAATTCTTTGGGCACAGACAGATGTACCTCTGCTCACTACTTGGCTAGCTGGTGCAGCATTCAAGAGAAAAGCTAAGAAGATTCTAGAGTTACCAAATCAGCAGAAAGGAGTTAACAGATCTGGAATAAGAAGTGCTAATGCTTTTTCCCCCCTCTTCTTTTCTTTTTTGATAGTGAGTGGGAGTATTCGGATGGCCGGCTGACTAAAGAGAGAAGTACTAGGATCCAGCTAAACCAGTGCTTTTCAAAGTAAGGATCCTGGACCACAGTAGCATCAGCAGGACCTGGGGACTTGTTAGAAATGCAAATTTTGGGGCCCCACCTAATTCCCACTGAATCAGAAAACTGGTGGTGGAGCCCAGCAATCTGGGCTTTAGCAAGCCTTCCAAGTGATTCTGAAGTGAGCTAACATTTGGAAACCACTGAGCTAGACTTACTGGCAAGAAGTTGGCTCCTAACCCACAGTGTGCTCGATTTTCCTCTGGCCAAATCAGTAATCCCCAAACTTTTCTGCACATTGGAATGACCTGAGCAGTTTCACAAACTACTAATGCCTGTGACCTATAACCATAGATTGTGATTTAATTGGTCTGGGATAAGGCCTGGGCTTTAGAAATTTTTTTTAAAGATGCTCAAGAGGGACGCCTGGGTGGCTCAGTTGGTTAAGCGGCTGCCTTCGGCTCAGGTCATGATCCCAGCGTCCTGAGATCAAGTCCCACATCGGGCTCCTTGCTCAGCAGGGAGCCTGCTTCTCCCTCTGCCTCTGGCTGCCTGTGCTCTCTCTCTCTCTGACAAATAAATAAATAAATAAAATCTTTAAAAAAAAAATAAAGATGCTCAAGAGATCCTAAGGTGCAGACAACTTTGGAAACCATTTGATTAATCAAAAGATAACACACATATTAGTCAAATTGCATTTCCAAATTCCATTCAAGGAAGTTTCCTGATTATTTCAGAGGGCTGGAATGTTGTCATCATAATATTGCTTAAAATTTAAGTTCAATATCCTATCTAAAAACTTTATTCTTATAAACTACATTTTCTAAATCAAAAGAGGCAATTAATGCCTACGTTATTTTGTTTGGAGGAGATCTGTAATTTTGGAGTCAACAAGAGTTTGTGTCACTTTCCTCATTAAATATTCATCGATTCCATTTAGCTGTCCAAAAATGGTGTCAGGAACACCCACACAAGTGGAAAGGAACTGTCTAAGTTTCTGTACATTTGAGATGGCCTCTATGATGGTGATTTTTGGCTGCAGTGGTAAAGATACCTCCCCCTCCTCTTCACTTCCAGCTTCATCTCTATTTTCAGCAGCCTCCATGCCCTGGATGACCTCTGTGTCTATCAGCTCCTGAGCAATGATGAGATCATCATCTGCAGTGACAAAATCCTGGAAATTTATTTCGTTGGGGACATGGGTGGCAAGAGCCACAGAGTGCCATAACTTTTCAATGGCTACCTCTGGTTCACTGGCTGCTGCTTCTGTGTCAGAATCTGTCAGTTCCATGGGGATGATGCCTGCCTTCTGCCAGCATCTCACCACTGTGGACTGCTTGACTGACCACCATGCTGCCGCAATCATGTCGATGGCCTGCCTGATGTCCACTTTTCCTTGGTCCTCACTGCTGTGGAGCTTGAGGAGGATCTGTGTCAGGAGGTAGCTTCGGTACCGCACTTTCATGGTGTGAATTATGCCGAGATTCAGGGGCTGCAGGACGGCAGTACAGTTAGAGGGTAGGTACCCCACTTGGATCCTTTCCAAGCGTGGCAGCATGTTGTGAGCGGAGCAGTTGTCAATCAGCAGGAGGATGCGGCGTTCCGCCCGCTTCATCCTGGCATCCACTTGCATCAGCCACTCATTAAACAGATCCTGCGTCATCCATGCCCACTGGTTGGCTCGGTAATCACAAGGGAGGGAATGGACGTTCTTGAGACAGTGTGGGTTGGCTGACCTACCAACAATCAATGGTCTCATTTTTTCAGTCCCTGAAGCATTGCAACAAAAGAGTGCTGTCAACCGCTGCTTTGCTTTCTTGCCCCCTCTACAATGGTCCCCTTTAGCAGCAAGCGTGTGCTGGGGAAGCAGTTGGAAAAACACTCCTGTCTCGTCAGCATTAAAGATATCATCTGGGCTGTAGTCAGCAATCAGTTTTATAATTTCCCCTGCATGCCACTCATTAACCTTATCTATTCCCAGACCATTCATTAATCTGTCACTATCCTCTCTACAGACTGCTTTCAAAGCAATTCCGTGGCGATCCCTAAATCTGTTCAGCCAACCCACACTTGCTTGAAAATTGTCATAGCCAAGCATGTTGGCCAAGTTTAGTGCTTTTTTCCGAATGACAGACCCAGTCACAAGAATGTTTTTGGCATGGATTTCTTGAAACCAAGCAAAAACAGCTTTATCAATGTCGTCATAGAGAGCGTTCCTCATCCTTTTCCGCTGGGGTCCTACAGATGCCTCCCGTACCTTCTCTTCAAATTTGGCGCGATCCTTTAAGAATGTAGACAAGGTAGAAGGGGTGATACCGAATTCTTTTGCCACATCACCTTTCCTCTTTCCTGAGTCTACAGCTTCCACCACCTTCATTTTCTCCTCCAGGGAGAACTGCCGACGCTTCTTGTTCCCCTTGTTCGCCATATTCACAGAATGAGTGCTGGGCCACAATTACCAGGGCTGAGTGTGTTCCTCCTCTAGGCTTGTTTTGCCACAAGTGTAGAAAACTGAGGAGAGAGAATGTGGAGTACCTTTCAGGAACCAGAGATAATGGATTCCCCCTAAAAGATGGGTCTTTGAAAAAAAAGATTTTTCAAAATCCTACTAGGAAATGATAATATAAGGCCAAAGTCAAGAGAAAATAGGATTCATATTACTGACTTGTTGTAGGGATTACTTATACAGACTCATAGAATGTTTGAAAAAAACAGACCTTACAGAGAACCTAGTTCACTTAAAGTTTCCGAGCTTCTGTAAAAATAATGTCTGTTCTGTCTACTGTGGGAATAGATTGAAAAAATAAATGGTAAAACATGTTGGAAAATAGCAGTGCACTCTATAAATTTTTTTCTTTTTTTTTTAAGATTTTATTTATTTATTTGGCAGACAGAGATCACAAGTAGGCAGAGAGGGGGAAGCAGGCTCCCCGCCGAGCAGAGAGCCCAGTGCTGTGGGGCTCGATCCCAGGACCCTGAGAGCATTATCTGAGCCGAAGGCAGAGGCTTTAACCCACTGAACCACCCAGGCATCCAGGGCACTGTATAAATTAAAGGGATTATTATCCAGCTCATTTTTTTAACAGAAACTGAGGCTCAGAGAAGGGTCCTACCCAAGTTCATAGACCTCGGATTTCTTGACTCAGAATTAGTGCCATTTCTGCAACTCCATAGTCCTGCTGGATATTCCATCAAAATGAGGCCTTTAAAGCTCTATCACTATTTGCCTTGGAAGGATTTTCACTGTGGGAATATGTTTCACTCATTTGGTATTCATAGATGTTAAGTGGTAAGGATACAGTGATGAACAACACAGTCAAGGTCCTGCCCTTAGGAAATATACAATAGAGTGGAGGAAGATGAGCCAAAAGAGAACAGATACATAAGATAATTACAGAGTGTGATATGGCTATGAAGGAAATAACCATGATCAGGCAGTATCAGTTTTGCTAACTGTCTGTGAAGACATTTTATCATGAGAGTCCTCACAGGACAAGAGAAGCTGCTGTGACCTTAGGCTGTGACTGCCCCTTTGCAAGGGCTGACTCCTACCACCACCTCCACACATTTATCTATCCATTCTTGGCATCCTCTATGTGCAAAGCACTGTGCTCAATACCAGCCATCCAGAGATGGATGGAGCATAGGGCTCACCATTCAGAAGCCTGTCGGGAAAAAAAAAAAAAAAAAAAAAAGCCTATCAGGGAAGCCGGGAAGACAAACACTAAAGTGCATTAAAACTATAAAAGAGGTTACAGAGTACTGTGAACTAGAATATAGCAGTGGAGATGATCAACTGGGTGGGACATGAAAGGGCAGTGCACTTCAAAGAGGAAACAATATTGATGTTGGGCCTTCAAGTACAAACAACTAGAAGTTCATGAGACAGAAGGAAATATGTGCAAAGGCAATCAAGTACTATAGAAAACAAGATAGTATGGCCAGGAAAAAAGTCTCTAGAGAAGAGAACAAGAGCCAAATCATAAAATTGTAGCTTGATCCTGGGACAGTAAGAGGCCATAGAGTTCTGTTTATTTGAATGATGTGATCACGTTTGCACTTCAGAAGGAGTCCTTTGGTTGCAAAGTGGAGAACCTAAAGGGTAAAATCCATTTTCCTAAGAGGTGGCTCTAAATCTGAAGATAAAAGGAAGCTAGTCTTGTAGGCCACAGACAGCTGGGATATGTTAATTTGAATGCAAAGGGAAGCTACTGAAGGATTTTAATCGAGGAGAAAGATGACTGCTATGTAAAGAATGGAATTGAAGGGTGTCAGGGAAATAGCTGGAGACTAGTTACGAGGCTGCTGCAGGGGTCCAGATGTGAGATAATGGTGGCTTGCATTAGAGTTATGGTGGATGTGGTAAGAAGCAGCCAGTTTGGGCTATATTTTTGCAGATCTTGCTGATGGACTGGATGTCAGGTGCAAGAGGGCTGAAGGATAACTCCCAGATTTCTGGCTGGAGCAGTGAGGAACCCAATGTATGGTTGTGCCATTTAGTGAGATGAGAACCAACTGAGGAGATGGAAACCAATTACTGAAGATCTACTTCATAAACTTAATTTGTTCCTTTACATGCTTAATACAGCTTACACATGGCAGGACTTGGATGCAAATCCAAGGAGACTCAGCACAAAGCCAGTGTTCTGAACACTACAGAGTACTATACACCCTGTTCCAGGAACTACCAGTATCGAGTGGCGACGTGGAAAGAGAATGAAGTAAGAGCCAAGCCAAAGTCTTTTAGGTCAAGCTAAGCTTGAATTTTATTCTAAGCGAATGAAAAGACACTAGAAGGTTTTAAGCAAGGAGCGACTGGATCAGTCACAGTGCAAAAAGATCTGCCTGTTGTGTGGAGAAATGACTGCGGAGCGACAAGAGGGGAGGTGGGAAGAAACGCCATCAGTCCAGGAGGAGATACTGGTGACTACCAGGTTGGTGACAGTGGCACATAGAGAAAAGTACGCAGATTGGAAATACATTTGCAAGATAGTGAGGGTCGTGCGAGGACTTGTACAAATGTGGAACGATCTGTGACACTGGCGGGAAAAAGGCATACTATTCTTGTCCGACTCCAGAGCCTCTCCACTTGGGTCATTCGGCTCAGGTTGAATCACTCCAGAATTCACTAGCGTAACTGTGTGTGGGACGGCGGAAAGGACTGATTGGGTGAGGAGGACGGCTTGATGCGGGACCAAGAAGAACCCTGCGCTGAACGAACGGGGACAGACTGGACAGGGCTGGAGTCTGGCCTTGAACACTGTGCTGAGAGGATGGTGCTGGGGCGCCCCAGGGCCCGACGTGGCTTTGAGAGGTGAGGCGGGGCCTCGACCTCTCACGCTCGGCATAGCCCCGCCCCAGTTACCTGAGCGCCCTACGGCAATGCCCCGGGGCTAAGCGGCCCGGGCGTCCCACAGCGGGCGGCCGCAGCTTCCTCCTCCTCCCGGAACCTCTAGCCGGAAACAGTCCTTCTCCCTTATCAGCCCCCTCTAAGCATCTAAGCGGTTCCTATGGGCCCGCCCCTCACTAGGGCTGGACTGCTGCGCATGCGCAAAAGGACGCACGCAGTCACGCGCAGCCGGCCGCTTCCGGTGCGCCGCGAGGGCCGCCGGGAAGGGTCTCCCTGGCGATCTGAGGTGTGCTGCTGCTGCCGCTGCCGCCGCCGAACCGGTGCTGCGGCGACGCCCGTGTCCCTGCTGTCTTCCTCGGGCTCCCCGGGGCTTGACCCCCGGGGCCCTCGGCAGGCGTCGGTGAAGAGCCTGCGGAGCGAACCCGTGCTCCCATACCCGCTCTCCACGACCCTATATCGCGACTCCGAGAAGGGGGAGCGAGAGGAGCTGTCGCGACTCCGCGCCGTGTGTCGCCGGGCGGGGCCGCGGGGCCGGGGCTCCTCCAGCCCCCGGGATGCGCGCGCGAGCCCTCGCCTCCACTTCCTTGTTGCCGCTGTCACGACTGGAGCCGCCTCTCGCCGACAGCGGGGAGCGCGACTGCGCCGGCCAGCCCCCTCGTCGAGCCCCAGGGCCGGGCGCCTCCGGGAATGTGAGCCGCGCGGCTTGCACGCTCCTCCGGGTAAGTTCCGCCCTCGAGCGCCTCGCTTCACGGTGCCGCGGAAATGCTGGGCGACCTCGAGCCGGATGCTGCGGCTCTCTGAGCCCTGTTGTCCCTTCCACAGAGTAGAACCAGTAAGCCTTATTAGTCTTCTGCTGCCGCATTCGGTACGTTTGGGACATCTGAGACCGAGAGGGAAAGGAACTAGCCCAAAGACAAGCCGTGCCCCCTAGCCAAACCGTCAAAGACCATCACCCGAGGTTTTGAGGCGCATCTGATGGAACAGTGAAAGTGTCTCAAATTTCAGCTACTGCCCTTAATCCTGTTTTACAGAAGAGAAAACTGAGGCTTAGAATAAGTAGGTTGCTCAAGGTCATAGAGCTCTGTGCGGGTGCTATAAAAATGTGTAACTTAGTCGTGACTTTTTGCTTTCCACAGACCTTGGTTTTTACCTTTATATTATTCTGCCCTTTTTGGGGGGGATTGCATTGCTGAACTGAGGCCTAGGGTCTGAAATAATCTTGGGCTTAAAATGGGGGTAGTCAAACAAGCAAAAAACAAGGTTGTCTCTTCCTGCCCCCACCCCAAGGTGGTTGTAATGGGTCTGCTTCCTAAATTGTTTTGCTCTGGGTGCTAAAATTCTACATGTCATTTTTTTACAGATGCTCTCCTGCAGTTACTGCTTCTCTGCAACACTCTCAAGGGCTAAGAAGTCAATTATTAAGGGCAAAAAAACCCCAACAACAACATAGTAGCCACATAGTCTTGATTTGAATTCTAGCTACCCTTACCCTGTGAAGGCACTGGCCTATTAATTACCTAACCAAGTTGTGGATTATGTTCTCTTCTTGGGTTGCACTGAGACAGGATGCAGGGTTTATTTGTTTTAATGGGAAGAGAAATCATTAGAGATGACAACAAGAAAGAACCTTAGGAATAGTGTGTTTTTAACTAGGGACTATCTTTGAAATTATAGGGGACATGTTGCTTGTCTGCATTTTCTAGGGGAGGGCTTTTAGATTTTACAACATTCTCAAAAGGTATTCTTGCCTCCCCCAGATTTAGGAGCTACTGATTTCAGCCTTTTCCTCTCACGTGAGGAACAATTGAAATTCAGGGTGTAGTATAGACTTGTCTGAGATCACATGGTTAGAGTTGAGCCTTGGAGGCAGGCCTCCTTAAACAAGCAGTGCTCTTTTTTTATTACCTTAACCAGATACCTCATAATTTGTAGAGTGAGGTTTAAATGAGATGTGAGTAGGTTTATAATACACAGATCTGCCCTGTATTTACTGCTACGCCATCTTCCCAGAATCCCAAGTTCTTTTCCGACAGATTTTCAAGAGCAAACACAGTATATCATTTCTGTCTCATAAAATTGAAGTGGCTTATGGAACCTTTCTTCCTCCAAGGATTGAGTCTTTTGGGTAAAACTCCCAACTGAGAACGTGGCCACAAATAGGCTAACTCTTATTGAACTAGTCATTCAGGTTTTTTAATGCCTTCCTTTTCTAGGAAAAGCTGTTCATTTTCTGTTTCTTAGGCCAGGGAGCTAATGTTTGTCAGATTACTGTTTAGATCTAAGCTGTCCAGTACCATAGCCGCTAACCATATGTGGCTAATTTAAATTAATTACAATTAAACAAAACAAAATTTGGTTCCTCAGTCACACTAGCCATATTTCAGGTGCTTAATAGCCATATTGGAGAGTGCAGATACAGAACATTTCCATCACTGCAGAAAAGTCATTGAACAGTGCTGGTTTAGAGGGTTGCTAGTGGAAATGGGGAGAGTGTCATATAAAAAAAAAAGTCGGCTTTTTGAATGAAAAAAATCTTTCAATTACCTGTGTGGGTGTGGTGGCCTTAGGCAGATCATGGAGCACTTCAGCCATAGCTCTTTCATCTTTACTCATGGACCCTGTCTTTTGTGTAGCACCTGGGCATTCTCAAATAGAGTTATATCTGTGGTATCCTTTGAGCCTTACGCTATAAATCTGTAGTAAGGTGGGTGAGACACCTGTCTTTTTTTTGTTTTTTAAGACTTTTATTTATTTGACAAAGATCACAGGCAGAGAGGCAGGCAGAAAGAGAGGGGGAAGCAGGCTCTCCGCTGAGCAGAGAGCCCGATGTGGGGCTCGATCCCAGGACCCTGAGATCATGACCTGAGCTGGAGGACACCTGTCTTTTTATATGTGAAAAAATTTGAACCTGAAGTAGCTAAAGGGTCTGCTCAAAGTCACAGAAACTGGCAGGGTGTAAAGAATCTCTTATATATAGGTATTTACTGCATGTCTGAATGAATACCTGAATGAGTCAATGAAGCAGTTTGCTTAAGGTAATGAAACATGAGAGAGGGTCTGGAACTTCTGACCACTGGCCAGATTTAGTCTTTTCACCTTTTACCATATGAAATTGTTATAATGTGGGGCTAATCTTTGAGTTGATGAATAACTATATCCCAGGAGTGAATATAAGCAAATGAGCTGTCAAAGCTAGTGGTCCTAAATTTGCTGGGTCAGAGGAATCACCTGGGTCACTTGTTAAGCATACCCTCTGGAGATTCTGATTCAGAAGAGCTGAGGTGGAGCCGTGGGATCTGTATGTTTATCAAGTATGCCCAGTGCTTCTTAGGATTTGCTGAGTTTGGGAAATGACTGAACCTTGAGGCCCTGGCAGAGTTAGGGGATTGTTGGATTAAGTGGCTATGTCCTCTTTAGGAAAATAAATTCTTGAAACCTGTTTGTGTTTGACTTTCCTCTAGCCATGGATGCATCATATGATGGTACTGAGGTAACTGTCGTGATGGAGGAAATTGAGGAAGCCTACTGTTATACCTCCCCTGGGCCACCCAAGAAGAAGAAAAAGTATAAAATACATGGAGAAAAGGCCAAGAAACCCAGGTTAGCCAACACCTTTTGGTAGCTAGCATTTATAAACACAAGCTGCTTGGAGAGCTGTGTTGAGGAAGACTTTAGGCTGCCGGCTGCATCCAGACTCATTGAGAGTGCTGTATCTATTGTTGAAGTCTCTGGATGGGCAGTGTTGTGGGGTGAGGGAGGTGGAGAATAGGAAGTTGTGGATTGATACCAGCAATTGCTATTCCTGGCCGAATCTTGATCATGTTTTCATGCTGTCACAGGAAATTGTACCATACAAATGGTGGAAGCTACGTACAAATGAAATAATGTTATTTATTAACTATCGATATTTAAGCATTTAAAATAGGAAATTCATAAAAATAGAGAATTGTAATAGGTCAGTGATAACTATAAAGATTATCCATGCTATAGCTCTAATCTCCCTCTTAACTGAATACTCTAAAACTTCTTGCTGAGGTTACCACTTTTGGGTTACTTTGGTAGTTAATTTACTTCCTTTCTCAGCCCTGAGGATGTGCTGTTGGCCAGTGAGATGACCAGAGGCTCTGTGGAGAAGTAAAGCATGTGGGTGATAACCAGACTGTGATTAGGCCCCTAAGTAACCTTTCCCCAAGAGTGGGATGGCAGTGTACTTGTTTATCTTTGCTCATACTTGCCTATAGAGCCGATCATTCCTACAGAAAAACTGATCCAAGGAAAAGTAAGCCAGATAGGCTTTTGCTTCCAGGTTTCTGGAGGGAGAAACCTCCTGTACACCGATGGGGCTGTTATTTATGTATTTATTTATTTCTTTTTAAAAGATTTTTTAAAAGATTTTGAGAGAGAGAGAGAGAGAGAGAGATCACAAGCTGGGGGGAGGGGTGGAGGGAGAAGCAGACTCCTGCTGATCAGGGAGTGGGTTGTGGGACTCGGATCAGGCACAGATGCTTAGAGATGCTTAACTGCTTAACTGGGCCACCCAGGTTCCCTGGGCTATTATTTAAATGTTTGTTTGCTTCAGTCCCTATTTAGATAAATGCTTTGAAATGAAAAGCTAGGTTTTTGCCTCTTCTTTCTCAAACCCTGACACTTCACGGGTTGAATGAAGGAAGACCTTAAGTTATTCCTTCCTTTAGGTCGGCTTACCTTCTATACTATTACGACATCTACTTGAAAGTGCAGCAGGAACTTCCCCACCTCCCTCAATCTGAGATCAATAAGAAGATTAGTGAAAGTTGGAGGCTTCTCAGTGTGGCCGAGAGGAGTTACTACCTGGAGAAAGCCAAACTAGAGAAAGAAGGTTTGGATCCTGTAAGTAGTTTTTTCCCCCAACTAATTTCTCCATTTGGTCAGTGGTGAAGGCCCTGGGAAGAGCCCATCCTGTTCTCTTTTTTTTTCTTTTCTCTTCTTGGAAAAACTTTTGAGTTGAGTCCGTTTTATCTTCTTTAATTTAGTAGTTTATAAGGCATTTCTCCTGCACCCCATCAGTTTTCACCTTACTAATTAAAAGTAATGAATATGTGTTATATTGATTGCTGTCAGTTATAACATAATCAGCAGTTAGGCTGGTGAGTGTGGAAGTAGATACAGCTGCTTTGCATAATGTCACATTCTTCTATTAACACTGGTGGTTGTGCACTATGCCAGAAGCAGAAGATGATGGAGGAGACAGGCCTGAATTAAAGAATGCATAGGGATGTGTTCTAGATTGTGTCTGTCAGCCATTTTGTATTTCTAGTTCACAATAACAGAACACTGACTGTTAATACTGCTGGTTTTTTATTAAACTGAAATTGCTGCAGGAAAAATAACCTTGTTGCAAGGTTAACCTTAACTCCTTTTTTCAATTGAAACTGTCTCTGGTTTCTTCTTTGATAATGTAGAACAAAGGTTTTTCAGGAATGCAACAGCTATGTTAGAGCAGAAGAGGTTGTGTTTTCCTAGTGGAGGCCGTCTACCACTGCCATTTAGATTATTTTGCTCTTAGTGGCTTGGCATTTCTCTTTCTGGAAGAGTTTTGTGTTATCTAAGGTCTTGGAGATACCTTTCTGTACCCCCTCCTTTTAAAATTTTTTAAAGGATATTTATTTGTCGGAGAACACAAGCAAAGTAAACAGCAGGCAGAGGGAGAAGCAGGCACCCTGCTGAGCAAGGAGCCCAATACAGGACCCCATCCCAGGTGTAGGATCATGACCTGAGCCAAAGACAGATGCTTAACTGACAGCCACCCAGCCATCCCTGTACCCCCTCCTTTAGATAATTTGTTTATAAACTGAATCTGGGAGACAGTTCCTGTGGGGAAGGGGAAGTGGAGTCTAGGAAAAGTATATATTCCCTGTGGTTTCCCCATCAATAAAGTCAGCAACCTTTTTACCCCAATACAGGAAAATTTTGCCTATTCCCAGAGTGATAATGGTTTTTAAAGCTACACACTAATGTAGGTCCTTATTAAGTCTTTTAAAACATTTTTTTTTTTTAAAGATTTTATTTATTTGTCAGAGAAAGAGGGAGAGAGAGTGAGTGAGCACAGGCAGACAGAGTGGCAGGCAGAGGCAGAGGGAGAAGCAGGCTCCCTGCCAAGCAAGGAGCCTGATGTGGGACTCGATCCCAGGACGCCGGGATCATGACCTGAGCCGAAGGCAGCTGCTTAACCAACTGAGCCACCCAGGCGTCCCTAAAACATTTTTTAAAAACATTTTATTTATTTATTTGACACAGAGAGAGAGATCACAAGTAGGCAGAGAGGCAGGAAGAAGTGGGGGGGGAGCAGAGAGCCCGATGCAGGACTCGATCCCAGGACCCTGAGATCATGAATTGAGAGGAAAGCAGAGGCTTAACCTACTGAGGCACCCAGGCACCTCAAAACATTTTTCAAATAAATCATCTGCAATGATTTTTTTCTTATCCATGTGGGGACTTTATATCTGCCATCCTCTCTAGAACTGTGATCAAGAATATGAATTGATTAGCGCTGATATTAACTAGCTGTGACCTTGGAAGAATCACTTAACCTTTGAGTCTTGGTTTCCTCATTTGTAAAGTGGGAAATAATACTATCTACTCACATTGTTTAAAATAGATAATATAAGCTCCTAGCTGAGTCCTTGACACGTGCTGCCTTGGTCAGTGAATACCACTCTTCAGTAGGTTAAGTGTCTAGGGACCACATGATAAGAAAAGGTGGTATTTAAAAGCATGAGTATCTGAATGTGCCAAGACTTAGTAAGGCTTTGGGTGCTTTGTTTGACCTCTCTGAGATTGCCTGGTGTGAAGGTGAGACCCTCCTGCCTTCATACTTCGGGAGCCTGTCAGAGACCTTGTGGCAGCCTGGCTTCTCGGCATCCCTTCCAGTCTCTTGCCATATGGCAAGGCCCATAGTTCCAGTGTCATTCAGGTTGCCCTGGTGTCTAGGTGCCTGGATTTGTTGATTAAGTCCAGATCATTCTATGCATTTACTACCACTCAATCTTGTTCTAACCTGTTTGCTTCAAAGGGTGACTTGAGAATGTTATTTCTCCATTATCTCTCCAGTAAAGGCTCCATAAAGGATTTGGCCTGTCCGCTTTTATGTTTCATCTGAGTGCTGCTTTCAACTTTCATCTGAGTGCTTCCTTTGTACCTTAAGTAGTCTCATCGACTTCTTGCTTTTGATGTATTTAAGGATCTTTTTGTAAAGGACTTAGTGTTCCTTTTAAAAGATGCATCTGAAATTATTTCCTTTTAATTTCAGCTGTCACTTAACTGTTGACTTTGAACTTTTCTGTTTTTCTTATTAGGTAACTTGCAGTTTAATTTGAAAAAATAAAGTGAAAGTACCCTTTTCTTGGCCATGAACCATTTTGCTTTTAGTACCTGGTTTCCTTGCTCTTTAGAAGACCTGGTTTGGAGTCTTTACTACTTAATAATTTTGTGTTTGGGGGAAGTTTACTTCCTCGAGCTTCAACAGGAACAATAATAGTACTCAGCTTAATAGTGTTGTTAATGATAAGGTCAGGAAGGTATTTTCTGGATGTTAAATTACTAGTTAGTGTTAATATTTCTATCCCCCCTCTGTTGCCCCCAGTATATACAGGTTCTGTCAGATAACCCCATCCATACATACTTTCTTTCTGGAGTCAAGTGATCGGTTCATCCTCTGTTTTATAAGTCTGGGAGAGAAACCAGTATTATCAGAATTCTTGCTTGCTGCCTTGAGTTCCAGTTTGGCCTGTTGACTTGTATTTTATGCCTTTTGGCATAAACATTGAACATTATACTTTCTGGTTTTTAAATCTGGCTACTTTGGAATCCTAATGTATCAGAGCTGGAAAGGAACTCATAAATAGCCAAATTCAAATGGAGCAGCCAGACCTAAAAATTGGAAAGTATTAGCTCAAGACTGCAGATCTGAGATTCCAGCTCACAGTTTCAAATGCCAAGATCAGTGTCCTTTCCAGAGTCTGATCCCTGTTACCTATCTCCTGTGTGACTGAGTAAGTAAGCTACGTGGGCTAAAGTGTGATTCAGAGGAGGACGACATTGCTCTTGACAGAGGCTGACCCTCTTGAAATCTTAGGTCAAGAGAGGAGTTTTTGTGGTCCCTTTTGCAGAAAACAATCCAAAAAATGAAAAAAAAAATTATAGATGTATGTGCATGTGGTCTCACACCATTTCTCTCTGCTTGCTTCCCCCTCCCTGGCTTCCTGGTCCTCAGAACTCCAAGCTTTCTGCACTGACTGCTGTGGTTCCGGACATCCCAGGTTTCCGCAAGATCCTCCCCCGCTCAGATTACATCATCATCCCCAAGAGCAGCCTGCAGGAAGACCGCAGTTGCCCTCAGCTAGAGCTTTGTGTGGCCCAGAACCAGGTGTCCCCTAAAGGACCATCACTTGTGTCTAGCACTGCCCCGGAGGCAGTGCCCAGCCATGCAGGCATGGCAGAGCAGTGCCTGGCTGTGGAGTCCCTAGCTGAGGAGGTGGGAGCCCTTTCCCAGCCGGGTGCCGTGCAAGAGATCGCCACCTCAGAGATCCTCAGCCAGGATGTGCTCCTGGAGGAGGCTTCCCTGGAGGTAGGGGAGAGCCACCAACCGTACCAGACAAGCCTGGTAATTGAAGAGACCTTAGTGAACGGCTCACCAGACCTCCCTACTGGAAGCCTGGCCGTGCCCCACCCCCAGGTTGGGGAGAGCATGTCAGTGGTAACTGTCATGAGGGTAAGTGACTTTGGTACTTCTGTCTCTTACTTCATCTGGAATTACTACAAAGGCAGCTAGTGCCATGCAGTGGTAATTAAGAGTGCTGGTGTGGACTTCTAGTAGGACTACAGTTCTCTTGAACCTTTTTCCCTTGGGCTTGCTTGTTTTAAAGTTCTCTTCAGTTTCTTAGACCCTCTTACCAACTCCTTTTGTTCAGCACAACCAGAACTTTCTTCACCTGAGAGAGTACATGAGGTGCATTAACAGCATTTCAATGATATGGGTTATCCATGAATCAAAGCTAGAGTCTCTCAAGCTGTTAGGATTTTATGTTCCCTGAAGATTGTCTCAGCAAACACAATGGCACCTTGAACTGTTTAGAAGAATTTTCAAATGGTCTTCCTGGGTGCAGAGTGGGTAGGAAAAAGGAAGCTCTCTTCAAGGCCAGGTTGATAGTCTTTCCAGTGGCATAAGTTCAGCCATGCCCAGTTGAGGGGAAGAGCAGTCTCAGTGATCCCAAAGCCTGGTCCCCCTGGAAGCTTGGGAGCTACCATCATCCCCTCTGTTACCCTGGATAATGTGACATCCTCAGAGTAGGACTTCTGCTCAGGCCAAGAGGAATGTAGGATGGCTTGGATGTGAGAGCAGGTAGCTCCTTGGAAAGGAATCTGTGGTAGGCCTAAATCCATTTTATTGTTTGTTGCTTCAGGACTGTTTATGATAATGAAGCATGCGACCTGCCTGGTTAAGGCAGATCAATAGGATGTCAGCACTTGACAGGATCAGAACAGTTGGGTTCTTTCACTAACCGCTTATATGATCTTAGGAGTCCTAAGTCTCTTAGGACCTCAGTTTTCTTATCTGTAAAATGAGGATAGCACATTCTTTATGGTAAAAGTTTTCTGTATCTTTTTTTTCTTAAAGTTTTGAGGTAATTGTAGACTTATTTTTTTGGATAAGCACACTGTCTGTGGCTATTGGACTTGATCCGTCTTTCAGTGTTTGTTGTGGGTGGCCCTGGGTATTCTTCATTCCATCTCAGTAAAACTATCCTTCTCTCCGTGTGCCCACAGGATTCCAGCGAGAGTAGCTCTTCTGCGCCAGCCACACAGTTCATCATGTTGCCTCTTCCTGCCTACTCAGTCGTGGAGAACCCCACTTCCATCAAACTGGTCAGTGTGTGGGGAGTTGATGGAGATAGGGCTCCAAAAGAATTCTCTTCCAGGTAGTTTTCGAAGTCTCATAACGTTAAGACAGTAGGGCTGGCAAAGACCTCAAATTACCTGCTCCAGGTATTCTTTACTGGGGATAGGGGTGGCAGAGGTTCTGTGAAGGGAGCTCTGCAGGCTCCTTAAACTCCTCGAGGTACATACAAACTTTTCTCTTTAAGAGTATTTACCTAGGATAGGTTCAGTGCCTCTTATAAAATTTTCAGAAGCATACATGATTTAGAAAAATTGAGGGCCATTGGTCTGATTCAATCTTACTATCATACAGATTACCAAAAAAGCCTAGAGAAGAGAAAGGACTTGTTCTCTGTATCATTCAAAGCCACTGGGCTGCAAAACAAGCCAGAACCAGGACCCTGGTCTTTTGATTGTCAGTTAATGGTTTTTTCATCACATACTGTAGCATCGGGGCTGAGATTTATTATCCCTAAATATTTCATGTTTTTTTTCATGATCCAAGCCGATGGCAGAGGCCCACTGAGCTACCCAGGTGCCCCCAAAACTTTTTTCAATACTTGATTTTTCAGTAGTAATATATAATAACAGTTAATTTTTTTGCATATTAAACTTCTGTTCTGCAACTTTGTTAAACTCATGTGTTCTGGTGGCCTTTTTATAGTTTCTGTTGAATTTTCTACATAGTTGATCATGTTGTCTTTAAATAAAGATAGTTTTATTTCTTTTCTGATTCGGATTCCTTATTTTTTACTGCACTATCTGGGACCTCCAATACCATATTGATTAGAAATGGTGAGAGCAGATATCTTCGTCTTGTTCCTCATTTTAGGAGGAAAGCATTCAGTCTTTCACCATTAGGTATGATAATAGCTATAGGTTTTTTGTAGATGCCCTCTTCAAATTAAGGACGTTTTCTCATATTCCTAATTTGCTGGGAGCTTTTATCAGGAATGGATGTTGGATTTTGTCAAATGTTTTTCCTGGGTCTGTTGAGATGGTTGTAGGAATTTTCTTTTTTAGTTTGTTAATGTGGTTAATTTCATTGTTTTTCAAATGTTAAACCAGCCCTGCATTCTTTGAATAAACTCCACTTGGCAATCATGTATTATCCTTCTAGTATATTGTTGGATTTGATTTGCTGAAACTTTGCTTAGGAATTTTGTGTCTATATTCATGAGGATGTTGGTTTTTAATTTTCTTGTATAGAGTTTATCTGGTTTTAGTATCAGGGTAATGTTTACCAAAGAGAGTTAGGACATACTTTTTCCTCTTCATTTTTCAGGAAGAGTTTGTGTGGTAGTGGTATTAGTATTATTTCCTCCTTAAATGTTTGGTAATTGCCAATAAGTCAGTCTGGGCCTGGAGATTTCTTTGTGGGAAGATTTTTAATCTCAAGTCCAATTTTTAAAATATGCATAGGACTATTTAGATTATTTTAAAATAATTTTAGATTATTTAGATATAGATTATCAATTTTTGAGTGAGCTTTGGTAGTTTGTCTTTCAGGGAATTTGTCCGTCTCATCTGAATTGTCAAATTTATTGACATAAAATTGTTCGAAACACTACTCTTTTTAAAAACTGTGGTACAATATGCATAACATAAAACTTATGAATTTAACCATTTTTTAAGGGTACAATTCAGGGTCATTAAGTATATTCACGGTGTTGTGGAATCATCGCCAATACCTATTTCCAGAAGTTTTCGTTACCCAGACAGAAACCTTGGGCCCATTATACAATAACTCTACATTCTTCCCTCTCCCAGCCCCTGGTAACCTCTGTTTTACTTTCTATCTCTGAATTTGCTTATTATAGGTACCTCACATAAAGGGAATCATGCAAATATTGTCCTTATGGTCTCATTTTTTCACTTAGTATGTTTTCAGGGTTCACCTATCTTGTACCATGTATCAGAATTTCATTTCTTTTTATGGCTGAATAATATTCCATTGTGTGTATATCCTACATTTTGTTTATCCATTCACAGACAGTGATAGATATTTGGTTTGTTTTTACCTTTGGGCCCTTGTGAATACTGCTGCTGTGAACTTTAGTGGATACATGTCTTTCTGAGCCCCTGATTTCAGTTTTTTGGGGAATATATCTAGGAGTGGAATTGCTAGATCATATGGTAATTCTTTTTAAAGTTCCTGAGGAATGCTTATCCTTTAGTATCTGTAGACTGTAGTGATTTTACCTATCTCATCACTGATAATGGTAATTTGGGTCTCTTGTTTTTCCTGACAAGCCTGGCTAGAGGTTATTAATTGTATTGACCTTTGAAGAATCAGCTTTTGGTTTCATTGATTTTCTCTTTTGTTTTTCTTTGTTGGATTTCACTGATATTTGCCCAGATCTTTATTATCTTTTTTCTGCTTACTTTGACTTAATTTATTCTTTCCTAGTTTCTTAAGATAGAAGCTGAGGTCATTGATTTGAAACCTTTTTTCCTAATATAACTGCTTAGTGCTCTATACATTTCCCTCTAAGCACTACTTTGGTGGCATCCCACAAATTTTGATATGGTATATTTTTATTTTCATTTTGTTCAGAATACTTTCTGATTTATTCTTTGACCCATTAGTTATTTAAAAGTACATTATTTGCTTTCCAAATGTTTGGGATTTTCCAGATACCTTCCTTTTACTGACTTCTGATTTAATTCCATTATAGTCAGAACTTTGTAGTTTATAAGACTTAATTCCTTTTAAATTCATTGAAACTTATTTTATGGCCCAAAATATGGTTTGTCTTGATAAATGTTCTGTGTGCACTTGAAAAGAATGTGTCTTCTGTTGAGTTGGGAGTGTTCTATACATGTCAGGTTAGGTCAAGTTGATTGATAGTGGTCAACTCTTTTATATCCTGACTGATTTTCTGTCTGCTTGTTCTGTCAGTTATTGAGAGAAGGCATCCATCCACCTGTCACTGTCAATACTATTTATCTATATCTTATTTCATTTTTTTTTTTTTTTAGTTTTTGTGTCATGTGTTTTGACTCTTGTTATTAAGTACCTAAACATTTAAGATAGTTATGTCTTTTTTTTTTTTTTTTAAGATTTTATTTATTTATTTGAGAGAGCTAGAGTGAAAGGGAGAAGCAGACTCCCCATTGGGCAGAGAGCCAACACACAGGATCCTGAGATCATGACCTGAGCTGAAGGCAGATGTGTAACCATTTGAGCCACCTAGGCATCCCAGGATTGTTATGTCTTCTAGATGAATTGACCCCTTAATCATTATGAAATGACCTTCTTTATCTCTGGCAGTATTGTCTGCTGTGAAGTTTACTTTGATAATGAGCTTTCTTTTGATTATTATTAGGAAGCTAAATCTTTTTCCAGCATTTTACTTTCAATCTATTTATGTTTATATGTAAAGTACTTTTTTTGTAGGTGGTATATAGTTTGGATCCAAGAGCAAGACCGGACAATCTCTATTTTTTAATTGCAGTATTGAGGCCATATACATTTAATGTATGAACATATAGTTAGGTTTAAATCAGTCATTTTACTCTTTGTTTTCTGTTTTGTTTTGCTTTCTTTTGAACTGAATATTTCTTGTGAATCCATTTTATCTCTTACTGGCTTATTAGCTATTAACTTTGTTTTAGCTTTTGTGGTGCTTTCTTGAGGATTAATAGTATACATCTTTAACTTACCACAGTCTATCTTGTAAAACCTGTGGATAAACAGTCTATTTTTATTTTTATTTTTTTAAGATTTTATTTATTCGACAGAGATCACAAGTAGGCAGAGAGGCAGGCAGAGAGAGGAAGGGAAGCAGGCTCCCCGCTGAGCAGAGAGCCTGACGCGGGGCTCAGTCCCAGGACCCTGAGATCATGACCTGAGCCGAAGGCAGAGGCCCTAACCCACTGAGCCACCCAGGTGCCCCAAACAGTCTATTTTTAGATGAGAAAGTTGTCATATCTTCAACAAGAACAGCCACTGCAACCTAATTCATGGAGAAATTACAGGTTTCTCCTGAGCCTTTGCTGTCCTGGAAATTATTATTCTTTCATGATTAAATAAGTGTCAGCCAGACTCTTCCAGAAAGCTTTTATAAATAATACTTAAGAATGAAAAAATCAGCCTCGAACACTAGCATTTTTTTCCTTAAGTTATTTCTATAAACTGCTGTTTAGGTTTGTGGTAATTTATTTATAATAGTGACCTAACTTAAAGTTTTACTCTGCTTTCTGGTGGTGTTCAGAATGAATATTCTGTATAGAGCCACAGGAGCAAAGAGGAGAGTTGTTTTATATCCCAGTAATAATAGTTTCTCACAAACCTGTAGAATTGTTTACAAGTTACTAAGTGACGTTTTTCCTTATTTCTTACCTCATTGGCTCTTTAGGGTATAGGAAGGGCGGGTGATTTTACAGAGATGAAACCCAGGGCCCAAGAGCTAAGGTGACTTAGCTCCAGGTCACCCAGTGTGTTACTGCTAGAGTTGGAACTCAAAGCCCGGTCTCTTCTGGGTGCCACACCAACCACCCTCATCCTTGACTTGCTACCACTAATACAAACCTCTTTTCCCTAGGTGTTCTGGCAGAAGAAACCTAGTAGCAGCTTGGTGTTTCCCCAAGGGAGCTTTTTGCTTTTTGGCCAGTCTTGGGAGGTGGGATTAATATCTTAGTAAACACCCATAAGGGACAGAACAAATCTGACAGGGAAATGTTTTCTTTGCAGCGTTAATCAAGAAGTGGAGCATGGCTAATTTCTATTTGCAGCTGAAATGTAATAACCCGTTGTAAGCATTCTGTTCAAAGGGAAGTCACTGTAATCATTTTGTTCAAAGGGAAGTCAGGGGAGATGGTGAGAGCCAGTAGCTGAATATATTCATATGCAAATAAATTCTGTTGTGTATCAGAGGACTTGATTTCTATTGGAATTCCCCCCCCTTTTTTTTTAGTGCCATTGTCTAGTTTTATATCTCTGAACCCTAAGTCCTTGGTTCTCTGATTTTAACAAGAATGAAGATGAAGCAAATTCTGCAAAATATTTGGAACTGTAGGGTACAGCCAGGTCCATGGAAGCAATTTCGGGCCAAGAATCAAAGACTTCAGGATTCTAGGTCTAGGTGTACCCTTCATTCACTATACAGTTTGAGGCAAAGCATTTAACCACATCGAACTACAGTAGTTACAGTACCTAATTCATAGAGTTGCTAAGAGCATTAAATGAGATATTGGTAAAGTGTTTTAGCACTATGTGGTACTTGGCTTAATTAGTAGTAATTATCACTATCTTTATTTTTCTGATACCTATCTGTGTAATCTTGGGCAGCTATCCTTTGTCATTTGAACCCAGTTTTTCCATTTCTAAAAAATGGATTAATCTTCGGACCTTTCCAATTCTGACCATTTAAGATACCATGAATTGGCTTTCCTTCTACAAGCTGGCGTCTTCCTGGCATTGTTGTGGTTATAATGGTCATCATGCTCCGAGAGGGGTTACACTGTGGTGTTGATTCTGACCCCCTCTTTTCCTTACAGACCACTACGTACACCCGCCGGGGTCATGGGACATGCACCAGCCCAGGTTGCTCCTTTACATATGTCACCAGGCACAAACCACCTAAGTGCCCCACCTGTGGTAACTTCCTAGGAGGGAAGTGGGTCCCAAAGGTAAGCTCCAGTAAGCCCTACAAAGGCTAAGCCCTACAAGGTAGGAAGTCCTACAAAGTAGGCTTCCTGGTCCCCTTTAGAACAGAGGACTTAGTAAGTACTCATTCTTATTTTCTGACTATGCAAATAACTTTTCATTGTGACTATTTAAAAAAGAATAAAATGTTATCCATAATCTTATGCCATCCAAAGAAAAATCATTGTTGACATCTTGGTGTATTTTCTTTCAGTCTTTTTTCTGTAAATATACAAGTTCTATAGCCCCCCCCCCCTTTTTTAAGATTTTATTTATTTATTTGACAGAGATCACAAGTATGCAGAGAGGCAGGCAGAGAGAGGGGGGAAGCAGGCTCCCTGCTGAGCAGAGAGCCCGATGTAGGGCTCGATCCCAGGACCCCGGGACCATGACCCAAGTCGAAGGCAGAGGCTTTAACACACTGAGCCACCCAGGCGCCCCCACTTATTTTTAACTTAATATATCATGCCATTAAATACCTTTCAAGACCATTATCTTTAATTGCTTTATAACTTCCCGTGAATGACTACACCATGTTGATTTATTCATTTCCTGTTACGGTTAAATTTTTAACGATCCACCTTCCACACTGGCTGCTTAGTTACTCAGGTGCATAACTCACATCTGCTCACTTTCTAGCTCAAGTCCTTTCAGTATCCTATAGTTCCTATTAAATGTAGATGTTTTCAACCTGATATTTAGGTCTTTCATAATTAACTTCCCAAATGTATACCTGTGTGTCTGTTTCTTTCTAAGTAAATGACGCCTGATATATAAATGAGCACTAGAGCTGTGCTGCTGTGAAGTTCAGTTCAACATGTTTTTTTTGTTACTTGTTTTATGCTTTGCACTGATATAAATCATACATACTTGCCACATTTTTTATATAAGACTATAAAGGTCAAAAGAATTAGAATAGTCAAGGATGGGTTATAGAAGCACGGTCTTGAAGGATTAGTAGAATTTGGGTAGGTAGGAAAGGAAAGAGAGTGCTTTGTTTTTGTGAAAATCTTTAGGCTGGGTATGTGTTTGTTAGGTGTTTAATTCAGCATGATCTAAACTTAGCTGTGTAGAGAATACTTATGTAGTGGCATACCTATTGAGTTTCCTGGAGGCAGTTTCTGTAGAGCGTCTGAAAAATACTGGGATGGTGACTTTTGCCCTCTAGCTGAGCGTTGAGAGTTCAGGGCATCACAAATCCTAGGAGACAGAATAGGTTAATTAAGAACACACTTCTGGGGATGCCTGGGTGGCTCAGTTGGTTGGGCGGCTGCTTTCGGCTCAGGTCATGATCCCAGTGTCCTGGGATCGAGTCCCACATTGGGCTCCTTGCTCAGCAGGGAGTCTGCTTCTCCCTCTGCCTCTGTCTGTCGGTGCTCGCGCTCTCTGACAAATAAATAAATAAAATCTTTAAAAAAAACAACAACAACACACTTCTGGGGTTGCTTGGCTGGCTCAGGAGAACATGAGATTCTTGATCTGCAGGTTGTGAGTTCAAGCTGCACACTGAGTGGAGATTACATACAGACATACACAAACAAACATGGAAGAGGAAAGAGAAAAAGAAACATGTATTTGGTCTCTACACCGGGTTCCTGGCACTGAGTTCCTAAACTCCTAGAGGTTTCCTGAGTGATAGAAGAGAGAGGAGCATCTTCGGGGAGGGGAGATGGTGGTGGAGTACACTTTTGGAGTCAGCTCAGCTTTCCTCAGTTTAAACATTTGCCTCCCGGGGACTTTAGCTGTGAAACCTTGGGCAAGTCACTTTATGTCTGTTCTTACTGGTTTATCTTTCATTTGTTAGTGGAAGTTAATAATAGTGCCTACCTCATTAGCATTGGTGGAAGGATCAAATGAGATTATCCCTGAAAAGTGGATGGCACATTCCTAGTATAGATTAAATCCTCCATCAGGGGTCACTGCTGCCACTATTGGCAGCAGTGTAATTTCTCTTATTATTGCTCTTCATGCTGTCACTTCAGGGGGCAGGAAGGATCCAGTGCTAGTGTGTTTCAGGAGATTGTGTTGAGTTTCTTTTGCTCACCACCTCTTTTGTGCTACTGTGCAGCCATTCGGTTTCCTCCCACCCTAATTATTCTCCCCAAAATGTACTTCCTAAGCTGCAGTAGAGAGATTGAATAGGGTAGTCGGGATCCTTCTTGGCCCTTCTTCACAGATGCACAGCAGGTCTGTCAAATGACCTTATTTCTTGTGCTTTTGCATGGAAGAGTTCTAACTGATCCTGTGGCTTTGTCTCCTTCAGGTTCTGTTTTTACTTCGGCTTTCGTTTCTTTTCCATTTATGTCTATTTTCCCCCTTTGATTGAAATAACTTTTGAGCAATGGTTCTTTTTCTGAGATGAAACTCATGATGGGAAACCAGTTTTTTTTCTTAGTTACTTTTCCCCCATCTTGACTTGCTAAGTCAGATTTTTTTTCTCCAAAGATTTTTATAAGAATTGCAGTGTAAAGAGCAGATGCTGTGATTTCTTAGTCTCATAGGATCAGAATTGGTGAGCATAAGAAGAAAAAGGGTAACATTTGAGCGTCATTGCACTTGGAATTTTAGAGATAAAAGTGACTTTGGTTTTCAGATAGTTCAAGTCTCTAGCTGAGGAAAAATAGCTTCAAGAGAAGTGACTTGTTAAGTTCACATAGCTAATTATGTCAGTGCTTTTCCACTAAATCACATTTCTCAGTCATTGCTATGCTGTTTAGCTGCAGAGTCTTAAGATTTCTGGAGTTCTGATTTTTGAAGCAGCAAGTATAAATAGTTTCTAAAAGCTCCAAATGTGTTCATGCCCATCAGGAAATGACTCACCTTTTCTTGTATTGTTCCAGAGTTCATACTGGCTAAAATTAGCCCAAGAAAGTTTGGCACTGTTCCCAGTGAATTGGATGGAACAAAAGATGGTATATGTAAAGTTTTTTAGGCCAAGGCCTCACTCCTTTGGCTCTCTCATTGTGGTAATTGAGGTCTCTGAGCGGGCAACTGGTAGTATTTACCTTCCATCTTAAAAGAAAGTGACATCTAAAAAGGGTAGGCTGAGTTAAGGAAATCTGAACGCACTAGGTAGCTTTTTGCTTTGATTCCTTAAATTATTCAGTCTCCCTGCAGAAGATTTTTATCTGAAATAGCCCACTTAGTGGGCAGTGCTTTGCTCAAAGATTTCATTGCTGGGATTTAGTTAAACTTGTCTCCTGTTTTTCTGCTGACTTTTCAGTCTCCAGGAGTCAGTAGGCTCTATGCGGTTTACTTGGAATTTTTCTCTGTATTTACTTGTCCTTATGGATTATTACTGTGTGTGAGAATCTGGGAATGCTTTACTGGAGATTTCTTAAAGGTTATCCATATTGGTTCCAGAGGCAGTGTGGTGCCCTGCTGGCTTTGGAAATGTGAGGGGTTTTGGTAGTCAATGACTGGGTGAATACTGAAATTGAATAACATTAGCCACAGATGCTAATCTTCTGCAATGTGCAGGATTTCCCTGCACCATGAATTGGGTCACGCAGAAGGCTATGTACTGCTGTCGATGAACACTGAGAGCCTGGCTCTTATTTCGTGGTGACAGAATGAGGGTTCTAATGAAGTTTGTCATAGGTGACATGAGTAATTAGATGTGAAGCACAGCCCAGATAGAACCCAGCTTTTATCCTCGTTGATAGGGTCTTTCGCCATTCACATGGAATTTAAAAACCTTTCTGAGATCTGTTCTGAAGACAACCACTGTTTAATTAAAAAAAAAAAAATTGTGTACATGTATGTATATAAATACAGGTGTCTGTATAAATAATAGTGTGTTTCCACAGCAGTGCTGACGGGATAAAAGCTATGGCACCAAGGAGTTTTTTTAAAGTAGGTTGATCTGAAGTAGCAGCTGATATTTTTAGTGAGTTTGATTATTTTCTAGTAATTAATTAATATGTATGAGTTAATTTGACCAAGGGAGAAGTTTGTGGCATGTGTGTAAGGTCAGTCTTAAGATTTATTTGACAGAATCTGGGACAAAAGTGTTTTCCCCAATAGAATTGGAAGCTTTGAGTCTCTCTGTGTGAGATTTGACCACATTGGGATTAACTGAATCTCGTAAAGCGACCACCAAGACAAACAATCTAGGATTTATAGGCCCAGTATGGCAATACGTCAGCTTCTGTCTAGATGTAGAGAAGCAGGCTTTAAATGTCAGGCCCAAAATGCCAACATTTGTTTGCTGAAACTTGAAGCTATCAATAAGAAATTTGTCAGGAGGAGAACAGCTTTATCCTAAGTAAGGTGTTGTATAAGTGAAAGGAGCCAGAAGTCAGAAGACTTGGGTTCAGGCCAGTTTTGTACTTGGGCCCGTAAGTTAGCCTGTTAGTCTCTCTGGGTCTCCCATCTCCTTATGTGTTACCCATCCATTTTTGTCGTGAGGATCACGAGAGAGTACTTGGGTATGGTGTCTGTCATAAAATGCTGTATGCGTAAAGGCATTCTTATTTTTTTTTTCCTAGGAAAAGCCAGCCAAAGTCAAAGTGGAATTGGCTCCTGGTATCTCTTCCAAAGGCTCGGTGGTTAAAAGAAGTCAGCAGCCTGTCAACACTGAGCAAAACTCCCCTAAGGAAAACGCCTCCAAACTGACTCTGGAGAACTCGGAAGCTGTAAGCCAGCTCCTAAGTGTAGTTCCTCCAAGAGAAGTGGGTGAGGAGAATGAGTGGGAGGAAGTGATCATCTCAGATGCCCATGTTTTGGTCAAGGAAGCTCCTGGGAATCGTATAGCAGCCATGAAGACGCCGGTGGTCAAGAGTGGTGTGCAGCCTGAGGTCTCTCTGGGGACAATTGAGAATGACAGTCCTGGACCAGACTTACCACCACCAGCTGAGAGGACCAGCACTTCCAGTCCTCTCCCTGCTCCTAAAAAGCCTACAGGGTAAATTAATGTGCTCATATATTGTAGGATTGTATTTAGAATAGCAGGTTGGGAAATGCTCCTTGTTTTATCCTGTGTCCTTATAGCATTCCTGAGAGGGATGAGAGCCCAATTAATGGTTCCTATTTTAGAAATAAAGAAACCAAGGCCTAGAGCCATGGGATGGTTTGCTTCTCCTCTTACACTCTGTCTGTGCATTGCTGTTGTGTTCCTGTACATCTCTTGTCATTTTCTCTGATGCAGTTATTAGGGTCCTGCTGGTACATGCTGAGGGCGGTGTTACAAACTAGTATCCAATCCTGGATACTAGATTGGGAAAGAAAACCCTTATTAAGCCATCTTCTGGAATGATTTCTGTCCTGGTGGTCAGAGGATTCTGTTCTGATTATGATCTGTCTGACTCCGTTTGACCTTCAGCATTGTCCCTTCATGCCCATTCTCGCCTCTGAAAAAATCTTGAGTTGGGTATTGAGAAAAAATCTAAAATTTAATGGCTGACCTTCACAGACTGAAAAAGATTATGTGTAAAGCATACACAGCCCAGTGCCTTGCTGATGGGAGGAGGCCCATAAATAAGGGTTATTTTAACTCTCCCTTCCCTCCTTAAAGGCCTGACTGGATTTTTCATGTGGCCCTTTTCCAGACATTGTTGTTGTCTTAACCTGCCCTTATTTGTTTATATTGGTGGTTCTCAACAGGGGACACTTTGGCCCCAGGGGACATTGAGGCAGTGTTAAGAGGCATTTGGGGTTGTGAAAACTGGGGGGGCGGAGGTGCTGCAGGCCTCTGGTGGGCAGAGGCCAGATGCGCGACTCATCGTTCTGTAGTGCACAGGACAGGCCTCCAACAAGGAGTAGCCAGCCCAAAATGTCAGCAGTGTCAAGGCTTAGAAATTGTGGTGTATAGTATTCGATTTGATGTCTTACTGTTGAATAGGAAATATATTCACATGTTTCAGACTCAAGAGATATAAACTGAAACAAATCTCTCTTCTAGCCTGTCCTTCACTCATCCATTTCCATTTTCCATACACAGTATTCCCACCTTCCTGTGTTTCTAGACATAATTTTACACAATGTGTATGTGTATAGATGTGTATGTGTGTATTTATTTTTTCCCTCCCTTTTTTGCACAGATGGTAGCATAACTTAAATACTTCTACATCTTGCCTGTTTTTATTTAACAGTATACTTTGGGATGGTTCTGTATCCTTAGAGAATGAAGCCATGCAGTTTAGACCTTTTGTTTTGGGCAAGTGAGTCACTTGGCAAATGTGTATTGAGGCCTTCTGTGACATAGACTATGCTCAGCGCCAGAGCTACAAAGAAAATGTGACTTTGTTCTGCGGGGTCTCTTAGCTGCCCTCATGTGGGAGACTGAGCAACTTGAAATACTAATTAGAAGCAGATCAGATAGTATGACTACAATAGCTATCAATATTCTGCATTGTGGGCACTCTTTTGTGCTTTTTTATCTAAATAATGACCCCATGAAATATCTTTTTAAAGCCTGACAGTTTACTATACTGTCCCTCTACTCAAATGCTGTTTGGATTATATTTTGGTTTTCTTCTCCCCTTGGTCTGGAATTTTTAGATTTGCTGCCTTGTTTTTGTTTTTATTTTTATTTTTTCCAGAGTTGACCTGCTCATCCCTGGGGCCAGAGCCCCAGAGCTTAAAGGCAAAGCTCGGGGCAAGCCCTCATTACTGGCTGCAGCAAGACCCATGAGAGCAATTCTCCCGGCCCCATCTAACGTGGGCCGAGGCAACAGCATGGGACTATCCAGGGCCAGGCAGGCCTTTCCCCTGAGTGGTAAGGGGCTGGGACAAACCTGGGAGTGGGGAGCTGTCCAATGGGAAGGGGACAGGAGTGGGAATTGTTGAGAATGGAGATGAGAGACTTAGGGAGACTCTGAATGCACTGAAGTCACTAGTTTGGCTCCTGATTGTCTCAGATAAAACCTCCTCTGTGAGGACTTGTGGCCTGAAGCCAAGCACACTGAAGCAGCTGGGCCAGCCGATCCAACAGCCATCTAACACCAGCGAGGTGAAGGTAAGACTCATTCTCCAGAGGTGGGGCTTTCTGGAAGGCCTGCTGCTCTGAGAACAGGACTTCTATTTAGTGTCTCAAAGCCATAAGCAAAAAGCCTGTTCTTATACTGGTAGACCTCTGGAATGAAGTTGAGCATGATGAGTTACTTATTTTTAGTGAAATTTCTTTTCTTATTATAAAATGAATGCATGCTTTTAAACTTTTAATTTAAAAATAATTTTGAGGGGTGCCTGGGTGGTTCGGTTAGTTAAGCATCTGCCTTCGGGTCAGGTCATGATCCCGGGGTCACAGGATCAAGTCCTTTGGCTCCTTGCTCAGTGGGGAGCCTGTTTGTCTCTCTGTCTGCCCCCCCTCCCCGACTTGTACTCTTCTTCTATCAAATAAATCTTAAATAATTTTGAAACTTAGTAAACAAATTGCATTGCAAGAGTACAGATAGTACGAAGAGCACCCATGTACTTTTTACCCATAGCCACTTACTGTTATAGCCCCTTTGGCTTTGTCATTTGTGCTCCTGTGTACTTCTAAAATACAGGTAATTTAAGGGGAAGTTACATGTCCTTTTGTTTCTTAATACTTTAGTGTGTATTTGCTAAGAATAAGGACATGCTGCTATTGACACGTGGATACAATATTTCAGTCTGTCATTTGCATTCCCATTTCATCGGTTTTACCCAGTTATGTCCTTTATAGCATTTTTCCACTCCATTAGAGGATTCAGTCTAGGATTGGGTAATTGCATTTAGTTGTCTTGTTTCTTTAGTTTCATTTGAAAAAAATGAATGCGTGACTGTTGTAGAAAGGTAAGGCAGAAAAAAAGTAGAGTCCTTTGTAATCCTGCCACCCAGAGCTAACTACTATTGGCAGTCTGAGCCCATTCAGCCTTTGAGTCTTTTCCTGTGTTTGTGTTTTTTAGTATGATTTTTTAAAAACCAAAAACATGGCTCTTACTTCACATTGTGGTTTGTAGCCAGTATAATCCTTTAAACTTAATTATAGGGTTATTAGAGGCTTCCCAGATGCCAAAAATTCAGTGTATTCAAGCACATTTACTCTTAGGTATTTTTTGTTTTGTTTTTTGCTTGTTTTAGTTCTTTTTCCATATGTGACTAGAATGGTTATGATCAGAATTCCCTAAATCAGCATTTTTTTACTAGACCTCTTTTTTTGGGTCATGCACATTTTTACATCACATCCCAGTAAACTTATGCATACCTGTATACTTAAGAAGTAGAAGGAAGCTATTTATGCCTTTATTATATGCAGTCACTTTGCTATTTTTCATTTTGCAAAATGCTGGTTTCAACTCATTAAGTTAATTTCATGACCCCTCTGTAGTTGAAAACCCTGTTAGACCAAAATTGAAATAGGAAAATCAGGCTGGCTTATCCCTTACCGTGTGTTCTGCCGGGCAATTTCCCTTGCTCCAGATTTGCCCCCAAAAGAATAACAACTGACTTACTTTGAAGGCTGATGTGTTTGTCACCTGGATGTGGTGTCAACACTGTGTGTGTGTGATTTCTGGGTATAGAAGGCTGGTTATTTAGTCAGCTTCCACTGCTTTGTAGACTCCCAGCCCTGAGATTCCCTTTACTTGTGTAAACTCCCAGTCATCTGTGTAAGTAGTTTCCTTTTGACTGGCAACATTGGGTTATTTGTTAAAAGCCATAGTCCTTTTGCTAGTTTTTTTTTTTTTTTTTTTTTTAAATTTATTTATTTGTCAGAGAGAGAGGGAGAAAGAGTGAGCGAGCACAGGCAGACAGAGTGGCAGGCAGAGGCAGAGGGAGAAGCAGGCTCCCCGCTGAGCAAGGAGCCCGATGCGGGACTCGATCCCAGGACGCTGGGATCATGACCTGAGCCGAAGGCAGCTGCTTAACCAACTGAGCCACCCAGGCGTCCCCCTTTTGCTAGTTTTAAGCCTGTCAAATTACGTGAACTTTTATATTCTAAATATCAACTTAAATTCAGTATTACAGAATAATTACCTTTAGAATGGTATCTTCATCTTCTTTAGTTTTGTAAGTAATATCTACATCCCATATAGAACATTGGAAATTTTTTTTAAAGATTTTATTTATTTGAGAGAGTGTGCGGAAGAGAGCACAAGCGGGGAGAAAAGCAGAGGGAGAGGGAAAAGCAGCAGGGAGCTTGATGTGGCGCTTGATCTCAGGACCCTGAGATGAGCCAAAGGCAGATGCTTGACCCACTGAGCCACCCAGGCGCCCCGAACATTGGAAAATTTCATAAGTGGTGATAAAAAGGGAAGCAGTCATGATTTTCCTCTCACCCTGTGACATTTTCGTGAGTAATCTCTCAGACTTCTGTGCCAACATTTAACCACATATTTGCATGTATAATAATCATGAGCTTTTCTCACTTGGTATTAGTTGTCCATCTGATTCACAGTATTTCTAATATGCAGTATTAGAAGTTGCACAGAAGAGTATGGCAACCCTGGACTTGGAAGTGACACTCAACCTCTGGTGGGCTGCTGATGCTGACTAGCATCCTAGAGGGCTTACATGGAGCATAGCTCTATACATTCCCTTGGGAAACTATTTGCTCAAGTTGTTCCAGGACATGGACCTCAGCAGTTTGAGGTTTTAGGTAAAAACACCAAATCATTTTGTTCTGATCCACAGCTACCAAATGGCCCGGCCAGTAGGACATCTCAGGTGAAAGTTGTAGAGGTCAAGCCTGATATGTTTCCTCCATACAAGTACAGCTGCACTGTAACGCTGGTAAGTGTAGCCAGTGGGTTGACAGGGAGAGATGATTCTGGTTTTCTGGCGGAGGGTGAGTAAAAGTCTGAGCGAAGTGGGGAGTGGTCGTTCAGAGTGATAGTAGGGTCAGGGATAGATCACTGGTTCTGAAGAGGCCATCACTGATACAAATAATAGCTGCTGGGTGAATCAGCTGGGTTTCTCCCAGGTTATATCTTTTTTTTTTTTTTTTTTTAAGATTTTATTTATTTGACAGACAGAGATCACAAGTAGGCAGAAAGAGAGAGGAGGAAGCAGGCTCCCTGCTGAGCAGAGAGCCCTATGTGGGGCTCGATCCCAGGACCCTGGGATCATGACCTGAGCCGAAGGCAGAGGCCCCAACCCACTGAGCCACCCAGGCACCCGTCTCAGGTGATATCTTTAATAGGCCAGCTGAGTCCCGGATTTTCTTGGAGAGTAATTGGAGATGAAAATCTAGTCCAGCTCTAGCATTCAGCAGTCTTTGGACTTTTTAACCTCAGATGTGTTTTCCACAGATAAGCTTGAGAAAGCTATATTTTCCTTCTTAAAATACCAGTCACTCAGTAGTGGTATCTCAAAGCATTTGAGAAGTGCTCTGGTAAAGCAGCTTTGTTTCACTTGGCATTTCCTACCAAGGTTTTCCCTCCCCACCCACCTTTTGTTTTTAACACTGCATGTATTATCCCAGTAAGCAAGTATGGACTCTGGGGATCTTGTTTCAAAGCTCTTTGGAAGTTATTCTACATGTACTTTTGTAGTTGTCACTCTCATCTCTGATTGATACCTGGTCATCCTGGTGTTTGACTCTGCCCAGGTGTAGCTTTTGTAGAACTGAATATTGGTCTTACTTTTTTAGGATTTGGGCCTGGCTACTTCAAGAGGCAGGGGAAAGTGCAAGAATCCCTCTTGTAACTACGTCTACACCAACAGGCATAAACCACGGATTTGTCCCAGCTGTGGTTTTAACCTTGCCAAAGACCGAACTGAGAAAACCACCAAGGCTCTCGTGAGTTCCTTCCCTAAACACATCCCATCGCCTTGTGTGAGCTCTGTTAGTGCACCTGTTTTAGTAGAAGTAAAATGATTGCTTAGTACATGATAGTAGTTAGAACACCAGTTCTAACCAATTGTTAAGTTCTGAACCTAGCTTCCTTTTCTCTGGGCTTCCTTGTCTTCATTGTTGAGAAGGCTGGGTAGGTACCTTAATCTCCGAGAGCCATCTAGCCCAGTGGACCAAGAGGTCATCCGCCAAGGTGAATGGGAACAGAGGCTTTAAAGAGAATTTGGAAGGAGCGGGATGGAAGGGTTACATTCTTTTAGATCTGAAACCTGGTGGAGGACCTGTAAATATTGTCTTGGTAAGTAGAGAATGCCAGCCCTAGACTTCATAGATGAGATCACTGCTTCTTAGGTTCCTTGCAGAGCTTTTGGCTCAATACAAAGCTCTACTTCTGGCAGTCTTGGCAAATCTCTCTGAAGTTGGACCAAGTTGTTTGGATAGTAAAACACATTCCACTTGGCTCCTTAGGGCTTGTTTCTTATTTATCAGAACCAGGAAAAATGGGTATCTTTAGAGGTCTTTTGAATTTCTTTGAGCAGAAAGATCTAGCACCTGAGGCAGCAGATGGAATGACTAGAATGAGGGTCAGAAGACAGATCTTCTTGGGATGCCTGGGTGGCTTAGTTAAGTCGCTGCCTTCGGGTCCTAGGATCGAGTTCTGCATCGGGCTCCTTGCTTGGCGGGGAGCCCGCTTCTCTCTCTGCCTCTGCCTGCTTGTGCGTGCTCTCGCGCGTGCGCTCTCTCAAAAATAAAAAAAAATCTTAAAAAAAAAAAAGACAGATCTTCCTTATCTGCCTTGGGGGAAAAGAGGATGGCATCCAACATAGGTCAGGATCCAACATGGATCCTGGCCACTCCAGATCTAAGCTGACTTTGGGAGGTGGGCAGGATTTGGATGGAAGGGGAAGGGATTCTGTACTCAAGGATAAGCAGTGGCAGAAGTGAAGAGCTAGAGAGCGTGTTCCAGTCACCTGAAAGAGAAGGATATGTAGGGAGGAGTACAGAAAATAAGGCACGAAAGGCACATTGGGGCCATATTGTGGAAGATCTTTAAGGCTAGACCAGGCAGTTTGTTTTTTATGCCGTAGGGTCACATTGAGGCCTGTGCTTTAATGTGCTGCTCTTCACTTAGGGTTGATGACATTCTGTCTTGCTTCCCTCTTAGCTCCCAGTGACACCACAGTCTCTTTTAGGGCAGGTCTATGTTCTGTATCGGTAGAGGCTCAAACATTCCTTTCTCCTCTTTGATTGTAGTTGTTGATGTGGTTTGCAGTATGGAAATGGATATTGCTCCCTAGATTTAAGATAATGAGTTGACCTCATTTTCCAGGAATGGTCTAGGGACTTGGAGCCAATTGATTTCAAATCCTACTCTTTGAAATTTATATTCTTCTCTCTTTAGCCAATAGCTGCCTACCCACGGGACACTTACTTTCTGACATTCTGTCACCTTTCAACTTCCTGAATTCTAGGGAAATATACTAAACTGAAACACTAGTCAGAGACCCAGGGATCTTTGTGTGTAGTGCTCGTTGGGGCCCCCTGGTGGCCATATGTTTCCTGTGCAGCTTGTCCTTGGTGGGTATAATTAAGACTATAACAGTTTCTGGACAGGAATGGTCTTCATTCACTTCCATCTTTCATCTGTGGCTCAGGACAAAAGGGTATAGAATTCCTGCCAGCTCTTCCAGTTCATGGTTCAACATAGTCATGACTGGGAACACACTCTCCTAAGGCAACTCCTAGTGTCAGTCAGCTCTCTGAAGCCATTCATTCTTTCTTTCAGCAAGCATACGTTGAATACCTACTATAGGTCAGGTCTTTGGAGATACAGAGATAAATAGGACATTGTCCCTTCCTTGAGGAGCTCACAGTCTAGTGTGGGAGAAAGGTAGCCAAACTTACAGATAATTAGACAGGAGTTGCTGCATGTGTGCAGAGTTACTCAAAAGTTCCTTCTTTTTATTTAGCATATTACATCTGCAAAACAACATGTAAAATATGAATTAGCATTTTTGTGTGCCCTGATGCTGGTATTGAGAATCTGTAAATAAGCAAAGATCTTACACTTGTGAAAGATGAGGGAATAATCTCACCAACTGGGAGTTAGTGAATTCTGCAGTAAAGAATGGACTCTGGGGGCATGCGGGAGGGAGTGATTCCTGCTGCATTTGTACAAAGAATTAGGGAGGAACCTCCACTGAAAAGGACCTGCCTTTTTTTTTTTTTTTTTTTTTTTAAGATTTTATTTATTTGTCAGAGAGAGTACAAGCAGGCAGAGTGGCAGGCAGAGGCAGAGAGAGAACCAGGCTCCCAGCTGAGCAAGGAGCCTGATGTGGGACTTGATCCCAGGATCCCGGGATCATGACCTGAGCCAAAGGCAGAGGCTTTAAACCACTGAGCCATCCAGGCATCCCAGGACCTGTTTTTTTTTTTTTTTTTTTTTTTTTAAGATTTTATTATTTGTCAGAGAGAGAGCGAGAGAGCGAGCACAGGCAGACAGAGGCAGAGGGAGAAGCAGGCTCCCCGCCGAGCAAGGAGCCCGATGTGGGACTCGATCCCAGGACGCTGGGATCATGACCTGAGCCGAAGGCAGCCGCCCAACCAACTGAGCCACCCAGGCGTCCCATCCAGGACCTGTTTTTAATGAGTGTTTCAGAACCTTGTTTCTGAAAGCCTCTGACTGGTGTCTAATACAGTTTCCTTGTACACAGACGATAAAAGCGTTAAAGAGAAATATTTGAAGCAGTACAGATAGTTGTTTACACATGAAAACTTACCGTTCATAGAGCTTTCATTGCATCTCCAGTACTGTTCTAAGTGCTTTACTTGGAATATTTTATTGATTCTGTTCAACAGTTCTAGGATATCGCTAGTATTTCATCCTTCATTTCATAGGTAAGGAAACTGGGCTCAGAAAGATAAGTAAATTGCTTTGGTTCACACATGTAGAGGTGTTTCATGGCATGTCCAGAATTGAGACCTGGGTGTGTTATTCTCCAAACCCCATCCCTGGTGAATGGAAGCTGACTCTTGAAACTATTACCAAGCAGTGTGTATCATCCTCTCATTTCACTGAGAGAGAAGCTAACACCAGAGAGAGAAAGCAGCTGCCTTGAGTCACACAGTGAGTTACTAACTGAGCTGGTTCAAAGCTAAGGTTTCCCCTCTCCACCATGGCTGGGTCCATGCCTCTGTCACTTGCAGCCTCTCCCATGTTTTAGCCTGAGGCTGGTGGTACCCTGAGTGCTGGCTGATCCTTCAGTCCGCTCTCTTCCCAGGAGGTCAGCTCACCTCTCCCAGATGTGCTGAGTGCCACAGAGCCGCTGAGCCTGGCCCAGAGGGAGATCCAGCGCCAGTCCACGCTGCAGCTGCTGCGAAAAGTCCTGCAGATTCCTGAGAACGAGTCAGAGCTGGCCGAGGTCTTCGCCCTGATTCATGAGCTCAACAGCTCTCGACTCATTCTGTCCAACGTGAGTGAAGAGACAGTCACCATCGAGCAAACCTCTTGGTCGAATTATTATGAGTCTCCGTCCACGCAGTGCCTACTCTGTAGCAGCCCATTATTCAAAGGGGGACAAAAGTAAGCACCCCTTTCAGATTTGCCCTGTCCCCAGCTGCCCTGCCTTCCTCGGCCCGTATTGCCCCTTTCTTCATACTATAAAGCTATAGCCTTTGAAGGTGTTATTCTCTGCTTCTCTTAGGTTTCATTTGCTTTTGAATTGCTAAAGTAAAATAATTAGTAATCGTATATTATTTCTATTGAAAAAATGCCTGAAATTATTGCCGCCAAGTTAGGATTCTACTTACATCTGGACTGGCCAGCATAATGCTTGGACTTGGAAGTTCAAGGGAATTGGTTAAACTGGGTAATAAATTCAGAGTTACATTAAACTTTAAGGGTGATTCCACAGACCTCATTCCAACAGAGTGGGAACACCCTTCTAGAAAACCCTGGGACACAAGCCCCAGCACCTTCATCTGCCTGTTTCATTAGTCTTGAGAATTTTGCCATTGATCACTGAGCCTCGGAACTGCATTAAGTTGATTTCCTTTCCTTTTTTTCTGTTGGTGATGTTTTGGTACTAGCTCCCTGGCTGGGCCCCAGGAGTGCTGGCTGCTGACAGCCAGCCGGCTGCAGGTGGTGACTGCCCAGGTGAAGATGTGTCTGAATCCTCATTGTCTGGCCCTGCACAGTTTCATGGACATCTATACAGGTGGGTGCCAGCCTTTCTTCCCGCAGACACCCCCAAAGCAGGCTTAGGAGCAGCTTCTGTGGGTCAGACCTCTGTGCCTTTGAGCATTGGCCCTTCTCTCAGATGGGGCTTCTGAGAAAGAGGCAGTTTTTCCTCCTGGATATCTCAGCCCCAGAAGATGATGTTCTCTCTCAAGCGTTTGGACTCTTGAAACAAAGTTCATTCGTAAAGAATAATCCTATTTGTGAAAAAAATGGAACATGCTGACAAGTATAAAGAAGAAACTAAAATCAGTAGTAATCGTGCTGCCATGAGACAAACACTTCACATTATGCTCTTTAATCTTTCAGGTGTGGTATTCATCTGCACAGAATGTAAGGAAGTAGGAGGGTGAGGGGTATATAGTTTTTCTTTCAACAAAAGTGGGATTGTGCTGGGTGTTATTTTAGAGTATTTGTTTTTGTTTTTGTTTTTGTTTTTAAGATTTTATTTATTCATTTGAGGGAGAGAGAGAGCACAAGCAGGGGAAGAGGCAGAGGGAGAGGGAGAAGCAGACTTCGCCGAGCTGGGAGCCTGACATGGGGCTCGATCCCAGGCCCTGGGGAACATGACCTGAGCCGAAGGCAGACACTTAACCATCTGAGCCACCCAGGTGCCCCCGGAATATTCTTTTTTAAGTTTAGTAGTATCTCATGGGCATCTTCCCATGCCAGCAAGTGGAGAAATACGTGACCATTTTTAAGGGGTGCGTGGGACTCCATTTTAGAATCCTCTCTATAATGAACTCACAGTGTACAAGCCTTCGTCATTTCCTTTGGGAGAGTGCTACACATGGAAGTGCTGCGTGTTCACCCATCCCCCTCTCCATTCACCAGCATCGGATACCGCGGAGCGTTCACCGTGTGCCAACAGTGTTAGAGTTTGGATCTTGAATTTCACATGTAGAATCGAGTGCTGAAGATTAAGGAGTGTTTGTTATTCTATCTTTAGAACCTTATGGTGCCTTGTTTTGAATTTATGCTCTTAATGTCTTGTGTTGCCCAATTGAATCGGTCTTATTTTTTGCTCTAGCCAGCAGTTAATGAGAATGCTCTATCCCTGCAGTCTGTCTGGGCCAGTAGTACCTAGGATTTTTTATATATATATATATATATATTTTTTTTTTAATTTTAGTTTTACCTTTAAATTTACATACAGCAAAATTTACTTTGTTGTTTGACATTTACATGAGTTCTGAAAATGCACCAAGGTGTGTGATTGCCACCACAACCAGTAGAACAGTTCCATTGCCCACAACCTTTCTCCTGTAGTGTGCCTTGTACTCAAATCCACCCCACATCTCTAGCCTCTAGCAACCATCTGATAATGTTCTTCATTCCATCTTTCCAGAATGTCACTTATCACAGTATGTAACATTTAAAAAAATTTTTTTAAATTACAAATTTTTTAAAAATTTAAGTAGAGTTGATAACACGGTATATGCAGCATTTTAAGTGAGTCTGACTTCTTTCATTAAACGCCATGCCTTTGAAAGTCATCCATGTTGACACCTGGGTGGCTCAGTCAGTTGAGCATCCAGTTCTTGGTTTCAGCTTGGGTCTTGATGTCAAGGTCCTGGGATTAAGCCTGGCGTCAGGCTCTTTGTTCACTGTGGAGACTGCTTGGCATTCTGCCTCTCTCCCTGTACCTCCTCCCACTTGCATGCGCGCGCACTCTCTCTCTCTCTCTCAAAAAAAAAAAACAAAAAACAACAGCAACAACAAAAAAACAAAACCATCTTGTTGCATGTATCAGTAGTTCCTTCTTCATGTTGAGTAGTTTTCCATTGCATGGAGTACCACAGTTTACGTGTCTGTTCACTTGTTGAAGGACATATGTGTTGTTACCAGATTTTGACACTTAGGAATAGAGCTGCTGTGAACATTCACATAAAGGCTTTTTTGTGAACACAAACTTTCATTTCTCTTGGGTGAATACCTAGGAGTCAGATTGTTGGGCTATATGCTAAGTATACGTTTAATTTTTTTAAAGTTGTCTAACTTTATCTGAATGTTCATCCCATCCCACTGTTACTTCCAGCAGTGAGTGAGAGTTTTGATTTGCTCCATTTGTGAGCATTTGGTACTATTTTTTTGGTTCTTGTTTTTCTTAGCCATTCTGATGGTTTTATGAAGTGGTACCTCATTGTGGTTCTGATTTGTATTTCCTTGATGATACTGAGTATCATTTCATGGGTTTATTTACTAGCCATGTGTCATCTCTAGTGAGGAATCTATTCCATGTTTGGCCTGTTGAACTGTTGAATTTTGAGAAAATTTTTTTTTAAGATTTTATTTATTTATTTGACAGAGAGAGAGAAAGACCACAAGTAGGCAGAGAGGCAGGCAGAGAGAGTGGGGGAAGCAGGCTCCCCGCCGAGCAGAGAGCCCGATGTGGGGCTCGATCCCAGGACTCTGGGATCAGGACCTGAGCCAAAGGCAGAGGCTTTAACCCACTGAGCCACCCAGGCACCCCAAGAGAATTTTTTTTTTTTTTTTGAGAATTCTTTATATATTCTGGATCCGCAAGTCTTTTGTCAGATAAGTGATTTATAAATGTTTTCTTATGGTCTCTGGTTTGACTTCATTCTTTCAGTGGAATCTTCTACAGAGCAGAAGTTCTTAGTCATGACAAAGACTACTTCTTCAGTTGTTTCTTTTAGGGATTATGCTTTTGATGGTCTCTGAGAGATCTCTCTCCCTCGGTGAAGATCCATCAGTATTCTGTGTTTTTTTCCTAGTTGTTTTAAGATTTTATGACTTATATTTAGGTCTGCAGTTCATTTTGTATTGTTATATAAAGTGGGAGGCCCAGATTGAGTTCTTTCTTTTCTTCTTTTGCATACGGACCTCCAGTTGTACCACCATTTATTGAAAGGTAGTCTTTTCTCCGCTGAATTGCTTTGGCTCCTGTGTTGAAGAACAGTTGGTCATATGTGTGTGTCTATTTCTGTGGTCTGTGCTGTCCCATTGGTTTATGTTGTCCATTCTTTTGCCAGTACCACACTGGTCTTGATTACTATAGTCTGGATAGTAGGTCTTAGAATCAGTCAGTGTGAGTCCTTCAGGCTTGTTCTTCCTGAATTGTTTTGGCTATTTTAGTTCTTTCCATTTCCATATAAATTTTAAAATTAGCTTCTCAGTATCTGCAGAATCCTGCTAGAATTTTAATAGGGAATACATTGAATCTATAGACCAATTTGTGAAGGCTTGACATGCTTGGAAATACTGAGTCTTCTAATCCCTAAACCTGTCCATCTTTCTATTTTATTAGGGTTTATTTTCTTATCAGTGTTTTGTAGTTTTTAGCGTATAGATAGATCCTGCACATATTGTTAGATTTATACCTAAGTTATTTCAGTTTTTTCAATGCTAAACGATGTGGTTCAATTTCTAACTTCAGTGTTAGTGTAGAAACACAATTGGGTAGACAAAACCCAGTCCATTGAATTTTTATCCAGTGACCATGCTAAACTTACAACTTAAGGAACTTTTTGTAGATCATATTACAATATTTTAAAGCTTGCCAATTTGGTAGGTAAAAACTAGTGTATCATTTCTTAATTTCTTGCATTTCTTTGATTACTAGGAGAATTGTATGTTTTTTTGTCTTTTAATCTCTTCTGTGAATTTTGTGAACATTTCCATTCTTCATTGGAATATTGACCGAGTTCTTCCCCAGTTTATCAGTTGTCTCTTAATTTGCTTGTCATTTTTTTTTTCTGGACACAAAGGATTTTTTCCCCCCCGTGTTTTTTTTTTGTTTTTGTTTTTGTTTTTTGTTTTTTTTTTGCGGGGGGAGGTTGTCTGTCTTTTGTCTTTTAATTTTTATGTAATCAGATTAAATCTTTTCCATTATGGTTTCAGCACATGGTATCATGCTCAGAAAGGTCTTCCCCACTCCTCGGTACTCTTCTTTTATGGAAACACATATTCTAGAACTTGATTTTGTGCAAATTTGTGCATTATACTTCCTGCAAATATAAAATCACTCTCTTCTATTTGTCTTAAATTGACTGCATTTAAATCCTTCTGAGTCATCTATCCCCGGATTTGGCTAGGGATATTGATAGCTACTGTTACATCCTTGGGCTAGAAGGTGCTCCTGGCCTTTACCCATGGTGCAGTTGTTGAAAAGTAGAGGAAGAGTGGGCTCTGGTGGTCATGAGGGCTGAGCTGGGTGACATGGAGGGTTTTGTTTTTGTTTTTGTTTTTTTAAAGATTTTATTTATTTATTTGACAGACAGAGATCACAACTAGGCAGAGAGGCAGGCAGAGAGAGAGGAGGAAGCAGGCTCCCCGCTGAGCAGAGAGCCCGACGTGGGGCTCGATCCCAGCACTCTGAGATCATGACCCGAGCCAAAGGCAGAGGCTTCAACCCAATGAGCAACCCAGGCGCCCCTGTTTTTGTTTTTTTAATTAAAAAATGTCTGTATGGATTTCACTGCTTGCTTTTTTTATTTAACATTGTATTATGGACAACTCCATGCCAGAAGATTTAAGTCTAAGTTATTCTTTTTAATGAGGCATAATTTTCTATTTTAGGAGTGTACCATTATTAATTTAATTATTCCCCTATTGCTGGATATTTAGTTTGTTTCTAATTTTTTGCCATTGTGGATGTTTTACAGTGAGTTTATCTGTTGCCTCTTTTTAATTTTGCAGGTCTCTTTAATGTGGGGAACAAGCTACTAGTGAGCCTGGACTTGCTATTTGCAATCCGGAACCAGATCAAGCTGGGAGAGGACCCCAGAGTGTCCATCAGCACTGTTCTGAAGTCGGTGCAGGAACAGACAGGTACAGCGTGGCTTCCTCCCTTTCCCATACTAGTCCTGAGTTTCCTGGGAGTTTTCAGTGCTTCTTCTCCAAAGAGAGAAGAATCTGGTAGTTTGAAAAGGAGACATTCTTGACTTCCTGATACACTGCTCTTTCTGAATGCCAAGAGCATGAGTCTTTCCATCCACCCAGGGACCCTCAGCACAAGATTAAGCTGACTCTTTAGAAGTTGATCCTTTGATGATCAGTAGAGTTGGCTTCGCTGCATGTTAATTGTACTCGTTCTGAATACACAGCTTCTGGAGGTCTGCTAGCAGTCCTGAGGCTCGTATTGAGACCTGAAGGTGGAGATCACCCTCTTTAATATTAGAAATGACTTTTCTCTTTGCTTTCCTTCTTTCTTTTGATGCTTTCCCCTTCCTATCCTTGTAGACTTCAGTTCACTTGCACCTTGCCTGCTATGAGGTCAGATGGAGCCTGTGATTAGAGAGGCCTGTGTTTGAGTCTTGGCTCTGCCAGTTAGTGGCAGCATGATTTTTGAGCCAGTTATCCTATGTCTCAGTTTTGCCAGTTGTAAAATGAAGATGTAAAGTCAGTTATCCTATGTCTCAGTTTCTCCAGTTGTAAAAAGAAGATGTAAAACATCTTCTGTTTCATAAAGATGTGAGGATTAAATGAAATAATGTATTTGAAGCTGTCAGCACATGGTCTGGTGCCTAGTAGGTTGCTAGCGCAAGGCGGTTTTAATAATTCTGTTTGGATTTGCCCTTTGGGGTTGCCATCTGCGCCTTCGAAGGCCAGGGTACTTGACCCTTAGGGTGGTTAGTACTCTTGGGTGTCCTTTGGGCAGGAATCTTGTGGAGTCGCTATTCTTGCTGGCCACTGGCTCATCCCCAGTGGCCTTGGGGTCTTTTTTGTGACCTTCTCAGAGCTCTTGCCTTCCTTGCAGAGAAGACTCTGACCTCAGAGGAGCTGAGCCAGCTGCAGGAGCTGCTGTGCAATGGCTATTGGGCTTTCGAATGCCTCACTGTCCGAGACTACAATGACATGATCTGTGGCATCTGTGGTGTGGCCCCCAAAGTGGAAATGGCTCAGAGGAATGAAGAAAACGTATTGGCACTGAAGAGTGTGGAAGTAAGTGCCTCCTGGCCACCTCTAGAACTGTCCTCACGCTTCGGCAGCCCCGTTCCTGCAAACTGCCCCAGGAGCAGATGGCTCCGGTCCTGCCTGGGGGAGATGAATGGCTTTTTCATCTAAGGAAGGCTGGATGGAAATAGAAGCATTTGTTACTTTCCAATGAATTCATTAAACGTGAACCAGGTGCATTTTCTAGACAGTTGAGACAGGGCAGTTAAAAACCCATAAAGTTTCTGTGTTCATGGGGCTTGAATTCTGGTGTAAGAAGATAGGAAATAAATGTTATTAATAATTGCATACGTTCTATTAATGTCTATTGTATAGGCAGTATGTAGTAATTAAAAGTAGCATAGTAAGAGTAAAGCAGGTAAGGAGAGAACAGTGTGGTGGAGAGATAGATAGAGACTATCTAGAGGATAGTCAGGGGGAGGCCTCTCTGATATGGTGGCGTTTGAGGGGAGATCTGAAGCCCACAAGGCTTTCAGGGGAGGAATATTGGCAGAGAGAGCAGCAAGACAGAGTCTGAAGTGGGCTTGCTGTGCATGGTTCGGGAGCAGCAAGAAGGCCAGTGTAGCTGGAGCCATAGAAGCAGCGGAGAGAGTGGTAGGACTTGAAGTTCAAGAGGCTGCAGGTGGCCATACTCTCCATGGGGGCATGTGGGCCACTGTGAGGACTTAACACCCAGTGAACTGGAGATCCAAGGGTGGGTTTTATGGAAAAGAGACACCTGATCTGTGACTTGGTTCTTAACTAAAAAAGTGTTCACATGAAGATAATACCAAATTCATATAGCCTCATAACAGCCAAGAAATACATGATCCTGATTATAAAAGACTGGCAAAAGCAGATCTATTTTCCCGCCTCATTGTATAAGGGCAGATAACCTTGAAAATAAAGCCAGACATTTAATATAAGAGAACAAATTGGAGCTGATTGTATTCTTGACTATAGATGCCACAGTGCTGAATAAGATAATAGCCAGTCATCTCTAACAGTGAAAGAAGTAACCCATAATGACAGGCTTAACCCAGGAAAGCAAGATTATTTGAAAATATACTAATGTAATTTGCTCCTGTACAGTTTAAAAGAAGAAAGCCTGTATGATTATTTAATAGTTGTAGAAAAGGGTTTCATTATCATTCAACACCTATTTATGATAAAACTCCTAGTAAACTGAGAAGAGTTAAGAATCTTTCTTGACCTGGTACACAGTGTTTTTAAAAAAAAAAATCACATAGATTGCTGAACTCTCTCCCGTGATCATGCTGAGAAGTGTGGTCTGTGTGCATAGCTGTGGAGTGCCCCATGGGTATGCTAGTAATAACAAGGGGAAGGGGGTGAGCTTTCCAATCCTGAACTCCAGCACAGAGACAGAGAGAACTAGAACATGAAGTATCCCTTTTGGCACTGGACCTGCAGCTCACCTGTTCACCACCAGGGGTGGTGCAGGCCCTTGAGAGAAAAGCTTGGGTGCATTTTGGCATGGCCAGCTGATCCTGTTAGGGATTTAATACATATATCTCCTTTTCTTCCCAATTTTTAAAAAAGTATACACTTTGATCACATATCCCATTTGAAAGGATGATGGTGCATAACAAGATACATGAAAGTAAGTATAATGCTTTTTGGACTCTTCTAGGTGTTCTTTGTAGATAAAATGACCAATAATAATTTTGCTTTTGTGTGTTATCTCACCAAGAGGCTATTTCTACACTCATTCAGATCTCCTTGTCTGATGGTGATTTAATGGCAGTGGTTTGTTTTTTGTTTTTAAGATTTTATTTCTTTATTTGACAAAGGCAGGGGTAGCACAAGCAGGCAGAGTGGCAGGCAGAGGGAGGCAAAGGGAGGAGAGGGAAAAGCAGACTCCCCACTGAGCAGAGAGCCCAGTGCAGGACTTGATCCCAGGACTCTGGGATCATGACCTGAGCTGAACACGGGCGCTTAACCAACTGAGCCACCCAGACACCCCTAATGGCCGTGTTAGCAGTGACCCAGCTAGAATCACGTTGAGCACGTTACTACCTGTGCTGGGTTCTTACACTGTGCTCAGTGCTTGACTGAAAAACATGTCTAGCTGCAGAGACCATTTGGTTTTCAGAAGTGAAGAGAGGTCCACCTCCCTGCAAAAGCTCGCATCTCCTAGTCCTGCCTGGCATCTGCCTTGTCCGATCAAGGCTCTTTCTCACAGAATGGAGTAGAAGTCCCTTCACTCTTGGGGTGCCTTTCTCTCCTCTTCTACGATACTGGGTATATCTTCTGAGAGACCGAGTCTAATTCATTTTCTCCCTTGTGCGTGTGCAGAATGGTGTGGTGTGTGGGCAGAGAAGCAGGTAGACGGTGTTCTGAGGTCAGTGAGAGGAAACAAGAAGTTACTGAACAAAACTCAAATTGGCAGTTGTCCAGGAGGAGACAGTTTGGTGGCCTCTCCCCTCAAGGACTGTATAGAGGAGGACCCTCTAGACTGAAGACAGCACATCACACTCAGTTGGCATTCCTTATCCCTTTGTTTTGTGGAGAGAATGGGCTCAGAAGCTGTGAAGTGTGGTGGGAGTTTTGTGCTGTGTAATCACAGTATGCACTGGCGTCATAGGTGGTAGGGACACACAACTTGGGCTTTGGAACTAGACTTTTGTTCCCATTCTTATTCTGCCCCTTAACTGCAGTGGGCTCGCCTCATACAGCCCCCCAGACTTGTGCAGTAGTTAATCAGACAATGTCCCGACACGTGACAGGTATTCGGCTAAGGTAGCTCCCCTTTCCTGGAGGCTCAGGGAAAGAGCTTGAACCAAGGCAGTTGCAGAAGGGACTAAGGGCTGTTCAGATATTGGGGACAGCTGTGGTATGGGAGAGGGGAATGTGGCCAAAGGCAGGTAGGTACTAAGATGTCAGAATTGGGGCCAGGTGCCCTGGCAGTGCATGGCTGTCTGACACCAACTCCCACCTTGTTGTCCCCGAGTGGATCAAGAAGGGGGGCTCTTGTGTTACTAGTAGTCTGTGGTTCCTACAGTTTGATCTTTTTTTATCCTGACTTTTTAGTTCACCTGGCCTGAGTTCTTGGGCCCTAGTGAGGTAAACGTGGAAGACTTTTGGGCCACGATGGAGACCGAGGTGATTGAGCAGGTGGCCTTCCCTGCCAGTATCCCTATCACCAAGTTTGATGCTTCTGTTATTGCCCCTTTCTTCCCACCACTCATGAGAGGAGCTGTGGTCGTCAACACTGAGAAGGACAAAAACCTGGATGTGCAGCCAGTACCTGGTAAGAGCACCTGGTGGCTGACTTGGATCAGGGCACAGCCCAGCCCTGAGTTGGGAACATTTCCGTGGTTAGTATCAGTGGCAGAGCAGGGCAGGGATAGTCTTATGGAGAGGTAAGATAGGAACCCACTGAAGTGACATTATAAGTATTTAATATGTTGTGATCCACTGGTTCTCACACAGTGCTTCCTAACATTAGATGCTGAGGGCCCACCTCATACTTGCTGCTGTTTCAAGGCCCAGAAGTCGGTTTTTGTTAAGACTCCCACCTAGCTCACCGTTGCTTATGCAGGTTCAGGAACACAGTGTAAAGAGAGTGTTTTTGGAATGAGACCGCCTGCTCATCATGTTGCTGCCCTTGTGGTAAGCCTCTGAGAGCTTGGTTCTGAAAAACCTTAAAAGAGTAAAAGCTTACCCATTTTGGGGTCCTTTGCAAGGGCACTCTGTCGGATCTCTCCCCTAGACATTCAGGGGCAGAAAGCCAGTTCTGAGAGACTTCGTATATCTGCAGAATTAGAAGATCTGCCTCGGTCCACCGCCCTCAGCACCTAGGGCAGTGCTCAGGGTAGAGCCTGCTTGCGCCACTTCCCGGACTTGGGCCTCGTCCCCAGGTGCTCATCCTCACACGTGACGGGCTCCCCGTGTTGTACTGTCTGGTGGCAGTGCCCTCCCTTCAGTAGGGTCATCTCTTGCAGGCCATGGCAGTGCCCTGGTGAGGCTGCTTCACGAGGGCGCCTGCAAGCTCGAGGACATTGGCTCCTACGGTGAGGAGGAGCTGCGGCACCTGTTGGCGCAGTGTGGCATCCCCTTTGGGACAGAAGACTCCAAGGTGAGTGGCGGGGGCGGCAGGGCAGAGAGGGACTTAGGGAGCAGGCGGGTGGCCTGCTTTCTGGATGAGGAGAGGAGCCACCTGTGATAAGTTCCTGTTTTGGACACAAGGTGCTTGCAGTCAGGGGCGTGGGAGATCGTTCACAGCCAGGTCACCAGAGCTATGCGAGTCCTTCCCCTCCAGTCAGTTCCTCTGGCGAAGGTCGCGGGTCCGGACTCTGGGGTCAGGTCCTAGCTCCCATACTGACTGGGCATGACTTGGCTAAGCTACCTTTCATCTCAGCCTCATTTTCCTGGTTCACAGATTGGAAATAACCAAACTACTGACCTGACGATGTTGTAAGGAAGGCACTTTCCAGTGTGTGGTTTATCTTCTCTCCAGGCCCTTAGAGAATGAACATCGTTCTATCTGGGGAGGGGGAGGGGAGTGTGTTTTATCCATACATTATTCACTTCATACTAAAGTCCTGCTGAAATTTCATGCTTCCTTCAAGTTTAGACTCAAATATTAGCTTCTCTTTGAAGCATCCCCTGCCTTGTGAGAAGTAGGAAGACCCGCTAGGCTCAAGATAGCACCTTGATAGCTCTGGCTGCCTCTCTCTGGGACCTACCTGGTTCTCTCAGGGCCTCAAAATCACCATCTCTACCTAGAGGACGTTAAGCTAGTGAGGCGCCAAGGCACACACTGGCCTTGACAGTTTCTTCTTTTGCTTTGGGTGTTGAAGTAAGCGTTTGGTGCTGCACACCAGGCCTGGTCCCTTAGCATTTACTGCTTCGTATTTAATCTTGTCCTGCTCCAGGAACAGCTCTGCTTCTCCTTGTTGGCCCTTTACGAATCTGTACAGAATGGAACCAGAGCTAGACAGCCCCCACCTCATCTCACAGGGGGTAAAATCTACAAAGTGTGCCCCCATCAGGTAAGGGGGTAGTAAGGAGGAGCTTGGGCTGAATTTGTCCATGTCACATTGCCCACACAGAGAATCTGGTCAATCCAGCTCATTCTGTGGGAGCTGGCACTTAGGTCACTGGGCAGCCTGTGGGGTAGCTTCTTATGGGTCAGGTGCCACCCTTTGGACTAGGAGGGGAACCTGGGTCATCACCAATGAATATTAAGCACCCTTTCGCATCCTGGCCCTGCGTCAGCTGTTGAGGGTACAGAGGTGAGCAGTGAAGATTGATTCTTCTCTAGTTGACCTCATGTTAGAGGGGAGATAGAGTCATCATGGCTTAGGGAGCTAGTTCTAAAGGAACTAGACAAAGCCCTGAGATAGAAGGCGACTGAGAGGGACCTGCTATCTGGGGTAGCTAGGGAAGGCTGAGCCCAGTGATGAGTTATGGAAAGAATGTTCCAGAAGAGGGAAGACTGACCACTAAGTCCTGAGTGGGGAAGCCTGGTGAGCCCAGAGGAGGAAGGTTGAGACCTTCCAGAGGACCAGAGAGCAGATCATGTAGAGCTTTGTAGGCCATAGGAGTGGTCTAGGTTTCCCTCTGAGAGTGCTGAGGGGCCTACTGGACAGTTCTGAGTGGGAATTGGGGAGCACTTAGTTCTGATTTTGGTTTAAGGAGACCGCCTTCATGTCTGTGGAGCGTGGACAGTGTAGGCCCTGGGATAGCACTGGGAAGGCTGAGCACTATATGACAAAGCAGGCCCAGGAAGATACTGGGGTTGATAACCCCCTGAACGGGTACTAACTGGGGGAGGGATTGCTAGCAGAAACTTCAGTTCACTCAGGTACGAGAGTGAGCGTGTCAACTGGCTGTCAAAAGAGAATCCAGTTCTCAACTTCTTCAACCAAAGCTGCGTTTGAGGGACAGACTGGGTGCCTTTGCCCTGGCAGAGCGGAGCCTGTTCAGAGGACTGTGATCATGTGACTAGGGACCCTCTTGTGAGAAGCACTTGACCACAAGGGGCCGTGAGAGTTACAGAGCCTCCAGGCTGTGATGGGCGAGCGGTATTACTAGGAGGTGATAGCTCCGGCTGGTGGGGGTGAAAGTAGGGAGGAGGCGGCTGATGCAGGATTTCCCACAATACACAGAGCTCTGCCTCCCCAGCCACAAAGTGGTGCCTGGGAGCACTGTCAGTACAGGTTTTTACTAGTCTACGTTGAGGTTCCCATAAGGCTCCATCTGCACAGCATGTCTGGGTCTGGTGGGGAGCTGCCCAAAATAGAGCTGCTCAGAATGCCCCACCCCCAGAGGCTAGTGCCTGGGTTCAGGGTGGGGCCCAGGAACCTCCGTCTCTGACCAGCTGTAGCTGCCAGTGCTGTGGGGCTGAGAATTGGAGCCCCTGGACTAGAGGGTGCTCGGTATGGCAGTGTGGAGGCTGCGGTTTGGAGTAGATGCTCATGGGGGCCTCTCATCCTCAAAGACTCCCAGCCATATTCTCACAGGAAGTCAGGGATGAGCTGGCGACTTCATTTGGGGACAAATGGGAAGCAGAACATGATGAGCTTTGGAAGGATGGATGTGGCGTTAGTCATGAAACCTGATTTTTCATCTTTATGGGAAGAAGACTCAACTCTGTGTGCTGCTTCACCCTCTGCTGTGACTTCCTTCTCCCTGCTCAGGTGATCTGTGGCTCCAAGTATCTTGTGCGGGGCGAGAGTGCCCGCGACCATGTGGATCTGCTAGTCTCTTCTCGCCATTGGCCACCTGTCTACGTGGTAGACATGGCCACACCAGTGGCCCTGTGTGCTGACCTCTGCTACCCAGAGCTGACCAACCAGATGTGGGGGAGGAACCAGGGCTGTTTCTCTAGCCCCACAGAGCCACCTGTGGTGAGTTCCCTTCTGAAGAGCTGGAATAAATCCCTCAGACCATGTCTCACCTCCTGGTTGTTTGGGAAGGCCTTCTGGGAGCCATCTCCAGCATCTTTTGTCTCCACTAATATTTTGTCTTGATGCTCTGAGCCAGCATTTCTTCCACAGATTTTTACTCACCAAACCCTGTGTGTGTGAGGCCCCAGCATGTCACTTAGGAGTGCCCAGGGTGTCCCAAACAGGTATTTTGCGGTTGCCTTCCAGATAAGCCTGTGAAATTGCTGCCTTTGGGAGACCTCGTACACATTGGTGTACTAAAGGTCCGGACCAGTCAGGTCTTGGTTCTGACCATGAATGTACTACATGGCATACCTGTTGTGACCTAGAGGCACAGAGACTTAGAAAACACCACCGTATCCAACTCTCTCCATTTAGTAAAAGGTAATGGTCCAGAGAGGGGAGATGGACTTAGCCAGTGTCACACAGCAGATAAGCGGCAGAGCCCTTGTACTATGTATTTTGGTGCTTTGTACGAGACAGTGATTCTTCCCAGACCCACGTGCCCTTTGTTGGGAAGAGATGTTAGGACTGGCAACAGAAAGAAGGGGACATTATTATCACCACTCAGCCTTTTCCTTATTCCCTGGGACTCACTGGCTGTGCGAGCTTGTGCGCAGCACTGCTGAAAGGCAACAGCCTCAGCAAGAGCCCCGCTGCCCACTCCCTGCAGCCCCCGCAGAGTCGACTAGGCATGGCATTAAGCAGTAGCAGCTCAGGTAATCGAGCATCTGTTCTGAGAGGTGGTCCCTGTGACTGTCCCCGCCTTCATGAGGAGAGGGAAGCACAGAGGAAGGGGACTTGCCCCAGGAGGTGTGAGCATATATGGTGACGTGAGGGTGTAAATGGTGCTGACACCCCCCCCTTCACTTCCACCCACCCCCCAGCTTCCACCTTAGTCATTCCCCCATGTCAGATTGGTTTCTTCTCTCTCCTCTAGAGCGTATCCTGCCCAGAACTCTTGGACCAGCATTACACAGTGGACATGATGGAGGCTGAGCACTCTGTCCAGCACCCAGTCACCAAGACTGCCACACGTCACATCGTCCATGTAGACACACAGCCCAGTCCTGGTGACCCCAGTACTGGACACCACTCTTCATCCCTGTGCCCTGAGTTGGCGCCCTACACAACCATCCTGGCCTCCATCGCAGACAGCAGACCAAACAGTGTCCGCCAGCGGCCCATTGCCTTTGACAATGCCACCCACTATTACCTCTACAACCGCCTCATGGACTTCCTCACCAGCCGTGAGATTGTCAACCGGCAGATCCATGACATTGTACAGAGTTGCCAGCCTGGCGAGGTGGTCATCCGAGATACCCTCTACCGCCTCGGGGTAGCTCAGATTAAGACAGAGGCCCAGGAGGAGGGTGAGGAAGAGGAGGTGGCTGCAGTGACAGTCTGAGCCAGGCTCTTGCACAGGGACTGCACCATCAAGCCATAGTGAGGCCCTTGCCCAAGGCAGATCCATCCAGGGGACCGGCGGGTGCGTTCACTTTTGGGGAGGCCCCTGATGCTGGGACTGACCAAAGAGCTTTCATTTCCTGAGCACGGTGGGGCCCGGGGTCAGGAGAAGCACCAGAACACTCCTTACTTGGGGACTTAGTATGTTCAACAGAGGGGAGAGGAGGCTGAAGGAATGCTGGTAGCTGGTGGCTTCCCTGGGGCCTCCTGCAGGTCAGGTGGAGGTGGAATCCAGCACGGGGGTGGGGGAAGGCTGCTGAGGTATCTCTTCCCACCCCTCAGGAACGCTCTTTCCAGCCCCTGCAGCCACACGACTTCCTTAGCCTGTTGCCTTTGACTTGGGGCCTTGGGGGCCTCGTTAGCTCTAGGGGTCCCTTTGGGCTCTTGATTTTCCCAGAGGAGGGATGCATTTCCCTCCTACTCTTCCTGCACCCAAATTTGGGGGAAGCTAAGGAGGGGAGAAACAGCCACAGCTTTCTTCCAGGACTGTCTTCTCTGCCCTGAGCTTTGAGGAAGAGGATCCCCTTCCTCCTTTCCCTGGCCACTGCTGCTGCACCCTACATCCTTTCTGGACCCTGGACCCTCACCACAGAGGGGATGTGGCCCATTGGCATGACATAACCTGGCGGCAGTAGGAAAAACTCCCTTCTGTGAAGGGGAAGCAGACTGGGCCGTAAGGAAACAGCGGGACTGGCTCAAGTGCCTGAGGTTTGCTTAGGGCACGGGAATTGGCCGTGTGTTACTTAATTTATTGAGAGGAGTGGAGTAGGTGGCTTTTTTCCCTCCTTCTTCCCCCGCCAAGAATAAAATTTATTAAATTATCTGTTTTGGTGAAGCAAGAGTCAATTCCATGCTCATTGTGTGGGGCACAGCGTGGTTGAGCACCCCAGGTGTTGAGTTGGTCACTCAGCATGAAGGAAGATGGAAGAGGTCCCAGGGAATCCGCAGGCCCCGAGTGGCACAGAGAACTGGAGGTCAGCTGTGTTAATGCTGTTAGTTTAATGACCGAGACATCCCGCAGGGCGACTGTTAGTTACAGGGAGTCAGCTTGGTGGCATGCATGCTGCTTTCTTGGTGTGGCCAGCCACACGGGCCCCCTGCCTTCCAGCTCGGAGTGACGGGGGGACTGGGCAGAACCCCAAACTTTAGCTGCCACCTGGCTCATTGTAGCACAGATCCAGGGTGGGTGGGGCTTAGGGACCAGAAGGTGGGGACTAAGAGGTATAGTTCCTTTTTAGAAAGGAGCCATGCCGAGGCTCTGAGGTGCCTGGGCTTTTCAACGTTGGGAGGTACAACACAGGTCCATTTCCAGTGAGATAGTGGGGAGTAGGAAAAGGGGTTCCTGGAAGTGGGAACAAGGTTAAGAGTGAGCTGGGGGTTCTCTCAGTTGGCATAGCGAACGCGAGGCCATAGCATTGAGAACAGTGGGCGGGGGGCTCAGCCCTAGCCCCTGACTGGCAGTGATGGCCCAGGCCCCGGAAGTGGGGTCCTCCCCACACTCCTGTGGATCTCACATTCCTGAGTTTCAGAGCTGGGCCGGGCTGTTGAGTGAAATGACCAAGGGCAGAGTCTGTATGTTCTCCCCGTGGTGCCCCATCCACAGTGGAGTTGAAGCTTGGAGGAAGGGGAAAGCAGTGCTTCCTGGCCATCCCCTCAACAGAACTGGTAGTTGTTGGGCTGCAGCAGGGGCTGGGCGATATCCCCCTGCTCACAGCAGGCCAGGTTCTCACTGGAGCTCTCCTCTGGCTCGCTGCCGCTGCCGCCGCCCCTGCCGCCGCCGCCGCTGCCCGGCAGATTGGTGTAGTCCTGCGGATGCGAGGGCCCAGGAGAGGTCAGCCCTGGCTTAGGCCCCGGCTGGCCTGTTGGAGCCAGCCACCCACCCTGAGGCTGGCCCCACTCACCGGTGCTCTCCTGTCCACTGGGGCCTGCTCCTGGAGGAGGGAGCAGATCTGCTGGAAGGTGGGTCGGCGGGTGGGCTCCAGGGCCCAGCAGGCCTGCATGATGCTGTATCTGAGACAGGACAGAAGCTGCCTCTGGGTCTGGGGACCGTGACCCACATGCCTGTGCGCATGCACACGCACATACCCTGCAGTCTTGCCCAGCAGAGGTCCTGAAGCCTAGTGAGAAGCAAGCCTGACGCAAGACCTGTGCTAAGTCCTTGACATGCATTGTCTTATTTAATCTCCCCAGTAGCCCTTGGAAGGTATTTCCATCTTGCCCATTTGACAACTGAAAGGAGAAAAAGCTCAAAGATGTTCTCTTTCCCCAACTCCTAGAACTAAGAAGGGGTACTTTCACTGCCTACAGGTAGGTTTGCCAGGTGGACTGAGAGATGAGTGAGTGGCCAGCTGTAGCAAGAGGCGAATAGGGCATGTGGGCTGCAGGGGCCATGGATCTGGCGAGCCTGCAAGCGGTGAGTGAGGGGCATGGGGGGGTGGCTGTGCTGAGAGTGGCAGGGGAAAGGTGCAGTGGGTGAATTCATGGCCCGCTGGCCTGTGCAAAGGTGATGGTAGGGAGGTGGCTCGTGATGGGCTGGCTGCAGTGAGTTGGTGGAGGGCCTATGGTGGCTGGCTGGCTGGCACCACAGATTGCCAGGACAGAAGAAATGACAGGAGCCTTCCCTGAGGTCGTAATAAGAGAGTGACTTAAAAATCTCTATCATTTGAGTTAGGATCAGTCCCAGTTAAGAGACCTCAGAGCACATCCTCTAGGCTACCTGGGAAACCAGTGGAAACCCTGAACTCACTTGGAAAAGGGGTTGGTTTAGCCTACTGTGGGGGAGATAAAGCCTGGCCCTGGAACACTGGGCAGGGAGGCCGGGGTCACACACACACTATCATCCCCTTCAGCCAAAGCCTGGGGTGTCCTCTTTCCTCCCTGGGGGCCTTCACTTACATGTTCTTTGGGGCAAACGCAGGCTGGGCCATTTGGTATCCATCCTTCACCAGTTTATAGAACTTGCTGTTCACCAGGATGCCAGGGTAGGGGTTCAGCCCTGCAAAGGCCAAGATCATGTAGGAGACCATACTCAGTGTTCACCTTCACCTGCCCCCACACCCATATGCATCTTGGTGGGACTGGGCTGTGAAGAGTTCCAAAGGGCCTAGGCTTCAGTGGAACTGGGGAGCCTTCACTCAGGCCTCACCAGACCCCACAGAATTCCAGCACAGGCTTTGGAATAAGAGGTCAGAGGAACTTGACGAAAGGCTTAGCCCAAGTCCCTGTGCTTAGTGCTCCAGAAGCAGGATATGTATGTTATGAGGGAAAACCATTTGAGGAAGCAGCAACTGCTCGGGCAGGCAGAGGAGGAAAGAGCCTGGACGGAATGCCCAGCAGAGTGGACCGTCGGCCCAGCCCACACAGGAGCTGCACTGCTTCGTTTTCAGATGCTTTGCCCATCATTTCACCAGCCTTTGCCCTGGGCACCAAGTATCCTTGACTGGCATCCTCCGCGACGCATAGGACACTGTGATAACTGAACACGATTGAGCCCGGGGTCGGCAGCTTACCGAGCGAGAAGATTTCCCAGAGCAAGATGCCGTAGGACCAGACGTCGCTCTGAACCGTGTAGACACAGTCGAAGATGCTCTCTGGAGCCATCCACTTCACGGGCAGGCGGGCCTGGCACAGCAGACCCTGGTCACCTCGGACCCTGGCTCACCGCCCCCTCCCCAGCCCGGCCCACCCTCCCCAGCACTCACATTGCCCTTGACAATGTAGTTAGAGTCATTCATGATGTCCCTGGCCAGCCCAAAGTCCCCAATCTTGGCCACACGCCCACTGGTCAGCAGGACGTTTCGGGCTGCCACGTCCCGGTGGATGCACTGAAGGGAAGCACTTGCGGGTTAGTCTCAGCCCCTCCCCTGCTTGAGCCTGAGGTGCCAGGGGAACAGCCAGGGCCCTAGAAGGCCTTGGGCTCCTCACTGAGGGAATTGGCATCCATTTTGGTCCTCTACTCTGGCTCCTGTCCCCACCTTCTACCAAGACCCAGGTCTGAGGAAATTCAATGTGGTCAGACAGTTCAATGTTTAAGAACCACTGTCACTGCGGCCCTCCGGCCCTGAGCAGTGGCTGCGGACTTACAGCGAGGCAATCCGGCAATCCGCTTCTGGTGGGGAAGCTGGTGGGGAACAGCCTCTGGGCCCGCTCCCCACCAGTTACCAATAATGGCAGCTGCCACCTCCAGGGCCCTGCTGTGCCAGGCTCTTCTCAAAGCATCTGCACACATTACAACCCTGTTTTGCCCTCAAGACAACCCTGTGATTTTGCCCATTTTTATAGGTACAGAAACCAAGGCTCAGAGAATTGCTGTAGTTGCTCAAAGTCACGCAACAAATGGCAGAGCCAACGATCAAACTCTGGACCCCCAAATCTGTAAGGGGCACGGTCGCAGCTCCCACCCACTGGGACCGTCGTGGGTTGAGTGTGTTGCACACGTCTTATCCCCTCACAACTCAGGGAGCTTCCTTTATCAGCCCCATAAGACCAGGGCCTTCACAAAGGGACACAATGGTTGTCTTGTTCACACTGTTGACCAAAACTGAAGGAATAAAGCCTGTTCTCGGAAACGGGGTCCTCCATTTGCTGCACACCAGGAAAACGGGTCTGCTCAGGCTGGGGGTTCCCACCATCCCGCCGTGGAGAAGCGCTCAGCCGTGGGTTTCTCCTGCGCACTCCTAGAGGCTGTGTGGCACTCTGGCTCCGCCTTGGCTCTGTCATATACCCTCTTTCCTGCCCTTGTCCTCAATCATCCAGCCTCACAGCGGGGTGGGGGGGTGGGTCAGCTGCCTCCCAGCCACCCTGGGTGACCACACTCAGACCCAGTTTACAACTCACGTTCTTGGAAGCAAGGAAGGCCATGCCCTGGGCCACCTGACTTGAGAAGTGGAGCAGGTCCCGCAGCTCCAGTGGTCGCCCGTCCTCCTTGTCCAGGTCTGGTGTGGGAAGAGGTGTCATGGCAGCCCCACCACACCCCTGCCCCTCCCCACCCATCCCTCAGTCGCCCTTCTCCTCTGCCTCTCCCCCACCTGCGTCCCAGTACCTCCTTACCTTGTTCAGAGAAGGAGTTGTTTGAAGACGTAGAGACAGGCCTCATCTCCACATAGGTGTCTATACCCTGGCTGGAGAAGCCACTGTCCCTATATAGGAGAAAGGTTGGGGGATGGGTGAGAACCTTTTTTGCTACACTTCCCAGCTCAAGCCTTGGTCACTGGCTCCCCATGGCCTCTCCAATCATCAGGGAAGGACGGGGATGTCAGGGTCCACTCAAACATCCCTTTCTGATAGGGAATCCCCTGCCACATTCATTGATCTCTGCTTGGCCATCCAGAGAAGAAGCTCACAATTCGTTCTATCGTTGGGCAACTCTCTGCCTGTTAGAAAGTTCTTCACTGTTCTTAATGCCAATGTGCCCCTGAGATTTTCCTCCTGCTGGCCCTCGCTCTGTCCTCAAGGGCCACAGAGAATGAGGCTCACTTTTCCCATAGCAGCCCTGCAGGGATTTGAGCATACTCTTAGGGCCCCTTCTCCAGACAGTGGCTCTCACGGCTGGATTCACATTCAATCACCTGGGGGGGAGCTGTCGACTTTCCCTGTGCCCAGACCACCTCAGAAATTAGGGGCAAAACCCGGTCGGTTACACTTTGAAAGCTCTCCAGGCAATTCCAGTGTGCAGCCTGGGTGAAGGCCACTGGTCTAGAGGAGTGCTTCTTCAACTAATTCACGAGCACATAATCCACCTGGTAGGGGGGTCTTACTGAAATGCTGATTCTGACACAGCAAGTCTGGTGGCCTGAGCTCCTGCGTTTCTAATAGCTCTCAGGTGACGCCTTTGAGCTCACTCTTTGGGTCACAGTTGGAGAAAGCACTTTTCTACATTGAATAGCCATTGCTGCTTCTAATAATCCAACTAGGTATGATTTCTGGACTACAGCCTCCCCGATCCCCTCTGCGATGGAGATGTGCACCTCGACAATGCCCATACTCTAGTGTTCCCAGAAAGAGAAGGAGGTGGCCCACTTACACTTTGACCATGGCAAAAACCATCCCCTCCCTTGGTTTAGAAACTCTACTTCCATTGATGTAGCCTGGCAGGATTGGTTCACATGCCATGTGCCCTCGAGGTAACGTCACTGAAGCCTTTCCCCACCTGCACATTTGAAGATCAGAAGTTCATACCTTACTTCAGTCCTCATTTTGATTTGCCTGGCCTGAGGCTCCAGCCTGCAGAGGCCCAGTGTGAGCTGCCCTCTCAGAGGGGAGGCAGAGAATAGGAGAGGAAGCAGATCCTGCTCAGCCCTCATTTTTGAGGATACCAGATGGAATGAAACGGCCTCCTTCCCCTTTTGCCTCCCCAGGCTTGGGAGCTGACAGTAGCTGAGACAGGGGCCCTGTGTACACCCTTCTTGTTCTGATCCTGTCTCAGCAGCCTCGCCCTGAGGCCCCACATGCCCCAGCACTAAGACTTCAGGACAGCCGTGAAGCTTAGGTGAGTAGCGGGCCAGGAGTCAAGGGAGTCGAGTTCTGGTGTAGGCTCCACCTCTGCCCCTGACTCATGTGTGACAAGAAACTGGCCACTTCCTCTCTCTGGTTCCCTGTGTGGCTTTGTCCATCTGCTTCAGGGTGGCTTCCAGGAATCACAGCATTACAGAATGACAGAGTAGGAAAGACTCTGAGAGGTTCAATCCCCCGATGACTAACCCCGGGGAAACCAAGACCCAAGTAGACAAGTAGATCAGGGGCCCGGCCACAGTCACCCTGCTTTATCCCCATCCCCAGACTCTGTCCGGGTGCTGTGCAGCCCCTGACAGACTGAGCCTGTGGGAAAAACAGGGCAGTTTGCCTTCAAGCTCTCCCCATCTCTGGCTAGAGTGCTGAAAGGATCTTGGTTGATCTTTTATGTACATTCAAGTGATGATTTCATTAACTAACGCCTGTCTCCACCAGACTGTGAGCTGCCCATCTTTGCCTCCATACTTCTAGTTGCCCAAATTGCCCAAATATTTGTTGGATGATAGGAATAAGTAGTAGAAAAACCGAGTTGGCCCATCTAAGCTGGGGTGACTACTCCCCATGGCAGAGATGGGAATGTGAGAGTCACATGGCCACCCAAGCCTGAGTTAGCTTTACAGACAGACGCAGGGCCCCCCTCCTCCAGTCCAGCCTCCTTCCTGTCCTTTGCCAGGGTCCTACCTGCGGACATATTTCTTCTCCAGGTGGATGTTCTTGTAGCCAGCGCCTGTCTCGTGGTCCTGGCCCACACTCAGGCTGGGTCCCAGCATGGCCTCGGCCTTCCTTCGCAGGAAGTTGAGCAGGTCGCCATAGCAACAGTACTCAGTGATGACCAGAACAGGGCCTAAAGCAGCCAGACAGTGGGGTAAGTGCACTGCTTAGCCCACTGCCCCAAGTGGACAGACACATGGGGTGGGGTGCTATGGCCTTCTGAAATGGGACTCAGGAGCCCTGAGTTCTAATCCTGATTGTCTATGAGCAGCTTTTTCTGCTTTCTGTGCCTCAGTAATCCCATCTGTCTAAAGCAGAGGAATCTCAAAAAACTGTAGCCCAAGAATTCCTTCTTCAAAGGAAATCTGTGGCGGTTCCATATGGGTCAAGGCTGCTACAGAAGAGGATGGGACAGACTGGGAATCCTGACAGGCCCTGGGGCACCTCTGTGGACCCTGTCATGAGTGTCCAAGTGTCTCTGGGTGGAAGCTTCACTCCAGAGCCCCCAGAACCAGACTCCCGGCAGCAGGGCCCAGAGAACTGCACTCTTATACCCCTCTCTGGCTGACTTGGACATCCACCAAGGTTTGAGAACCATCGAACAGAGCTCATAGAAATGTCTCTCAGTCATAAGCAGCTTCCGACCAATCCAGGCACCTGGTTTAGGAATTTGAGGAATGCTGAGGTAGAGATCCTGCCATCACTGAGAGCAGGTGGGAAGAAGATGGTGTCAGGTGGCCCTGGGTCTTCAGACACCCAAGAGGCTCTAAGACCATGGGCCCCGATGCCTGCCAGGACCCCTCACCTCCGTGAGTGCAGGCTCCCAGAAGGTTGACTATGTTCTCGTGCTGGCCCAGGTGACTCATGATCTTCAACTCTGACATGAGGGCCTCCTTCTCATCTGCATGAGCCGTGGCTGGAAGAGGGAACCACAGATCTCATAGATGGGGAGAGGGCAGGACATAGCCACACAGGCAGACATGAGACACCCAGGAGAGCAAGCAGGGCACACCCAGTGCCCCAAAGTGATCAGTGACCAAAAGAGGGAAAAGGAAAAATTCGGACACACACGTAGGAGGTAGGGAGAGAGGAGAGATGGCCCGTCCCTGAGCTGCTCTCTAGTGGCAGGAAACCAAGCTGTGGCCAGATCATGGCCCAGGGTGGCCTCTGTGCGCCCCAGCCTCTCTGGGGCTCCATCAGAAGCCCCTCCACACCCAGGAGTAAGGGGGGAGGCTGGAGCTCACAAAAGAAGCCAAGAGTCCTTGCCCCCTACCCCAGGCCAAAAATGTGGGTGGTGCCTCTTGTGAAGACCGGGAGGCCCTCCCCCAGCAGACACCGCCTCCTCCCTTCTCCCCGCAGTTCCCAAAGCCCCCTCCCCTCACTCACACTTGAGCATCTTCACAGCCACCTTCAGGACAGCATCTTCCGTGCCCAGACCAAAGGCTGTGGCCTCCACCACTTTCCCAAAGGCACCGGCTCCGAGAGTCTTCCCTGCCACACACACACACACAGTCTCCTTAGGTTCCTGGCGACAAAGAGCTCTTTGTCTAAGGGCCCACAGGCTCCCTACAGCACATGCCGACCCCATGACGGGGGACGCGGGGGGGCGCTAGGATCCCGTCTCACCAAACTGCAGGTTGTTGCGGGGGAACTCCCACTTCTCGTTGTAGGGCAGCTGGGTGGGGTCAATGAAGGTGTAGCTGTTGCCCTCGTAGCTCTCGATGATCTTCCAGCGCACCTGGTACTTGGGCTTCTGTAGAGGGAAGCGGGGGGAAGCATACGTCAGCTGCCCACAGGCACATCTGGTATCTCATCCCTGACCCCCAAGAGCAGGGGTGTGGGAGGCCTGAGGTGTGCGGGAGCAGGGGGAGTGGCCTGTCCTTGCCTGGCTTGGCCTCACCGTGTGACCGTCCCTCCTGCAAGCCTTGGTTTCCCTACCTGTGTGCTGAAAGACGGCGGGGGGTGGGGGCGGGGGGCAGGATCACCTCCGAGCACCCTGCCGGCCCTGATAACTTGGTAATTTCTGGCCCGGCAGCGGGGACATTTCGATCTCTCCATCCGTCCATCCTCCACTCCAAATACAGTCTGGTTTTGTTTTCAGGTTGTGGTTAGATACACACAACACGAGATGTACCATCTCAACCCTTTCCGAGTGTACCATTCAGAAGTACTCATTCGCACGGATGTGTCACCAGCCTCCACAAATGCTTTCCGTCTTGCAACACTGAAACTCCGTCCTCATTAAGTGACTCCCCATTCCAACTCCCCTGAGCCCCTGGCCACTTGTCTCCCGAATCCAAAGACTCTAGGTACCTCACTTAATTCCAGTCAGGCAGTATGTGTCCTTTTGTGACTGGCTTATTTCCCTCAGCCTAATGTCTTCAAGGTTTATCCATGTGTCAGAATTTCTTTCCTTTTTAAGGCTGAATAATATTTTCAGACAAATATTTCACCAAATTCCTATTTTTGCCAGACACCGTTGATTCAGAGCTGAAGAAGATAAATGGAAAGCCCTTTGCCCCAGGCAAGGGGCTAAGACAGGCCTTCAACTCACATACACGCATGGGTCGGACATTTTCCGACAGCGCCATGAAGATAGTGAAGCGAGGTAGTGGGACAGAGAGCGCCCGGAGCAACTGAAGGTAGGTCGGGGAAGGCCCCTGAGGAGGTGAGGAGAAGGCGGCCAGATGACTGATGGAGGAAGCTGTTTGCTGGCTTGGTGAAGACCAGATGCAGAGCCCTGCAGGTGGGCTGAGTCCTGGCAAGTCTGAGGGACCAGAAGGAAGTTTCCCCGGGGGTGGGGGGCCTTGAAGGAGATGCGGATGTTCCAGAGACAGGAAGGTCTTGGGCGCTGGGATAGGTGAGTGGATTCCCTCCTAACTGCAGAGAGAAGGCCTTGAGGGTGCAACGCAGGTGAGGGATACTTCGGACTTTATGTTGTCAAAGAAGAGGGAGAGGGCACAGCCAGATGCAGGGAGGAGAGCAGCTGCCTCGTTCTTTCCTGCCCAGGATGGCAGCTGCTTGGGGGCATCACGCCAGGGGGTGCCCATGAGAAGTGCTGATGGAAGACGGACTTTAGGTGGAAAGTGGAAGCTGGGCCTGGGTGGTGGAGGACACTGAGGCCTTGGGTCAGCAGTCCTACTCCTTCCGGTCAGCCCTAGGGGACAGGGACCATCTGGGCTGTGCTTAGCAGCTGGGCTCCTTCTCTGGGCACCCAGCCTGGGGGACCTAACGGGTATGCAAGTGGGTGTTGGGGAGAGAGGCGGCCTGTGGCTGCAAGTTGCATGGGATTAGGAGAAAGACTCCAAAGAGCTGTAGGGAAGAACTTCCGGAACTTAGGAGACACAAGGAACTTAGTGGTTAGACACAAGGAAGAACTTCTGGGTTCTGACTCAGGAGGGAGGCTGCAGGTAAACCTAAGAACATCCATGCTGTGGCTTGGGAGGAAGAGTCTGAGTGGGACCAAAGGAGGAACCTTGTGAATCACAGAGGATTCAAGCCCCGCGTGTGGGTCCATTCCCGACCCTAAACATGGAGAGAAAGTCAGGAGGGGGTTCTTTGACCCCCCCCCCCTCCAAGCAACTTCCATTTCCAGGGGCTTCTGTGGCCAAAGCTGTTTTTCTTCTCACCACTTCTCCTTCTTCTGGCCCCTGCAGCTGGGCCTGAGTCAGCCCCCTCCCCAGCGCTGCCCCGCCCCCAGCCAGGCAGAGGATCCTGGGGAAAGGTAGGGGAAAGGGGGTTGTCAAAGGAGGAAGAGGTCATCTGGTTGGATCTCAGGTCTCTGAATCCCAGACTCTACCTGGAGGAAAACACAGCTCTCTCCCGCCTCCCCCTGCGCCTCCGGCATCCCTGCCCCTTCCTGGAAGGCAGCCAGCAGCTCTGCTTCTGTACCACCTTGGCTACCCAGGGCTTCTACCTGGAGGGGTCTCCTCTGAAGGACAGCCTTTACAGGGAAGTCGGAATGGGCCACTTCGGCCAGGTTTCCTAACGGAAGGAGTTGTCGGGATAGGAGGGAGTGCTCCCTGAGCGCCCCTGGTGAGCAGGGCGCCGGGCAGCACCCTCAGTGTGTGTCATCTCCCTCCTTAGGACAAGCCCAGGCTCACCCCACTTCCCCTTGGTGACTGAGTTGGGCAGAGAGACGTCCCAGTCCTGTGACCCTCTCCATCTAGGCCTGATGGCTCTGGGCTGCTGGATGTTCTCTCTTAGGAAGGTAGCGACCTCAACACTTTCTGCTGGAAAACTTGGGGGGCCTCCCGTCTGGCCCTAGTCAGCCTCCGAGCCCCAGAGCTCAGTTCTGACTCCAGAATCCCAGCCTTCGTGCCTCCCTATCTTATCCTTTCCTCCTTGCATCCTTCCTCCTTCCAGCCTGCTGACTCCTGCCCTTTTCTCCTCCCCCCTCGGCCCCCCTTGTGGTCACTCTGGGGGCCAGAAAGGCGATGACTCAGCTCTGAGGCAGAACCAACCCCTCCCCCCACCAGAGCCACCCCTCACCGCAGGTTCAGGCAGTGAGGACGGGCCAGACAGTGTCCCCAGGGCAGAGGCAAAGCTCAGAGCCCCATGGGGCATAGCAGATGGGAATTGGCTGGAGGGCCCAGAGGTAAGGCCATTACCATCTTGACCCTTCAAGGTCTTGTCCCATGAGATGCCCTCCTTTTCTTGGCCTTGGATGGGTTCAGGGGGCAGTTACATTTCCTGGATGGGAAATGAGGTGGCTGGTACTACATGTTCCAAAATGGTCCCATGGAGAGAAGGTAAGGTGTCCCCAAACCAAAATTGGCCAAGGGGCCTGGGCACCTAAAGGTAGAAGGGGCTGGAGAGGGAACTGGGCCTTCTCCAGAATCTCGGCAGAACTGTCCTGGCCTGAGGCCACAGCTCTTTGGGGCACTGGGAGGCAGTTTTCTGCTCCATAAAAGGAAGAAGCTTGCAATAATTAGAGCTGCTCAGAGAAGGAACTCACAAGAGTGAGTTAGGGCCTGTCTACAGGGGTGGGTGAGCGAGGCTGGACAACCACTATGAGTGTGTGGTCAAGGAGGTGCCCAACCTCAGACACTCCTACAATCCCAAGAAGCGTGAGCTAACTCAGGTTCCCTACAGTCAGCTTTCTCCTGGGCCAAGGGTCCACCCTGAGCACTGTATCCAGCACCCTGCTAAATCCCCTCCATGCGGTCTGTCACTGAATCCCGACAGCAGGGTGGCCTCCATTATTAAACCCATTTCACAGGTGGAGAAACAGAGGCAGAGGACCCCCGCCCCCCAACTTCCCCAGAGTTACAATAGCTGGAGACTGGCAGAAGCAGGACCCACATCTGTCCAATTCTCAACCCCTGGCTCTTAAACCAGAGGCGGAAGACTGTGACTAATCCCATGGTATAGGTAGGGAAACTGAGGACCAGAGTGGGCAGTGAGTCAGCCAAGATCACGTGGCAAAACAGTTTCAGAGCTGGACCCAGAACCCTGAAGCCTTGACTCGGGACCTTTGTTTCTTGGAGGCTGCCTTCAGAGCTGCATCCATCCTGGGTGCTGGCATGAGCATGAGAGCCGCCCCTATGGGCCCCTATAGCCCATCCACAGTGTCTTAGTCCTCTTCTCATAGTAAAACCCCCAAGGCAGGGGTCCAGAAGAGAAAATGCGGAGGAGGAGGCCCACAAGGTGGGTTATTCACCCCTAAATCACACTGCTCCCTTGTTCAAACCCACTGATGGCTCTGAGCCTACAGGATGGGCCCAACTCCTTTGATCCCCAGTGTGCCTCCTCTTCTAGGCACCAATATTTCTGAAACTCTCTTGGTCCCCTCCACCCTCCCCTTTGCACACAGTGCCCTCTCTCCCAGAGATACCCTTGCCCTGAGTCTTGTCTCCCCTTGCTGCACCCCCCATTCTCCAAGATCTGTCCTGCCCATGCCTACCACCTTCTCTAAACAGGCTCCCTTCTCCACGAGGGAAAACGGACACCACCTTTCACGTAGGAAGGCAGCGAGGCAGGGTGGCAGAGGCCTCGGGCTGTCGTGTGGGGAGGCACCGGGGACCCTTGGACCAGTTCTTCCCCCTTGCCTGACCTCAGTTTCCTTACTGTAAAATACTGACTGCTACAGTCCCTGCTTCCAGGTTGTGTGGGTAAGATAAGATGAGTCAGTGTTTCACATAATGGCTATAAATACCAGCCTCTGCCACCCGCCAGCTGTAGAAGAGGGCAGCTGCCTCTCCCTCTCAGAATCTCAGCTTCCACCTCTGTAAAATGGGGTTAGCAATGCTGTCCACATGCTGTGACTATTGAGGGCATTCAGCGAGAGGATGTGAGTAACAGGCCTCACGAAAATGCCCCTAAAGTTGCCATCACCAACTTTGAACTCAGTGACAGACAGGGCACCACACGTCAACGGGCCATCAGCAGCAGCTTCGATGAGTAGTAACTAATAAGGAGGGTGATGATGGCTAATCCTTCCTCCTCCACTAGACCACCCACCACCTGACGTGACCCATGGGCCTGGCCCCATGATGCCTTCTCTGTGTGCTTGTGTCCCCCAGCGGGGACAGGACCCCATGTTCACACTCTTCTAGAACAATCCATCCCTCCCCCCATTGCACCTTTTGCTCCACACCCTCACTTTTCTGGCTGTTGGACGTGCAACCATCTCCTGCTCTAGACAGTGAACCCCACAATGGGAAGTGCCTTAGAGCCTCCGAGTTTAGGCTCACTCAGCACCCAGCCGCCCGCGTTGGCATAGAGATGACACCCACTGAGGAGCTCTTCGCTGAATGGCTGACAGAACGAGTGGGTTCTCGGGGGACTATAGGGTGAATCCTTGCAACCTGGTGGCAGCGTCCCAGGGTCTGACCCACTCAGGCGCCTGGACACCCCCATCCCGGCTCCGCCCAGGCTCACCTGCTTGTACTTGTAGAAAAGCAGCAGGAGCAGCAGGAGCAACAAGGCCATGATGGACAGGCAGGTGACCAGCACAGGTGTGAAGAGTGGCTCATCAGGAAGCTGCATGTGGGCTCCTGCAAGGGGCGGGGCAGAGGAGTGAGCCGGCAGAGCGGGCCTCCGAGACCTCCTGCCACCACTGAGATCAGACCACTGCACTGCCTGGAACACAGTAGGTGCTCAATAAATGCCTATTGACTGAACACAGAGTCTTCTCACCCAAAAGCCTCCAGAGCCTCAGAAGGTCTTCCTATAGACCTCCCCCAGCCAGGGGCCGGGAGGACAGCCCCTCCAGTTCTGCTCTTGCCCAGCCCCAGACCTTGCCTGGAGTCACAGCCTCTGTGGCTGGGGAGCCCCTCGGGTCATGCAGTAACCCCTCCTCTGCAGCAGGCTGGCCTCGTGCCCAGCTGTGGCTTGTGTGTGCGTGCGTACACACCACACACCACACACACACACACACAAGTGATGGGTGTCCACCCCCTGCACCTTCAGGCAGTTCAGACAGAAAGACCTAGAGGTTAGCCTGAAATCTGTCCTCCTGGCCTTTCCCCACTGCTTTCCTGAGCTCCCCTTGGAGCCACACAGCCCTTCTTAGGGTCTGAAAGCTTCGCTTATAGCCCCTGGGTCTCCTCCTCCAGATCCATAATCTTACTTCCTTTAATATGTTTAAAGGACACGGTGTCCATCCTCTTGCCCAGATCAGCAGTGTGGGTCTGAGGCCAAATCTCACCTCTGCCACTTAGGAGGTGTGTGACATCGAATGTGGGACTTCTCCCTAAGCCTCCGGTTCCTTATCTCCCAAGTGGGAAGGAACACAGGGCTAACCTCATAGGGTCATGTGAGTTCAGGGAGATAAAGACCACAAGGAGCTCTGCACAGTGCCTGGCACAGGGGGAGCACTCATTGGAACAGCCATTTAGAAGGTTTGCTGTGGGACCCCAGCAGTGAGGCTGAGCAGCCACAGGCCGCGGGCGTGTGGAGTCTGGCCCCAGTCGCGGCAGCTTCAAGGCGCCTGCGTGGCCATCTCTGAGCCAGACAGAGGCTTCCATTCTGTGTTGTCTGCCCAGAGAGTGTGGCTCAGGCCTGGCACAGAGCGGTGCTGAGTCCCGGTTGGTGGAAGTCTGTAGGGGCTGTGGGTCTCTGCAGCTGCGGGCCTCTCGTGCTCAGACAGCTGGGGCCTTTGTGCCACATGGGGAGAGGCACGCCTTCCTCTGAAGAGACCCAGCCTGCGTCAGTGCCCGGGGCTGGCCATCAGCCCCACCCAGGGACAGTGGCCCTGAACGGATAGGACTGTGTCTCTGGAGGGAAGAGAGTCCAAGAGGAATGGAGGAAGTGGTCGGGGCTGGCCCTGGGGTGCAGTTGGCCAGTGTCTCTCCCCAGCTTCTAATCTCCATGGACATCCTGCTCCCCGGCACCAAGTGAGTGCCTGGCACACAGCTCATGCCAAGTAAATACTTGTGAGTTCATGGGGGAGTTCAGAAGCAGGAAAATGAGCAGAGGGGCCAGATGAGGCCACGCTTCCAGCCGGTGTCTTCCTGGACCTCATGGCTTCCTGCCCTCTGTTCCTCTCCTCCCTGCTGCTAGTCCCATGGGTTCTAGATCCTCCACCTGGCCTCTGCAGCAGACCTTTGGTCAGGAGGCAGCTGCAGTTGGGCCCAGAGACTCGGAACTCGGTATGGCTGGGACCTGCTCACTTTGGCACTCAGGCCCGGGCTCCCTGGCTTCCTGGGGCTGGGGCAGTTTCCTGGGCCCACCTCCCACCCTGCCCCGGAAGGGCGAAGGCTCACCTACAGAGATGGGCCTGAAGGCCTGGGAGCTGTTCCCCACACTGTTGAGGGCCCGGCACTCGTAAGTCCGGTTGTGTTCCAAGCTCCCCATGGCTAGCAGGCTATGGACGATCACCTTGTGGAAGGGCTCCCGGCTCAGCACCTGCGAGTGTGAGTCCTCCAGGACCAGCCCTTGGGCCTCATCACACCTGGGAAGAGCAGAGTGTGGCTTAGAGTGTCAGGACACCCCACCGCTCGGCCCCTCAGCCTGGGGTGACGAGGGAGACCAGAGCCACCTACCTATCCATGTGGCTCCTGCACTCCAGCCATGTCACATTGGGCTGGGGGTACCCGGAGGCTTCACAGAGCAGTGCGTCTGAGCCATTGACGACGGTCCATGTGACCCTTACCTCTGGGGGGTCTGAGCAGAAAAGAAGGGTGGAAGAGGGAGGCATCAGCCCCAGAGGTCCCATGCGCCCTGTCTGACCACTCTGAACCCTCCATGCCCATCTGCAAGCCTCAGGGATGTACAGGCTGCCCCAGAGACCTTAGTCTACAGTAGCTCCTGTCCCCACCACCCCCGCCCACCTGCCACATCACTCACATCGCAGCGTAAGCTCAAAGGTCAGAGAACTCTCGCCTCCAGTGTTTCTGGCCAGGAAGGAGTAGCGACCGGCCTCCAAGGGCTTCAGACGAGGCAGGGAGAGGATAGAGGTGTACCTGCACAAGGGGGGCAAGCCATCTGGTGTGAACCCCAGTTCTGGTATGGCCCCTGCAAGACAGTGGGCTCAGACAACCTTCCTAAAGGGCTTTGTTTTATTTTTGGTAAAGTGTCCAGGACACAAGGGCCTTGGCTGAGCCAGGGACTCAGGCTGAGTGCCATTAAGACATAGGAAAACCACCAACCCAATTTCCTTAATTGCTTCTCTCATTTGTTTTAAGCTTTTATTTATTCATGTGTCAGAGAGAGAGCAAACACAAGCAGGGGAGCAGCAGGCAGAGGGAGAAGCAGGCTCTCCGCAGAGCAAGGAGCCCCATGCAGGACTCCATCCCAGGACCCTGGGATCACGACCTGAGCCGCCCAGGCCTCCCTGCTTCTCTCATGTAAAGTGGTTTTGTTCTGAGGTCTAATAGAAATGATGTCCATGAAGTGCCGACACTGGACGGCACATCCCAGGCCTGCACTAAATGTACCTACTTTCACCATCGTCACTGAGCTAAGCAGTCCCTGCTCAAAACACCAGTATCCAGGCTAGCTGCTGTTCCTAAAACGCCAGCCCTGCCAGGAGGGACTGTGAGAGGGATGAGAGTCAGGATGTAGCCGCGGGGCTACAGAAACTGGGGTTCAAGTTCTTGCGCTGTCTATCTTAGCTGTTTGATCTTAGACAAGTATTTAACCTCTCTGATCATTTGCTTCCTTTTCTATGAGGGTGACACTGATGGTAATTCATCACAGGCTCGGCCTGAAGATTAAAGGGACATACATTCAGGGTGCTTGACACAAAGCCCAACTCATCGTAGCTCCGCAGTTCAACGGTGCCCTTTGTTACAGAAGACCCAGAAGCAGATGATGACAATATAATTTATTCTCAGCTGATCCCAGGTAACTTTTCATTTTTTTTCTTAAGCTCTATTTTAGCATTTCCTTAATGGACATGTATTGCTTAGGTAATAAATAAGTTTTTTTAAGTCGATTATAGCATTTAATTATAAATTATACTGGACTAATACATATGGTATTCGAAGGGCACTCTCATTCAGCCAGACCTTTGGCATACAGAACCCCTCTACACATCTACCTCTTAAGCGGAAAGAATTTAACTTTTTTGCATGACTCAAAGTCACCATATGAACACACCCATCACATGAGCTAAATTTTGCGGCTGTTGGGTGCCCAGGCTTATCTGCCCTGTGCCAAATGACCCCACACTACTGTGTTTTGGGGGATATCCACAGTTTCTTTCTGCACTGTCCCTGTTGCATTTGGCCCCTAAAACCTGTCCGTGGACCGACCCCCTCCCAGTGGTCTATAGACTCCAGATTCAGAACTTCTGCTTTAGACAAAGGGAAGCTAGAAATCCTGACCAGAATGGATGAGAAGGGAACTGAGAGGAGAAAAAATGAGGACAAGGGAACATTTTTGTCCTGTTGAACATTTTGTTCTGTTTTGATTCTGACAATTGGCAAACTGGAGGCCAGGCATTCATGAGGTCTGGGCTTCAGGAGCTAGGAAGAGAACCCCAGAGAGTTCTGGAATTGGAAGATGGCTAAGGGATTACCTAGCAAATATCTAGCAAATCCCCAAATAATGGCCAACACGTCTCTTCTCCTGAGTCAGTTATAATGAAAATACTGGCTGAGAGACGGTGTCAAGAAGGACTCCCAGGCTGCTCTCGGACCCTGTGGGAAAGGGCTCAACAGTGGATTAGAGATGTCTGTCAAGAGTGTGCAAGGGGAACGGGTTGCACGCACAGCACACACTTGCTCTCCTTGAGAGCCGTGCTCTCATTCAGACACAAGTGGGTAAAGAAGCTATTGTTTTCACAAATGGTATTGGTGTTCCTCCTGTGGAGAAGGCTCTTAACGTAGGAAACTACCTGTGAGGCCACTTTGGAGGGGCAAGTAACACCCCGAGGATGTAAGGAGACAGGAAATGGACTTCTAACATGCTGTGCATGGGGGAGAAGCCAGATTCTGGAAGTGGAGAGAAGGGAGGAAAGAGGAGATAGAGTCAGGTGGCACTTTACGAGAAGCATTTTGAGCTTGTGGAGAAGAAATTCTCAGGGGTGGGTTACCACAGGCCTTTAAAGAATTTTGATGTATCTGTGTTGGTATGATGTTGATTCTCTCTGCCCCCCAAACCTATGGCTTACGTGGCAGACTCCCCTGAGCCATCATTATTAGGAGTGTACCTAGGAGTAGAAATCATGGAACAGTGTCTTCTACATTTGGATTGGCCACGAAAGAAGAGACTGATGGGATTCGGAGTTCTCGAGTGAGCATGAGAATGCACGTCCCAGGAAATGGTAGAATTCTTGAGGGGGGCATGGGACTTCCCAAGGATGTGGGACAGAGGGGCAAGCCAATTTTGTCCTAGTCAAACACAGATGATGATACTGAGCTTCTAGAGTCAGGGAAAGTGAGACCCAGAAAGGGGAAGGGATTTGCTCCAGGTCACCAGGAAGGTTGAGACATGACCCAGTCAGTGTCCTGCCTTCTGGCTGAAGCATTCCCCTTGTGGTTGTGGGGCTATCCCCGTGGGAGCTCATAGGCCGTACCTGTATGTGTCCTTCATCGTGACAAAAGTAAGCTTGGACTGGTGGTCAGAGAAAGGTCCCAGATAGGTCCAGTTCAAACCTTGCAGGCCTGGGTAGGCCTCCACCTGGACTTGAAGGTTGACCTTCTCACCCACAGTCACCTCCTGGAGGAGGTTCTGCTCGGAGGTCAAGTTCAGGTAGGCTCTCTCTGGAAAGCAGAATACATACAGATCTGGCATTAGTGGGAAGATGTCTCTGTTTGGTTGCTCATTTGGTGATCTACCCATTGATTCAGCCATTCAGCTGGAGGCTTCCTGAGTGCCTACTGTGTGCCAGGCTTATAGCCCTGCCCCTAACCAAGACTCACCCTCTGATACCTCCCCTCCCACCACTGCCCCACAGAAGTCCAAACTCTTCTCTTTGCTGAGTTCTTGGGAGAACCTGGACAAATTCCTATCCTCCTTGGTACCTCTAGGTCCTTATTTATATAACAAAGAGATTGAATATACTTGTGTTATTACAACTTTTTGAAATTTTTTTCAGTGGCAAAAAAAAAAAGTCTGCTTTTTTTGTTGTTGTTTTTGGGTTTTTTTGGACACCCTCACCCATTTCCCCTTCTCCTGCTAATAGTTGGGGCAGTGAAGCTTCCACATCCAGCTCTAAGGGGGCATGTGACCCAGGCCAGTCAATGAAAGAAGCATGTCCCCTTTGGAATAGTAAGTGGTTTGGGGTAAGTCATGAGCCCATAGGTCCTATGACACTTATTTCCATGTATTTTGTTGGAGTGCTGGGAAAGGAGAGGCCCTAACGTCACTGGGGTTGTCAGGCCCGAGGCAACAAGGAGTCCACAAGAAAAATGTAGAGCTGAGAGGTAGAGGTGAGAAGCGACGAGTTCTTGTCCACATCAACCGAACCCCTAGATCCGATTTACCTGATGCTCCTATCCACTGGTTTTTAAGCTAGAAGGCCAATAAAAATCCTCTTGTGATCAGGTTAGCTCAAGTTGATTTCTGCTCCCTATGCCTGAAAAAGTCCAGACTAGTTAAGTCTAATTAAAGCTTGCATGAATTCAAATCAAGTTGCTCTGGTTGAACTTCACAAAAAGGAGCTATGGCAAGGATCCCCACTCACTCAGCCTCTCTATGCCTCTCAGGAAAACCCCTGAAAAGCTTTCTTAAGACCCCAAGACTTTGCAAAAAGCCCTGGACTATATGATCTCTAAGGGTTCCTCTTCTTACTCAGTTCTATGAAACCTAAAGTTCACTCTTGTACCTGGTGATACACCTGCTCTAATGCCCTTATGGCTCCCTATTGCCTCCACCAGACAAAGTGGCATTCAAGCCTCTCTCAATCAAGTCTCCTCTTTATGCCCATGTAGCCAGCCCCCTCTTCCTACACACACACACACGCACACACGCACACACACACACGCATCTGGGTCTCTTAACATCTCCTGAACACAACGATACACCACAGTCTTTCCTACCTTGGAGGTTTTGTTCAAGCCATTTCCTCCACCAGGAGCCCTGTCCTCTTCCTCTTTTCTATTTAAAGCCCTCTCTTCCTTCAAGGCTTATCCCTGTCAGGGGTTTCCGCCCCCCAGTCCAGGCCACAGGGAGCCCTCCCTGCCCTGGACTCCTGCGCCCCTTCTGGACTACACATTATTAGGCACCACATCTAAGCTACTTCCGGCATCTGCTTCTCCCTTTGGGTAGCCATCCTCTCTGTCCAACTAGCCTGTGAGGAGGGCAAGGCTTCTGTCCTCTTCTCTCTCACTCCCTCGGCCATCTATTCGTCTACCTGTCCTCCGTCCATCCTCCCACCACCTCCACCACCACCGCCTCAATCAAGCCACTCTCTCCTCTAGCTTGGATAATAGCAGTAGCCTCCTACCTTGTCTCCCTGCTTCCACCCTCCACACAGCACTGGAAAGCCATGTTAAATCTTATTACATGCAAGTCAGATGGTATCACACTCCATTACTCAGACCTTCCCATGGCGCCCCATCTCTCTCAAGGGGAGAAGACCCAAGTCCTTCCATTGGCTTCCAGAGCCCTTTGGAAACTGCCACCTCTGCAGCTCACCCCTCTGATCTCACCTGAGCCCCACCCTGGCCACGCTGGCCAGCTCGTTCCCTGCACGCGGCAAGCACAGTGCCGCTCACCCTCTGCCCGGAGCTCCGTGCGGCCACGCACCTGCAAGCTTACCCCTCCGCCAGCTTCACGCCATGGCTCAGATGGCAGCTGACCTGTGAGACCATCCTTGAGAATGCCCTATTTTAAACAGCAAACCCTAGAGAACTGATTCCGTCTCCAGAATTTATGTCAGCTCACTGCTGGTCTTTCCCCAGCTGGAGCATAAACTGCCTGTGGGCAGGGGCCTCGGGGATTGCAGCTCTGTTCTCAGCCTTCCAGAGCAGTGTCTGGCCAGAAGTGGCACAAACACAAACACGGAATGACTGCTGTACCCGGGCCATGGGAAGCACTCAGGCTCAGAGCCCACCGCTGGGCAACAATTCGCTGTGCAGGATGGGGCCCACGGGGGAGCTCACACTGACGGCAAGCCTCGTGTAGTGCCGCCGCTTTCGGGGGGTGATGGTCATGCATGCTCTCCCCGACGCTCCTCTGTCTCCCATAACATTGAACACACAAGGTGTGGCCAGACCGCAATCACTCAGCCCGAGTTGACCTTGAGAAACTCCCTCTTAGCTTGTCCAGCCTCTGATCTCACATCCAAAGCACAGGACATCAGACTGGCCTTCTCAGATGACCTCTCCTGTGCACACTCAGTTAGTGTTTGCTCTGGGCCAGAGTAGATAGATAGATTCACTTAATTCTCACAGCCATGAGACAGTCACTGCTAGGAGCATGGGCTGCTGGCCGCCACGATGTACCCCACCACGCAGTCTGATCCCGTCACTCTCTCTTCAACTCTCAATGACTTCCCAACAGGATGGGCTGCAAACCACCGCCCGCTTTACCATCTGGACGCTGCCTCCATCCCTGCTTCTCTCCGGCCACATGTCACACCACTCACAGCCCTGCCACTGGCAGCTTCTCTCCACATCTCTTTCCCTTTGGGCCTTCCACATGCTGTGCTCTTGCCTGTCCTTTCCCACTCTTCTGCCTCGCTAACCTACCTCTGTTCTTTGGGGCCTAGCTTAGGCCACTTTGTCCAAGCTGGGCCTGGGGAGTGGGGGCTTGGTGTTCCCAGCAACCCCGCGCTTCCTGCATGATCTCACGGGGTGAGCATTGTCTGCTCCTGTGTTCGCGTGATATGGTTGTTCCAGGCATGAAGGGTGAATGAAGGAGAGAACAGCAGTCTAATAGGGAGCTCCTGGAGGCCAGTCAGCAAACAGAAGACAGTAATGCCCTGTAGGAGCTCCAGGAGGGGAGCAAGGGATTCTGGGGAAGGATCTGGGAAGGCTCCCAGTGGTGTGGCTCCCTAGCGAGGGCCAGGACCTTGTCTCCACATTGTCCACCATCCGCTCCCTCCTTCCCAATCTCCGTACACATTCCCTCACCCCAGGATCCCTGGCAGCCCTCCCCCATCATCCTGATGCTCACCTACCACCCGGAAGACCATGGACGTGGAGTTGATGCCTCGGACATTGGTGGCCACGCAGGAGTAGTTGCCGGCATCTTGGAAGCCTACGTGATCGAGCTCAAGGGTCAGGACCTTTTGGTACTGGTTACCTTGGAAGTCGGATTGTTGAGGGATTGTGAGCTGTAGTCAGAAGGAGTGAAAAATGGGATAGCAACATTGTTTAGGAATTAGAGAACTCTGAGTTCGAATTGTCAGCTTTTAAAGATTACTATCTGCCTTTCCTTGGGCAAGGGACTGAACTCTGAGCCTCAGTCTTCATCTGTAAAATGGGATGAACACCAGCCCATGCTCCTAGGGTTGTAGTGAAGAATAATGAGCTATTGCATGTAAATGGGGGTAGGGAGGAGCCCTTAGAAGCCGCCCGATGCCATTTGGGGATACTCCCTCTGCTTCCCCCTCTCCTTGACTTTCTGAAATGGCCTTTATATTCTTGGGCTTCAAGGTGGCCAAGGAACCCCTTGCTAAGTCAGAGGTGAACTGACCTCTGGTTCTTGTCTACAGGCTGGGGCAAAGTTCATGGGTCAAGGGGGAAGAGTACCACCCCCCCCCAACAATAATCAGTGGCATGAGCCCATGTCCTGGTTTTGAATTAGTTATTGACTGGCAGTAAGATCTTAGGGCCTGGGCTGTCCCCTCAGTCCAGAGAACCAGCTGGTAGTGGGGCTGGGGCGCCATCCTGCAGTGCCTGGTATGCAGGGAAGATGGGCACCCTTCCCCCTACTGTCTCCCCAAGGACTGACCTTGGTGTCTCCATGTTGGAGGAAGACGTCAAAGTTAACATCAACGTTGCTGGCTGAGCACACGATCTTGGCAGTCTCTCCCTGAATCCGTACCAGCTCTGCAGGTTCCAGTGTCAAGGTTGGAGGCCCTGGGATGACTGAGGTCAGGGGAAGAAACCCATGAACACCCAGGCTGAAGTTGTCATCACTCTGCTCCCTGCCACAGGCCAGAAACTGGCTGGGGCCTCCCCACGTCTCCTTGAAAATCCTGGGAGGCAGCCCGGAGGCCTCTACAGCTCGTCTTGTCTTTGAAACAGACTCTGAGAAGTCCACTCCCCTTTGTCACCACACCTCTCCACAGTCTCACCCTGTGTTCTGCTCTGGGCACCTGCAACACCCACCTAGAAGGCCCCCACTTCCCCACGGACCCCAACACGAGGCAGATGCCTCGAAGCAGTCCAAGGGGGCTCTTAGGAACGTGGATTGGATCACATGCATCTCCTGGGCCAGTATCCAGTGGCTTCCCATCACTCTTGGGATAAAAAGCCCAGGCCCGTGACTGACCCCCCAAGCACCTACCGCCTCGTGCTCATGCCCCGCTCTGCAACCTCACTGGCCTTCCCACCAGAAACTGCACACTTGCCCCGCCCCCTTCTGTAGTGCTCTTCCTTCCACACTGGGAACCGGCAGCCGCTTTCACCCTCCAGATCTTCTGCTCTGAGAAGCTTCTGTGACCGGTCAGCTGGGTGAGCCTGCCTCAGCCCACACACATCCAGCTTTCTCCAGTGCGACTTCTTGTGGATCACTCAGCCTGTTATTTGCTCTCTTTATTCTGTCTCCCCCTGGAAGATGACGCTATCCCCAGCAGCTTGTACAGTGCCTGATGCAGAGCAGGCATTAAATACAAGTTCATGGTTATTGCTTATGTTGAAAGATGATCTAATCCAGTTTCTCAAGGCCCAGAGACACTAAGGGACTCATCCAAGGTCACCAAGAGCCCAGGTGGAGTGCGGGGAAAGAGACCTAATGGCCCCCTCTGCCCACATGGTGGGGTCCCATGACTTCCCGAACAGGTTTCATGGCTTCAGAGCCCAGGCACTGTTGCCTGCCACATGGCTGTGACCCTGGCCCTCGTTGCAGGAACCTGATTCCTGTATTAAGCCAGGTGTCAAGCCTGGGGTCCCGCATACTCATGCCAGGCCTTTCAGAAACGAGAATCCTGTGTACCAACCTAGCCCAGGCAAGGGGGAGACTTCACACCATTGTCACCTCCACCGTGAGAGCTGTCGCGTGCATCCACCCAGACTGTCCCGGACTGTCTCTTTCTGCCCAGCACACCTTGCTTGTCTTGCCCCTGCAGGCGCCCCGTGGATGACCATGGTGCAGTTGGAAGGAAGAAGTGAAAGAAGAGGGATGGGATGGTCCGTTGCTCCCCATCAGGCCAGGGCCCTCCCTTGGCTCCTGTGTCTGCCGGCTCTCCAGCCCTGCCCTCTGCCCTGGCCTGTCCCTCCCAGCCCCACGCACCTTTCTGCACTTTAAGCCAGATGCTCATTGATGTCACCGTGCTGCCGCCTACCCGGGCGCTGCATTGATAGCCGTGGGTCTCCATGAACTGGGCCTTATGGATGGTGAAGCCATACCAGGGCGAGAAGGAGTAGTTGGTTTGGCGCAGGACGGGCCGGCCACGCACCCGCGTCAGCGAGACGCCAGCCTCCAATGCAGGGTCGGTGAGCAGGCAGGGCAGCAACGCATCCTGACCTTCCATCACCGTCACCTCCTCGGCCAGCACCTTCCAAGGTCGGACAGGGTCTGGGGTAGAGGGATACAGGGTTACAACTGCCCTCCCTCCACCAGGCTAAGTGGTGCCTGGACCCTAGGGACGGGGAGGCTCAGAGAGGCTGATGGTTTACCTGAGGTCACACCATGTACCAGAGCAGCTCCGCGGATGCTTCTGAGTGGGGGGGTGCTGGAGCCAGACTCAGCTCCCCTACTCGGTGCTGGGTGACTTTGGGCAAATGACTCAACCTGTCTGAGCCTTTGGAAAATGGGCATAGTTGCGGCACCTATGTCACATGGTTGCTATGAGAACTACATTGAATTGGAAGCACTGCCACAGGTCATGGTCAAGGGCAGGCCCTCGCTTGGGGTGGAGCTGTTTTACTGTGGTTGCTAATGTTAGGGCCCAGCCCTCTTGCCCATTCTTGGTGGAGCCTGTTGGGCCAGGCATCTTAGGAGTGAGTGGGCCCAGAGTCCTCACCTTTGACGTAGAGGTGAATGGTGGCGCTGTCCCCAAGTGGGCCTCCAGGCTCCGTGCAGCGATAGGTCCCAGTGTTTAGGAAGGTGGCATTATTCGTAGTCAGGGTGCTGCTGGGGGCCTCAGCGTCCAGGTTCCAGTAGGGGAAGATGGGGCCGTCCCATTCCACGCTGCCGTTGCCCACACAACGCAGGGTCACCGTTGTGCCTGGCTCCACAACCAGCTCAGGGCCACTGGGTTGTATCATGGGGACTCCTTGAACTGGTGGTAGGGGGAGGGAGGAAGTAGTGAATAGGGGACAGAAGTAAGCCCTGAGGAGACACGCGCTGGTCTGATGATCCTAGCCTCTGAGGTCCTCCTGGCAGGAGATGTGCGGTGCTGGTGTTTAGCTGTGACTGGGGGGTCACCTTGAGCAAGTCCTGGCCCTCTCTGTCATTTGCTCAGCCCCCCATTTCCAATCTGCTCATGGAGGGCCCAATGTCCAGCAGCCCCTCCTCCGAGAAACTGGCACTGGGAGCTTTCTGGGCACCCAGGCAGCTGTTGTCCCGTGGGTCCTCCCCAGCCTCCTGCCTCAGCCTTCCCAGCTGTGACTGCAACGTCCTCCCCACGGGTGGACCCTTTCGGCCCCATGTACAAAATGGGCTGTGTCCCTAGTGCCAGACCCAGGACCTGGCTCAAAGCAGGGGGCTCGAACAAGCAATGGAAAAAACAAGGGAATGGAATGTTCATTTCAAAGTCCTCCGACTTGATCCATATTGGGAAAAAGAGAAGGGTTGTGGGATGTCGGCCCAGCAGAGTTAGAAGTGTTCCGGGGAGGGGGGGGCGCCTGGGTGGCTCAGTGGGTTAAAGCCTCTGCCTTCTGTTCAGGTCATGATCCCAGGGTCCTGGGATCGAGCCCCTCATCGGGCTCTCTGCTCAGCGGGGAGTCTGCTTCCTCTTCTCTTTGCCAGCCTCTCTGCCTACTTATGATCTCTGTCTGTCAAATAAGTAAAATCTTTAAAAAAAAAAAAAAGAAGTGTTCCGGGGGTCTTGTGTCGTGCCCACTCCCACTACTGGACGTCTGCCCTGCCGCACAGTGGGACGGCTCAGGGGCTCTGTGGCAGGGTTGCCCCCGCCTACCAAGTGGGGGCAATAATTGTGCACATTTTTTGGGATGCCAGGAGGATTGAGTGCATGAGAGGACTTTGGAGCCTCATCTGTCACCAAACAAATACTCCGTAAGGGCGGCTCAGCAGCTGAGCCCAGCACACGGCACTGCTGTGTTTACTAGGAAGCCAATCTCTTTTAAGGAAAATTTTCTTGAAGGAAAAAAGAGAACTTGAAACCCCTATCAGGCCCTCCGGGAAGAAGGCCCGTTGCCTCTGCCGTGTCAGCATTTCTCCAGGCCTAAAATAGGGGCAAAGGAGGGAAGTGAGAGCTGATTCAAGGCCTTGGAGGGGCAGCCAGGCGCCCCCTGAGCCCGTGTGGGCGGAAGCACATTGCTGGTGTCCAGCCCGGCCCCTAGTTTCCGCTCAGCCTGCAGCCCTTCTCCTGGGGATGTTCTCACTTCTGTTTCCTGGCCCTCCTGGCTACCGGTCCCCTTTCAAACAGAGAGACCCCCAGAAGAGGGAGGGCCGCCTGTAGCACGTTGGAACATTCTGTGCTGCAGGGCCTGGCTCTGCCACTGACCAGCTGGGTGTCCCCACTGAATCCGACCCTTCCACTCCGGGGACAGGGTCCTGGATTCTGCTGCCCCCAGGGCTTCAGCTGAATTCACGGTTCTCCACTGTCCTGCACAAAAGTGGCCGAAGTGGGTTTTTTCCTCCCCATCCCCACCACAGACTCCAGACCTAGAAAGATTTCTCTGTCGATTCTTCCAGGATGGCCTCATTAGTGTTTTGCTGTTATATCATCTAGAGGGGTTGGTCTCGCTGCCTGAACTTCCGGTCAGCATAAAGAATCCAGCGCACTGGTGAACACTGCCAAGGCCAACACCTGGGGGTTGCATCCACGCTGGGCCACGTGACCCCCAGGGAGAGGGGCAAGCGTCATTTCTGTCAGGCTGTGGGCGAATCCCAACCGAGCTGCAGCAAGGTGGGTTCCCAGCTGGGACTTGACCGAAGGGATGAGCTGGGGCTGTGGGGTCACATCCACACGGCCTGACCTTTGGTTCTCCCTTATGCTGGGTGCGTTGCTTACCCTCTCTGGCCCTCAGGCTACTCTTCCTTCTAATGGGAATAGCTCCTTTCCTCCTGGGAGGTCCCAGGAGGATTCAGGGAGGCCATAGCGGCCCCAGGCCCTGTCCACCACTCTTGCCCTGGGCTACTGCTTGTTGCGGCATTTCTAACCTCCCTTTTGGTCCTGACACTCTAGTACCTAAAGTTTAAACTTTTTTTATTTTTTCATTTTATTTTTAAAGTGGGCTCCGTGCCCAGCGTGGACCCCAACGTAGAGTTTGAACTCTCGACCCTGAGATCAAGACCTGAGCTGAGATCCAGAGTCGGACGCTTAACCGCCTGAGCCAAACGTTCTTAACTTTTCAAGGTCACAGTCTCATCCGAGGTCTCAGATTCTGTGATTCTCGCTGGGTTCCGCTTCCACACCCACCCAGTCTCAGTGGCACCTTCTCCTTCCCCTCCCCTGCCCTGTCCCTCTAGCCCCCGTCTCGGCCTCCTGGAAATGTGGTCAGAGAAATGTGTCCTGTTTTGTCGTGTCCTGTTGTCCCGGATATTCACGCGGGGCCAGGCTGACACCCTCCACTTCTGCCCCTAACTTCCCCCTGCTGGTTTGGCTGGCGGCAAGAGAAAGACTGCTCAGGCCCATCCTCCTTGCGGGTGGGGGCTGGGGCTTGGCGGACACTGACCAAGGTCGCCTTCTGTGCCTGTCTCTCGTCTCAGCTCCCAGAACTGAGATGCGGCCCAAACTCCACTCCTCTCCCTCAACGCCGCCCCCATACTGCACACCAAGGCCTGGGACATAGCCCCCTCCTCAGCCTAGGATCTTAGCGGGCCTCTCCCCAGCTCTAGGGTGTTTGGAACCTGGCCCTTGACTCCCTCACGGCTGCCCCTGCACCACTACTCTCTTACTGCTGGTCTGTGGGGCTGAAACCTGAGGCTTCTAGCCTGCTGCCTCCTATCTTCTTTCTTCTGGGTCTAGATGCCGGACAACCTTTCCACCCCCCGACGGTGCCCCACAAGCAGGGCCTGGGCGGGCAGATAGGACAAGGCAGTGAAATAAAACCCATGGGACTTTCTGGGGAGAGGGGAACAGTTTCTGTCTTCAATGGGGTGGTGGGTACCCAAGCACAAGCCTTTGTCAACCCTCATCAGACTGTATACTTAAGAATCTGAGCGTTCTACTGGATGTAAATTACATCTCAATAACAGGACAGACGCTCAAGCCCAGAAGATTGACGGGGCCACAAAAAGACCTTCAGCGGGCCGTCTCTTAACTGGGGTCCAGATACACCTTCTCCCCAGGGTCCTGCAGCCCCAGAACTATGGGGAGGCCAGAGCTGAGGCTGCCTTCCCATCTCACCCTACCCCACCCCCATCCTGGCCTAAGATCCCCCCAAATAAGCATGAGATAAAATATAACTGAAGGTACCAGCCGAGCAGCCAGCCCCTCCCCTCCAGTGAGGCACCCTCCTGGGATGGAGTCCGCCAGGGCTGCTGCCACTGGAGCTGGAGGTGGGACGGGGGCCACCACACAGCTCTCTGTGCCGAGGCCCAGCAGCCTGTGCCTGGGAGCACTCTGGCCAGGGACACCCACACTGCCCTCCCGCCAGGCCCTCCTCTAGTCCTCCTCTACTCTCCTCCCAAATTCACCTCACCCGAGCCCTGGGCCAGAGAGGGTAACCTCTTATCTCCCTTCCAGCCCCTTACCCACGCCTCCCAAGAATGACTGCTGCCCCCTTGGGCCTTTCTGAGTAGGGTCCTGCCTGCTCTCTAAGGCTCACAGGCTGGGAGCTGGCAGAGCCGTCAGGAGCTCTCTACGGCCTCCCGATCTCCTAGGAGCTTGTTAGAAATGCAGAATCTCACATTGTACCTGGGACCTACTGAATCAAAATGCACATTGTAACAAGATCCCCGGGGAATCTGTGTGCAGAGTGGAGTCTGAAAAGCATTCTTTAGTCCAGCTCACCATGGCCCCCAACACCTGCCATTGAATAGATGGAGACACTGAAGTCCTGGGGCATCAGGAACTTGTTGAGGATACCTGGTGAGTCCGCCTCAGAGCTGGGACAGATCCGCAGCCCTGGTTGAGCTGGTTCCACCCCACACGCACCCTCTTTTCCCTCCACTGCCTTTCCAAAGCAGACACACGCAAACCTGCGGTCCAGAGCGGGGACACCTGGGGATGGGCAAGGTTTTACAGGATCCTTGCACAGCGGTCTTCCCTGTCATGCTTTCCTGCCCAACCCGCAGAGTCCCCAGTTTTGCTCTTACCATGCCAAGTTGTGGCCCCCAGCAGGACCAGCAGAGCCCCTGGGCCCATGGCCTCAGTGGGGAGGTGGCAGGCTGATGCAGGGCTGAGGGGTGGGCAAGGCACGGGGTGGGGGGGGTCTCAGCTTCTAGCTCCACAGAGACCAGGACCGCTGGGCACACGTTCCTCGCAGCTGTACTAGCTGTTTCTCTTGTTTTCCTCTTCCTCCTCCTCCTTGGGCCGATCCCCTTCTTCCCCTTTTAGCTAGGCAAGGCAACCACAGAGTTTGGAAATCTTGGGTCTTCAGAAGAAAACAAAGCCATGACCCCCAGAGGGAGGGGTTGGAGACTGGGACAGGGCCAGCCTGAGCCTGGTGGAGCTGGCTAAGTTTAGGGCCCTTCTGAAGCCACCTCCAAAGGATCCTGGGAGAACAGACATGCCCAAGGTCAAGCATTCAATAGCACAAATGGGGGAGTCTCCAGGGTGACCAGGCAGCTCTGGCTTAGCCAAAAGCAAAGTTTGGTTGTTCTGGGAGAGCCTGATGATAGAAGCAAGAAGCTTCCATTTCCAGGACTCTCCGCAGCTAAGCCCTTTACATTCACTGTTTCCTCCAGTTCCACAGAACCTTTATGTAATGGGCACTACTGCCATTCCCATTTTGCAAATGGAAAAACTGAGGCTCAGAGAGATCAAACACCTTAAAATTACCCATAGTTACAGGGCTACCGAGTGGCAGAAGTGGGATTTGGATCTAGACAGCCTGGTTGTAAAACTTTTTTTACAACACTTACGTTTTTTTTTTTTGAAGATTTCATTTATTTATTTGACAGACAGAGATCACAAGTAGGCAAAGAGGCAGGCAGAGAGAGAGAGGAAGAAGCAGGCTTCCCACGGAGCAGAGAGCCCGATGTGGGGCTCCATCCCAGGATCCTGGGATCATGACCTGAGCTGAAGGCAGAGGTTTTAACCCACTGAGTCACATAGGTGTCCCACTTAAGTTATTTTTTGTTTGTTTTTATGAAGGGTCTAATTTTGCTGCTGTATTTCTTCAGAAAAATAACATTCCTCTGCTCCTTCCTTTCCTGCAGTCAATTGTTTTTACCCCTTTTAATGGATTCCCTTAGAGTTTTCCTCCTTATTTCTAAATAACATGGTTGTAAAGTTATTTCTTGAAACTAAAGAAATTCCCATATAACATCAATCCAGGAAAATGACTACACTTTCCATGTCCAGGTATATGTGACATATTTTATATATACATTTTTTTTCAGGAAAGTGTTTTGAACCTTAAGTAACCATGAATACCAACCAAAACTGACTCAAGAAGAAATAGAAAATCTGAATAGACTTATAACTAGTAAAGAGATTAAATTAATAAGCAAAAACCCCCCAACAAAGAAAAACCCACAACCAGATGGCTTCACTGGTAAATTCTACAAACTACTTAAAGAATTTACCCCCCCCAAAAGAATTTACCCCCATTCTTCTCAAACTCATTTGAAAAATAGAAGAGGAGGGAATACTTTTCAACTCATTCTATGAAGACAGCATTACCTTGATACTAAAGCCAGATGAAAACATCCCAAGAAAATAAAACTACAGACCAATGTCCCTGATGAGCATAGATGCAAACTTACTCAGCAAAATGCTAGCCAGCCAAATCCAACAGCACATTACAGTGATTGTACACCAGGACCTAGTGAGATTTATCCCAGAAATTCGAAGATGGTTCAACATATAAAAATCAGTCTAAAACACTACATTGCCACAGTGGGGGAAAAAACACAAACCAACCCATGTGATCATCCTGACTGATGCAGGAGAAACATTTGACAAAATCTGACAAACACCAACAAACTAGGAATATAAGGCAACATTTTTAACATGATTAGAACCGTAAATGAGGGACACCTGGGTGGCTCAGTTGGTTAAGCGTCTGCCTTCAGCTCTGGTCATGATCACAAGGTCCTGGGACTGAACCCTGCATCAGGCTCCCTGCACATCGGGGAGCCTGCTTCTCCCTCTCCCTCTGCCTGCCGCTCCTCCTGCTTGTGCTCTCTCTCTCTCTCTCTCTCTCTCTGGCAAATGAATAAATAAAATCTTAAAAAAAAATAGGTGAAAAACTCACAGCTAATTTAATGGTGAAAGATTGAAAGCTTCTTCCCTTAAATTAGGAACAAGGCAAGGATTCCACTTTCACTGCCTCTGTTCAACACTATACTGGAAGTTCTGGGCAGAGCAATCACAAAGAAAAATAAGTATCCAAAGTCAAAAGGAAGAAGTAAAACTATTTCTCTTCACATATGACATAATCCTATGTATAGAGAAATCCTAAAGAATCTAGGGGGGGAAAAAGCCCATTAGAGCTAATAAATTCAGTGAAGTTGTAGGGTACAAGACCAACACACAAAACTCAATTTTATTTCTATACAGTAACCATGAGCAATCCAAAAAAGAGGTTTAAATATTATTTTGTTTGTGGGATGCCTGGGTGGCTCAGTTGGTTAAGCGGCTGCCTTCGGCTCAGGTCATGATTCCAGCGTCCTGGGATCAAGTCCCACATCAGGCTCCTTGCTCGGCAGGGAGCCTGCCTCTCCCTCTGCCTCTGCCTGCCACTCTGTCTGCCTGTGCTCCCTCTCTCTCTCTCTCTCTCTCTCTCTGACAAATAAATAAATAAAATCTTTAAAAAAAATTATTTTGTTTGCAGTAACACCAAAATTAGTAAAAATACTTGGGAATAACTTTAACCAAAAAGATGTAAGATATTTGCCCTGCAAACCACAAAACACTCCTGAAATAAATTAAAAAGACTAAATAAATGGAAAGACATCTCGTGTTCATGGATTGGTATTGTATTGTAAATATTGTATGTAAACATTGTAAAGATGACAGTCCTCTCCAAAGTGATCTGCACGTTCCATGCAGTCCCTATTGAAAGCCCAGTGGCATTTTTCTCAGAAATGGAAAAGCTGATTCTCAAGTTCATGTGGAATTTCAAGAGACTCCAAGTGACCAAAAGAATCTTAAAAAAGAACAACGTTGGAAGAGTCACAATTCTCAGTTTCAAAACTTACTACAAAGTGACAGATACCAAAATAGTGTGGTATTGGCATAAGGATAGGCATATAGATAAACAGAATAAAATTGAAAGTCCAGAAATAAACCTTTACATCTATGGTTAATTGATTTTCAACAAAGGTGCCCAGACTGTTAATGTGGAAAAAACAATGTCTTCAACAAAGGGTCTTAAAAGAACTGGATAGCCACATAGAGAAGAATGAAGTGAGATCCTTCACACCATATATAAAAATTACAAAGGATCAGATTTAAATATAAAAGCTACAACTAAAAAACTCTTAGAAGAAAACATAAAGGTAAATATTCATGACCTAGGCATGGAAATGGTCTCTGTGATATGTCACCAGCAGCGCAAGTAAAGAAAAGGTCAATAAGTTGCACTCCATCAAAACGCAACATTTTGGTGCATCAAAGGACATTATCAAGAGAATAAAAACACACAGAATGGGAGAAAATATTTGCAAATCATATGTATGATAAGGATTCGATCTCCAGAATATATGTATCGCTTTTTTTTTTTTTTTAAAGATTTTGTTTATTTGACAAAGAGAGAGATCACAAGTAGGCAGGGAGGCAGGCGGGGGGGTGGGGAGCAGACTCCCTGCTGACCAGAGAGCCCGATTCGGGGCTCGATCCCAGGATCCCGAGACCATGACCTGAGCTGAAAGCAAGGGCTTAACCCACTGAGCCACCCAGGTGCCCCTATATGTATCTCTTCTAACTCACCAACAAAAAGGCAAACTATTCAATTAAAAGTGAGCAAAAAAGTTGAGTAGCTATTTCTCCAAAGAAGATGTACAAATGACTAACAAGTGTGAAAAGATGCTGAACATCACTCATCATCAAATCAAAACCACAAGGAGATACAGCCTCACACCAATTAGGTTGTCCATAATTGAAAAATCAGAAAATAACAAGTGAATTATGCGGAGAATAGTGAACCCTTGTGCATTGCTGGTGAGACTATAAAATGGTGCAGCTGCTGTGGTAATCAGTTTGGTAGTTCCTCAAAAAGTTGAACACAGGGACGCCTGGGTGGCTTAGTCAATTGAGAGGCTCAGGGATCCATGATAGATTCTGGGATCGAGCCCCGTGCTCAGCGGGGAGTCCACTTGAGGATTCTCTCTCTCCCTCTCCCTCTGCCCCTTCCCCAGCTCATGCATGTTCTGTTTCTCTCTCAAACAAATCAGTAAATCTTAAAAAAAAAAAAAAAAAAAAAAAAGTTCAACACAGAATTACCACATGACCCAGCAATTCCACTCCTAGGCATATCTAAAAGAATTAAAAACAGAGATTCAAGCAAATACTTGCACATGAATGTTTAATGCAGCAGTATTCACAAAAACTAAAAGGTGGAAGGGGTTGATGAGTGAAAGACAAAAATCCTGGCATCTCCACACAACGGAATGTTATTCAGCCATAAAGAGAATGAGAGGCACCTGGTTGGCTCTGTCAGAAGAGCATGAGACTCTTGATCTCAGGGTTGGGAGTCTGAGCCCCGCACTGGTTGTAGACATTACTAAGAAAATAAAATAAATAATAAGAAAAGAGAGAATGAGTACTGATAAATGTCACGACACGCACAGACCTCAAAAACACTACGCTAAGTGAAGGAAACCAGACACGAAGTCACATACAGTACGACTACATTTATATGAAACATCCAGAATACGAAAGTCCACAGAGACAGAAAGCTGACTGGTGGTTGCCAGGAGCTGGAGGGAGGGGGCAGTGGGGAGTGACAGACTGATGGGGAGAGTGTTCCTTTTTGGGGTGATGAAAATGTCTCAGAGCTAGAGGGAGGAGATGGTTGCACAACACAGTGCACTCGATGTCACTGAATTGAAGTAGTGGGCGTTGAAGTTCATGTTACACGAATTTTACCTCAATTAAAAAAAGAAGAAGGGATCAAGACTTTCTTAGAAAAAACCATAAAATTCATTGCTGGGAGATCAGCACTACAAAAGAAAAGAAAAAAAAGAACAAAAAACGTTGGGGCTCTTGGGTGGCTCAGTCCATTAAGCAGCTGCCTTCGGCTCAGGTCATGACCCCAGGGTCCTGGGATCGAGTCCCACATCAGGCTTCCTGCTCAGCAGAGAGCCTGCTTCTCCCTCAAGAAGATAACAGACTGTCTGAAGCAGACATTGTTGAAATTTTTTGTAAAGAACTGGATAATGTCTATTTTAGGTTTGGCAAGCCATTCAGTTTGGGTGGCAACTGCTTAAGGAGGCCATCATTGTAAAGAAGCAGCCACAGAGGACCCCAGGCTATTGACTACAGCTGTGTTCCAGGGAGACCTGACTTACAGAAACAAAGGCAGGCTGGGCATGGGCTGACTTAAAGCACAGAAGGTGGCTGAGCATTATGTGTGTCTGGCTTCTGGGGGGGTACAACGTAGGACAAGGATATTACAGAAGACATGAAAGTGCACTCTGTAAGGCCCTTATACTATATTTAGAGCAGTATAATGTGATTTGCAGGCAGGTTTTGGTTAAAGACCAATTAAAATCTAGAATAATCATTAAAATTGTTTAAAAGGTGGGGCACCTGGGTGGCTCAGTGGGTTAAAGCCTCTGCCTTTGGTTCGGGTCATGATCTCAGGGTCCTGGGATCGAGCCCCGCATCCGGCTCCTCGCTCAGCAGGGAGCCTGCTTCTCCCCTCTCTCTCTGCCTGCCTCTCTGCCTACTTGTGATCTCTGTCAAATAAATAAATAAAATCTTAAAAAAAAAGTCTAATTCTAAAAAAAAAATTGTTTGAAAGGTATATGTTATAAGCCAACAGTGGAGGTAAGATAGAGTCATAATGGAGTCATGAAATATAGTCAATTAATCCAAAGAAGGAAAAAGAGTAGGAAGGAAAGACCAGGTAAAACAAAAAGAAACATCTAACAAGATGAGAGGTTTGTCTTATTAGCTTAAGCATCAGCTCATGTCCTAAAGGTAAGCAGCCCAAACATACCAAGTGAAGACAGAGATGGTCAGGTTGGATAAAAAAGCACACTCCCGCTATTTGCTTTCTACAAGAGACCTACTCTAAAAATAAAGACATAGACAAGATAAATGCAAAAGGATGGAAAAGGATATTCCATGTAAACAATAATCAGAAAGGGTTGGTGTGCTGCATTGATACCAGACCAAGTAGGCTTCGGACACGGACTACGTCTCAGGATAATGAAGGATATTACGTAATGGCAAAGGAGTCAGTCATCCCCTATGACGTAACGATTCCAAATGCATATGCACCTCAATTAGAGCAGAGCTTTGAAATACAGGAAACAAGACCCATGGAATGGAAAGAACAGACAGACAAATCCTTGGCAACGCTTCTCTCCCAATAGTAAGTAGCACAGGGAGAGAGAAAAGAGTAAGGATATTGAACAAGGCTATAATCCAACCTGACCTAATTGAAATTTATAGAATAATCCACTTAACGGTAGCAGAATACATATTCTTCTTTAGGGCACATGAAGCATTCACCAAGATTACTATATTCTGGGAAATAAAATAAAATAAAATAAAAATCACAACTAACTAGGGGCACCTGTATGGTTCAGTTGGTTAAGCGTCTGCCTTCAGCTCAGGTCATGATCTCCGGATCCTGGGATGGAGCCCAGAGTCAGCTCCCTACTGAGTGGGGAGTCTGCTCGTCCCTCTACCCCTCCACCTACTCATGCACTCTCTCTCTTTCTCTCTACCTCACTCTCTCTCTCAAATAAATAAATCAAATCTTTAAAACAAAACACAAATAACTAAATCTTATAAATTATTTCTTTTTTTATTTCTAAAGATTTTATTTATTTATTTGACAGATCACAAATAGGCAGAGAGGCAGGCGGAGAGAGAGCGAGAAGCAGGCTCCCCGCTGAGCAGGGAGCCCGATGTGGGGCTCAATCCCAGGACCCCGAGATCATGACCTGAGCCGAAGGCAGAGGCTTAACCCACTGAGCCCCCCGGGCGCCCCATAAATTATTTCTCATACCAAAACAGAATTGAACTTGAATTCATTAACAGAAAGATATCTGGGAAATTCCAAATATTTGGAAATTAAACAACACACTTATAAACAACCCATGACTCAAAGAGGAAATCACAAGAGAAATTAGAAAATATTTAGAATTGAATGAAAAAATAGTCAATGATTTGTACTTCTATCTTAAGAAACTAGAAAAAGAAGAATAAAACCCAAAACAACTATAAGGAAGAAACTAAAGGTACCACCAGAAATCAATGAGATCAGAACAAAAATGTTAGAGAAAAACCAGTAAAACCATTGAAACAAATCAATAAAATATCCAGGAAAACAAACCAAAACAAGAAAGAGACAAATTACTAATATCAAGAATGAAAGCGTGGACATTACTACCAACCGTTTGGACTCTAAAAAGTTAATAAGGAAATGCTCTAAACAATGCTAAGCCCATAACTCATTAGGTGAGATAAAATGGACTAATCCCTTGAATGACACAAAGTGCCAATCTCACATGAATGGCCCTGTATTTATACAAAGCCTTCTAACAATAACAACAGACCCCAGAAAACGAAAACAAAATTCCAGGCCCAGATATTTCTGTTGGCAAATTCTACAAAACAAGGAAGAGATAATACCAAGTCCACACAAACTTTTCCACAATGTAGCAGAGGAGAGAACACTTTCCAACTCATTGTATTATCCCAGCACTACCCTGATAACAAAACTATACAAGGACATTACAAGAAAATAAAACTACAGGCCAATATAACTGATGAACACAGATGCAAAACATCCTCAAAAATATTAGCAAACCAGGGACAGCTGTGGAGCTCCGTCGGTAAAGCGTCTGCCTTTGGCTCAGGTCATGATCCCTGGATCCTAGGTCCGAGTCCCGCATCAGGCTTCCTGCTCATCGGGGAGCCTGTTTCTCCCTCTGCCTGCCCCTCCACCCTGCTTGTGCTTGCTCTCTCTCTGGCAGATAAATAAATAAAATCTTAAAAAAATATATTAACAAACCAAATCCAACAATACATTAAAAAAAATCACTCACCACGTTCAAGTGGAATTCATTCTAGGAATGGTTTGAGTGTTTGCAAATCAATCAGTGTGCTACATCACATTAAAAAGAGAAAACATAAAAAACCGGTATGATCATTTCAATAGAATGCAGAAAAGACATTTGACACAATACAACATCCATTCATGATAAAACCTCTCAACAAAGTAGGATTAGAGGGAAAATATCTCAACATAATAAAGTCCATATATGAAAAACCCACATCTAACAACATACTGCATGGTGAGAGCTTTTCCTCTAAGATCAGGAACAAGACAAGGATGTCCGCCCTCACTACTTTTATTCAACATAGTACCAGAAGTCCTAGCTACAGCAGTCAGGTGAGAAAAAGAAATAAGGGGCATCAAACTGATAAGGAAGAAAAACAACTTTCACTATTTGCGGATGGCAGGATACCATATATAGAAAACCCTGAAGACTGTACCAAAAAATTACTAGGACTGATAAATGAATTCAGTAAAGTCACAAGACACAAAATTAATGTATAGAAATCTGTTACATTTCTATACACTACCATTGAAGTAGCAGGAGAAATTAAGAAAACAATCCCATGTACAACTGCACCAAAAATAATAAAATACCAGGGATAAAATTAAGCAAGGAGATGAAAGACCTGTACTACAAAAATTATAAAACACTGATGAAAGAAATTGAAGATGACACAAATGGAAAGGCATTCCATGCTCATGGATTGGAAGAACCAATATTGTTAAAGTGTCCATACTTCCCAAAGCAATCTACAGATTTAATGTAATCCTTATCAGAATACCGACAATGTTTTTTACAGAACTAGAACAAACAATACTAAAATGTGTATGGAACGAAAAAAGACCCTGAATAGCCAAAGCAATCTTGAGAAAGAAGAATGAAGCTGGGATTGAAGATTTCAATCCCAGATTTCAAGATGTACTAGAAAGTTGTAGTTATCAAAATAGTATGGTACTGGCACAAACACAGACCCATAGAACAATGAACAGAATAGAGAGCCCAGAAACAAACCACATTTGTATGGTCAATTAACCTATGATAAAGGGGACAAAAATATGCAATGGGAAAAAGACAGGCTCTTCAAAAAATGGTGTTGGGAAAACAGGACAGCTACAAGCGAAAGAATGAAACTGGACTAGTGTTTTACCCTATACCTGGAAATAAACTCAAAATGGATTAAAGAACTAGCTGTGAGACCTGAAACCATGAAAATCCTAGAAGAAATCTTGTTGACACTGACCTTAGAAATATTTTTCTAGATTTATCTCCTCAGGCAAGGAAATAAAAGCAAAACTAAACTATTGGGACAACACCAAAATGAAAATCTTTAGCCCAGCAAAGGAAATCATCAACAAAATGAAAAGACAACCTACTGAGTGAGAGAAGATACTAGCAAATGATACATCCAATAAGGGGTGATGGAACTATGTCTTTTTTTTTTTTTTTTTGGAACTATGTCTTTTTTTTTTTTTATTTGTCAGAGAGAGAGGGAGAGAGAGCAAGCAAGTGGCAGACAGAGTGGCAGGCAGAGGCAGAGGGAGAAGCAGGCTCCCCGCCGAGCAAGAAGCCGGATGTGGGACTCGTTCCCAGGACACTGGGATCATGACCTGAGCCGAAGGCAGCCGCCCAACCAACTGAGCCACTCAGGCGTCCCTGGAACTATGTCTTAATTGTGGTAGTGATAACATGAGGTAGTGATAATGATAACATGATAAAAGTAGAATGATGGGGGTGCTTAGCTGGCTCAGTCTGAAGGGTGTGCAACCCTTGAGCTCTAAGTGTTGAGTTCGAGACCCAAGCTAGGTGTAGAGATTACACAAAATAAAACAAAACAAAATGTAAGTAGCACTATAGACTAAAGAACTGTAGCCTAAAAAAGGGTGAATTTTACTCTGCTACTTAAACCTTAAACAGAACGAATGGAGACTAAAAGTATAGGGTTGAGACTAGCCAAGACATTCTTAAAGAAGATGAAAGGAATGGAAAGCCTTGTTCTACTACGTATGAAGAAATACTATGAAGACAGTACGGTTGAGTTTGCTACTGACTCAGACAGAGAGATGGTACAAAAGGAAGATCCTAGAAAGAGATCTCTACACGCAGGCACTTGGTAAATGATGGTATTTACCAAGTGCAGAGTGATGGTGCAGATGGCAGTGTGAGTTTGCAGGGTGGGGAAGGACAGTCTTCCCAATGGAGGGATCCCAGGTAATCGGCTAGCCACACGTTTTTTTTAAGTATATTTCTTTTACAGATATCTTTTTTTTCCATTTTTCTATGGGTTTTTGTCTTCTGTTGATTTGTGGGACTATTTCTATTCTCTATTATGTCTATTAACCCTAACATCATATATGTTGAGGTATCTTCCACATTGGACCATTTCTGTTTGAACCCTCTTTTTTGGTGTCTTTACATACACAGAAGTTTTTACCTTATACGTCATCAAATCGTTTGGTCTTTTCATTTCTGGCTTCTGGGTTTCATGTCTTGTTTAGTCAGGGTGAGCCATTTATTGTTTACAAGGCACTTTCATTTCCATGTTCTCATACAGGCCTGGGCCACCCGGACCCAGCAAGTGCATATTATCTCCACTGGAGAGATAAGAAACGGGAAGGTCACCGAGGGTAAGTGACTTATCTTGGGTCACCCAGTTACTTCGGGGAAGACTCAGAGCCAGGTTTGGGATTCTCAGAGCCTTCAGCCAAGGTCACCACTCCCTACTCCTGGGACCATTGGGCCAAGACCATTCCTCTCACCCCTCCAATCCGCCCCCCAGCAGGGGACCTGCATGCCTCCTGTTGTTGGAAAGCTGTAGCCCTTTCTTCCCTCCCTGGGGCACCTCCTGTCCCTTTTAATGCTGCATTCTGGACTCTCCGACAGCTTTGCCCCTTGCCTCTCGATGGACCTCCCGTGTGTGGAGGCAGTCCTGTGCTCCCTGGAGGCACCGCATCTTGGGCTGGGTGTGCTAGTCCCTTAGCCGTGCTCCTTGGACCTGGTCTTTGGAGACACATCTGGTCATCTTCATCAGATCTTCAGCATATGCAGGGTCATGAACGTGACATTAACTTTTTCAAGTCCAACACATTTGGAGGGAGCCCCTTCATGGAGACAGAGGTATGAGGGGGTACAGATGTCGTGGAGGAAAGAGGACAGAGTGTCCGTGAGGGTGTAGAGGGCGTGTCGGAGGAGTCCTCCAGGCAGAAGGGGAATCTAGGAGAAGGACTGGTGTAGGGGCTGAGACGGGGAAAAGCAGGGCCGGCCAGAGGGAGGGAGTGGAGGTGGAAGTAGGAAGGGGTGAGGTCCGGGGGCAAAGAGTCCCTGACAATCTCACCCGGACCTCAGACTTTATCCGGTTGGCCATGGCCATTGGGCTCTTAATGGGAGCCTGTGGATGGGCACCTCCAAGTATGGTCCAGGGACTCCGGCCTCAGACTCATACATGTACCCGTTAAAATGCAGAATCCAAGGCCATCTCAGGCCTGCTGAATTAGGGGTGAGAGGTGGAAACCTGCACAGGAAACATGCTCTATACAGGGTTCTGATGTGCACTCATGGTGGAGGCCACTGTCCTCAAAAACCCGTGAATGGCCTCAGGGAAACCTGAGAACCCCTGTCATGTCGGTAAAGTTTGCATCTGATCTCAGGATCTGGTGCCCAGCTTCCATGCCATTCTCACCAAGTCCCTGACCCAGTCTAGCAGAGACCCTCTCCGGTAGAGGGAGTGAAGGTAGAGAAGGGACGTGGCCGGCGAGGCGGCTTAGATCACCTCTGCAGAACCTGTCTCTGTCCCAGCTCAGAAGCCGCTCGCTCTGTCGTTTCTGTCCTTCTGGCAAACTCGAGTCGCTCCTCACTGACCTGGCCTACAGGAGGCCTCCCTAGCCCTGACAGATAGGCAAGTGTCCTTCCTATGTGTCCCAGGCTAGTCTAATACTTCCCTCACTCGGCAGGTGAGGGTTAGCAAAGGTTGATTGGGACCTTACTATGCGTCAGAAGCATCCCATTCCCTTTTTGAAGTTTTCTCACTGAATCCTCAGGCCTAGAGGTAGGTGTTGTTATTATCCCAAAGCTCAGAGAACTTAAGTCACTTCCCCAAGATCACACAGCCAGTGAGGGTATTCCTGCCTCTTGAGCCTATGGTGTCCATAACCATTCTGATCCCCCGACTTTAGGTATTTGGAGAATGAAAGAGTCCACGAGTAAATGCTGTGTTCCCAAACTCTGCAAGCAGGACAGTATTCTCCCCTCCTGGGAATGTGGCCTCAGAAGCCCCCTATTCTGAGTGTGGCTTGTGTGCAAGGCACCACGTCAGGCCCTTTGCACATTTACCTTGTTTAATCCTCTCAGCCGTGAGTCTGGTTCTAGTGATTCTTCCCATTTTGCAGATGAGGAAACTAAGGCTCAGGGAGGTTAGGTCACTTGCCCGAGGTCCCAGAGCCAGCAGGTGACACAGCTCTGGGGTTGGAACCAGGCAGCCTGGGTGCAGGGCCTGTGCTAATGACCGCCACACTGCACAGAGTGTGGGCCCCAGCAGCAAATATGCTGACCACCGCTGGCCACGGGATGGACATGACCTGTGGTTCAGTGCGGTGATGCCCAGCAAGGAAGCCGTGGTGATGCAGCTGGGAGGGGAGGAGCAGGAATCCTGAATTGACATCACTCCTTCCTGCCGCAGAGGAACTTTAAAAAGGCTTTGCACGTCAGCCCAAGGATTAGGAAATCTCAGAGTAACTGTGTGGGACGTGTCGTGCTTCTGCACATACTAAGGGCCTGGAATTCATCTCCCTGCCTGGCTCTTGGCTCCTGGCGCCTCCAGGCCTCACGGGAGGGACAGCTTGGCCCTCCGGATCACTCAACCCCAGCCCCAACCCATGTCCTGGGATCCGGGAGGTTACCCCCTCTTGAGTGGAGGAGCCCCAGCCAGGAGCCAGGGACCCATTCTGGTCCTGCTTCCTGGTCCTGCTTCCACCCTAGGCCAGAGAGGTCCAACCACCCCTCCCTCTTGGCTCTGGGGAGTCACTGGGCTCTAGCATCTGGTGTAGGACACGGTGGCACATGTTTCCAGCTCAGCTCCCTCCTCTAGCAGGGCTCACAGGAGCCCTGTGACATGTTCACTTCTGGTCTCTTCCTCCTCTCGTCACCCACACTCCTCCTGCACTGCATGCAGGGATTTCAGCGCTGAGCTCACTTGGCTCCTTCTTACTTGCTGCTGGAGATGTGTCTGCCTCGTCTGGACTGAGCTCCACACCCCACGTCCCTGGCCCCCGAGTGCACAGCACGCCTCATGGGCCCAGCACAAGCTCTGTTCTAAGGGGGTCACTGACACGGGGCACAAAGAGGGCTCATTCTCCATCACCCTGCCCATTGGGCATGCCCTCTGTGCCCATCTCTGCATGGCTCATCCCGTCTTATCCTCACAGCCACATCTGGGGATAGCTATAATTATCCCATGTCACAGATGAGGAAAGACAGGCTCAGAGATGGTAAGCGGCCTGCCCAGGGTCGCACAGCTAAGTGGCAGAACTGCATTTGAACCCAGAAACTTGGTCCCAGAGCCCATGTGTTTAATCATCCACCCTCAGCAATAGCTGGGGCTCTCAGAAAGGTCAGGGCTAGAGGGGAATGACCTGGGCCTTAGAGCCAGAGAGACCAGGAATCACATTCTCCACTCCAGGCTGTGTGACCCCAGCCAGGCCCTTGGCCTCTCAAGGCCTTAGTTTCTTCATTGGTGAAGTGGGGGAAGTGTCACTGACTCGGATCCAGGGAGGCCACAACGCTTGGTGCACCCGACAAATATCTAGTGTGTGCTCTGTGCCTGGCCCTGGGCACACAGTGGTGAACATGGCAGTTGTCGTCCCCCGTTCTGGAGCTCCCAGCGTGGTGGCAGAGGCAGGAGAGGAACCAGGGGCTCAGGCGGTGGTAGGACTTCTGGGGAGCACTGAAGAGAGGAGTCAAAAAGGGGTGTGCCTAAGCCGACCAGGAACTGGAGGAGGTCCAGGGAGGAGTGGGGAATATTCCAGGAAGGAGAGCTGGCATGGTACAGGCCTGGAGATGAGAGAGTACACTGGACATCCAGAGACTGAGGCTATCAAACAAAGGACTGGGAAGAAAAACCACTTCCCGCTGAGTGATTGGGAAGGCTTCTTGGAGGAGGCGGCTTTGATCTGGGCCGGTTTGCCCTTCAGCCATAGTGCGCTGGGCATCCTCAGGCGTAAGGACAGCACCAATAAAGGTGCAGAGGTCAGGCTTCTGCACAGCAGAAGAAATAGTCAACAAAATGAGACAGCAACCTACGAAATGAGAGAAAACATCTGCAAACCATCTGTCTGATAAGAGGTTGACAACCAAAATGTCTAAGGAACCCCTATAACTCAACAGCAAAACCAAACCAAACCAAACACCCCAAACGAACAAACAAAACCCCCACAAAGTATCTGACTTAAAAATGGGTGGAAGTAGAGCACTTGGTTGGTCGGTTGGTGGAACGCGCCTCTCTTGATCTCAGAGTCATGAGTTCGGGCCCCAGGTGGGGTGTAGAGATTACTTAAAAAGGAAGTCTTTAAAAATATCGGCGGAAGAACTGATTAGACATTTTTCTAAAGAAGACGTATAAATGGCCAACGTGAAGAGATGCTCAACATCACTAGTTATCAGTGAAAAGCAAATTAAAATCACACGAGGTATCACCTCACACCTGCCAGGATGGCTAGTGTCACAAAGACAAGAGATGGCAAGGGTTGGCGAGGCTGAGGAGAAAAGGAACCCTTACCTCCAGTTGGAAGGTTGGAAAGCCTGTGGTCCACATGGGAGTAGAGAGGCCCTGAAGGACAGACGTGGGGGGCATAGCGGAAGACATTGGAACCAGGTCAGGGATGGCCTTGAAGACCACACTAGGGTGCTTAGACTTTGTGTGTTGGGCCATGGGGAGCCCCTGAAGGTGTCTGAGCAAAAGAGAGTCGCGGTCATGGTATGCTTCAGGATGCTCAATAATAAAGAAGAGAAACTCTCAGAAGTGGAAGCTTCCACCTTGTCCTTTCAGAAGGGGAACAAGCACCCTTGAGAATTCTGTGATTTTCCAGAAGCTCTGTTACTTCCCCATGTTTGTGACTTCTCTAGTTCCTTGCAGTGATTACCATGAAACCCAAAACCAGAAAGAGGCTATGGACCTGCCCTAAGTCTGTCAGACGGAGAAGAACCCTAAGAGGGTGTAAGGAGCTGTTGGAGAGGGCAGGCTCGATACCACCGGGGACCCAGAGAGAAGCGCCAGGGGCGAAGCCAGTGGGAGGAAGTCCCAGGGAGACCACCTGGTTTCTGTGGTGTCCCTCATTCCCTGCTGGATCCGGAAAAGAGCCAGCCCCCTGCCCAGGCTCGGACGCCCTCGTCAGGCCGTTGAGGCAGCCGTAGCAGATTTATTCTGAGCTGTGGGAATCTATGATAGCCCAGAGAAACCCCGGGACCCCACTCCAAGAAGAACCCCACCCAGGGATTCCGGGAGCCACATCCCAAGTGACGGCCAGCACGCTGATGCCGGAGCCCAGTCTGCTGCTCCCTCTGAGTCCGGGAAGTGGCCTTAGAAACTCCCAGAAGAAGGTGGTAGAAGTACACTGGACTGGCAGGCAAGAGCCTCCTTTGTGTGACCTTGGGCCAGCCCTAAATGGCGCTGAGCCTTAGCTTCCTCCTCAGGAGCTGAGTGAGCCCTTATCTCCCAGGCTGATTGTGAGCATCACACGGGACCACTGTCAGGAACACATGCAGGGCTCAGGTGGCCAGAGCGAGCTGGGTTTCCCAACAAGTGGGTGCCCTCTGGATGTGGGCTGGGGGCCGGCCTCCGGGGAAGGCCTGAATATCAGCATTGGAGGCAAGTTCCTGACTTGGCCGATCTTCTCAGCCCTCTGGTCACTCCAAGGAGAAAGTCTCTACTTGGCGCCCTCCCTCTTTATCTCTGTGCTACCCCTGGTTTGTAGCTTTTCCCTGCAAACAGAAGAGGCTCCGGACTTCCATCAGGAAGTCAGGGCACCTGGCCAGAATTGAATAATGTTGTTTTCATCACTTTTCTTTTTGATTTTTTTAGCTTCTCGGAAGCTTTATGATTTTGCATAAAAGCAACGTTTGGACTCCAGTAACATTTTATTTTATTTTTTAAAGATTTTATTTATTTATTTGTCAGAGAGAGAGAGAGAACACTGGCAGATGGAGGCAGAGGGAGAAGCAGGCTCCCTGCCGAGCAAGGAGCCCGATGTGGGACTCGATCCCAGGATGCTGGGATCATGACCTGAGCCGAAGGCAGCTGCTTAACCAACTGAGCCACCCAGGCGTCCCATCCAGTAACATTTTAAATGTTTATTCTGTTCCCTAAGCAACTCTGTGCCTAGGAATTTAACCTATGGAAACAGATACTTACAGAATGTATAAATAGAAATATACTTTATGGGGGTACCTGGGTTAATGTCAGGTCTTGATCTCAGGATCCTGAGTTCAAGCCTAGCGTGGAGCCTACTTTAAAAATAATAAACAAAGAAACAAACAAACACACAATCTTTACGAACAATGGTCATTCCAGCATAATTGAGAACCTGGAAACACTAAATGTCTATTACGAGGGGACTAGTCAAATAATGTATGGCACAGGCATACTTTAAATTATGCACAACACTCGCAATGAACACATTACTTTCTACACGTACCACCAACCTGTGAGTATTCCCAGGATGTGTTCTTAAGGGGAAAAACAAAAAGTTGCAAAATAGTAGTGGTAGTTTTATTTAAAATTGTAATTATATATTTACACATATAGGTACAGATACAAAATGCAAATATTAGTGTAGCTGTAAGGGGGGCAGGGAGCCCAGAAGGATATAACTGAAACTTCAACGGTGAGAGGTGAATTTTCCATAAGATAAATTCCTACACACACAGTTGCTAAATGAAGAAAAGACATTTACGATGTTACTGGAGTCTAGAATACAAAATACACAAAGGAAAGACTTTCTATATTAGATATTTTGAGAGTGGATTTTTTTTTTAAATTTTATATTTGACAGACAGAGATCACAAGTAGACAAAGAGGCAGGCAGAGAGAGAGGGCGAAGCAGGCTACCTGCTGAGCAGAGAGCCTGATGCGGGGCCCCATACCAGGACCCTGAGACCATGACCTGAGCCAAATGCAGAGGCTTAACCCACTGAGCCACCCAGGCACCTGAGAGTGGATTTTTTTTAATACCGGTGTATGTTGCATAAATACTTCCATAAAAGTAATTTTTAATTATTATGAAGTTGAACAAAGAAATAAAAGAGGACTTTAGACCATGTCCCCTAGGGCAGAGGAAGGACGTTGGTGGGGGTTGTGAGCCGTGCATCAGCTGAAGGGTAAGGCCCCACGAGCAATGGCTCCTTCCAGTCTTTCCCTCTTTTTCCAGGAACAAGTCCCCGGCTGTGAAGAGGGCAGCGGAAGAATTGTACAGTCCAAGTGGCTCACCCATCTGGGAGGAAAATTCCAGCTCACCGATTGCCTTGAGACTGCCTGAGCAGCAAGGCTGGGAGGCAGGAGGCAGGAAGAGGTGATCTTCGGTTCTCCCCTCCCCCAACTCCTGCACGCCCTCCGCTAGCCCTCAGGTTCACTTAGCTCTTTCCTCTTACCCGGCCCTTCCCTACGCTATCTGGGCCGCACACAGGTCTGCAGTCTGGAGACAGGGGTTGGGACCCAGGCTTCCCCTGTCCCTAGCTCTGCAACCTTGGCTGAGCGCTTTACCTCCCTGAGCGCTGACCTGGGAGTCTGCCTGGGTCCTGTCCCTGCCACCCTGACCAGATGGCCTTGGGCAGTTCACTTCAAAACCTTCTTGAACTGGCTTTGAATGTAATATGAGGACAGCAGTGGCACCTGGTCCACTGGGTTGGTGTGAGGGTAAAATGAGAAAAGGCTCACCGGCCTTTCCTCATCCTTTCTCTCTCTGTGACATCATTAGCTCCATTTCCTGCTGGAGAAATCGAGGCCTGGTGTGGTATAATCTAGCCCAGATCCCCCTAGGGAGCAGGCCTGAAGTGGAGGGAGCCCAAGTCTCCTGACCTCCAGCGGGAGGCTTTTCCCATGAGCGAGGATAATCCCCATCTGGAATGTGGGTTGTTTATTCTCTTTCCTGGGCAGATCTGGGGATTGGCTTATTCATCTTCTACCACAGCTGGGAGAGAAAAGGTCACAGGCTCTGGATGCTCTCTGAAGCCAGGTCCCCCAGTAGGGTGGGCTTTGTGTGGCCAGGCCATGCGGCAGGTGGGGTTTCCCCCGGCGGCTTCAGCTGCCCCTGCGTTGGCGGCTGGGCCTGTGAGTCAGAGCTACTCGCGTCTCCCCGTGGACAGCCACAGCCCCAGACCCATGGCAGCAGTCCAGGGACGTGTGGGCTTCCAAAGAGAGGTGCCTGTGCCCCAGAAGCAAACGGAGATGCCCCCTTCCCCACATCAGAGAGAGCAAGGGATGGCCAAGATCACACAGTGAGGCATGATAGATAGAAACCCAGGTCTACCTTGGGTGACCCCTGCCAAAAGGCCCAATGAGACAGTCAGGAACCCACAACCTGGGTCTAAGACCTCTGGCCCTTGCCCCCGTTGGCTCTATTGCCCTGGGGTCTGTCAGGCCTGGGCTGTGCTGTGCAGCCTACGGTCCAGATGGAGCTGGCAAAAAGGCACCAGGACGCTGGCCTCTGCCGCCCCCATTCGACTGCACTGCTGTGGTCATGAGGGGCCAGGGGCCTGCTGGGTCTGCACCCTGCTGCCCGGCCTCGCTCGCTAGACTGTGTCAGAGACACAGCAGGGTCTCGCTCGCTCCCCGGCCTCACCCTGGCCGCACCCACCTCCTCTCCCCGCCCACCCTCCTCTCTCTCTTCCTCTTCCTTCTCTCACTTGCCCTCTCTCCTCACTTCTTTCTGCTCTCTGACACCCATGGGTGCTCTGTCTGCTCTGCCCCTACTTGAGACCCCACTGCTACTCACCCAGGCCCGGAATCTGGGCTGGAGCCGACGCCTGTCCCAAACCACACCAGCCTCCCTCTGGCCTGCGAGTAGAATGGAGGGGAGGGCAGGGGTGTCCGAGCTTACCAGCCAAAGCCAAAGCACATGGTGCGGCGGGGCGGGGGCCACAGGAGGGGCTCAGGCTTCTTTACGGAGCCTGTGAACGGTCTGGCCAGCCCAGAGCCAAGCACTGCGGAGCCGGAGGGGCCTTCCCATTTCACATCCTGGGAAGCCCAAGCCTAAGGCCCAGGCCGTCCAGCTGCTAGCAAGCAGTGGAGGAGTGGGCAAACCCCATTTTACAGATGGAACTGAGACTCCGAGCTAGAGGACACTGTGTGGGGACACTGTGGCCGGGGCTCAGCCCCATCTGCCCCACTCCGCTCCTGCCACCTCCCAGGCACAGGGACCTAAACCCACGAGAGACCACAAAGTCCATGAGTGAGAAGCACCAGGTTTAATATTAAAATCTTTCTCTTAAAAAAAAAAAAAGTACACAGATAGGAAAATTTGATGGCGTATAAAATAGCACTTCTGCTGTATAAATGTGAGTTAATGTGAGTCCTAAAAATACTTGTAAACCTAGGTGATTACATCTTTGGTACCGTAGTGAGAACTCCCTCCCTCTCCTGGCCTGGCAGAGGGGGCTGCCGCCCACTTCCGGCTCTCCTCCTGCCAGCAGTCTTGGCCACACCTCTCACTCCCCTGGCACCCCCGATGCCCACTGAGCCGGGGTGTGGCTGGCAGAGAAAGTGCAGCGAGCGGGCCTGGGCAGGGAGTAAGCTGTACCCCACGGGTACTCCCTCAGGAACTAGACAGCTGCTGGTTGAGAAGGCAACCCCCAAAATACCCACCTTTTGCACCCCTCTCAGGTTCCCTAGAAATGCTTCTTGTACTCTCTGGGGTCCCCCAGGAGCCCTCACTGTCCACGATGTCTGTGCCACAGACTTGGACAGCAGGTGCTGGACAGCAGACCGCACAAGGGGTCCGATCTGATCCTCTCTGCCTCCCTCACTCAGGATGGCTCCAGGGCTCAGTGCTGGGTCTGAGAGGGGCCCCGTAGTCCTCCCATGGGGCAGCTGTTGGGGGCTTTCCAAGACTCTGCCTGTCACTCCAAGTCAAGGCCTAGGCAGCTGGCCTTTTGGGGCTTGCTGGAGGTCTGGGGGAAGGGGCACGGTTCCTGGTGCCCAGAGTGTGATGCATGGTCTGGAATCTCCCCAGACCCCAGCTGACCCTTAGGACGGAGGTTTGGAGTGTTTGGCTTTGCTTCTTCTGGGCAAGTGTGCCCCCCGCTGGAAGATTCGAGAATGTTAGTGTTGCAGGCACCGGAAGTCAACGAATCCACCTTGTTCATTTGTCAACAGGGCAGACAGGCCCAGAGAGGGCGAGGGATTCCTCCAAGGCCCCACATCAGGTCCAATGAGCCTCCTGATGCATGCATGTGGACATTCCTCGCCGGCACATCTGCGCGCTCATCACAGATGCGGGGCCCGCCTGGCCCTGGAGACTCTGGTGGGTGGAGTAAGATGGGCGGTGATAAGGAAGGAGACCCCGGCACTTACGGGGCCAGGCAGACATGGACGCGGGCACTTGTACGACGAGGTGTGCCCCAAGTGCCTGGGACAGGGGCTGTGGGCCAGAGTGTCCTGGACTTGGCTCAGCCCCCAGCAGGGAGCATGGATGGCCCCAGACCAGCTCGGGCCTGGGAAAGTGGAGACTGGCATCAAGGAGCGGTGGCTTCCAGATGAACATCACTGTCCGAGGTCAGGCCCCCGCTCAATCAGGAGCAGGGGATGCCAGGGTCCCTTCCCCAGCTCCCAGGTGGGTGAAAGTGCGAGGAGAGAGCTCCACCTCCTGGAGGAGCGGCTGCGTGACCAGAACATTATCTGTGCCTCCTGAACGCCAAGCATCTCTAGGGATTCCAGCCTCCCCACCTGTCAGCCAGGGCGAGAAGCCCAGATTGTGCGTCGTCGGGCCCCGCGCTCCCATCCTACAGATGGAGAAACGAAGGGTCCCGGGAGACCCCTGGCTCCCATCACATGGCCTCCCCCAGCGGCAGAGGCCGGTCACGATCCCTGCAGCCTTCTTGCCTCCTAACCCACCCCAGTGGCTGGGGTGCCACAGGCCAGGGACAAGAGCTTTCTAGAAAGTGACAGCGGATGGGGGGCCAGCCCAGCAGGCAGCGGGCGCTGGGAGGCAGAGGGGGAGCTTCGGGTGGGGCCAGCCCCCTACAGGAAGCTGTCCTCTGCCTCGGCCCGGGGCCCGGGGCAGCTTGGATCCAGTGGGGGCTGCGGCTCCGCCGGGGGCTCGGGCTGGGGCTCCGGCTCCTCTTGGGGCTCCAGGGGGCTGTCACAGGAGATGGTAGAGGAGGTGTTGACTTCATTCAGGGTGGAGCTAGGAGGAGAAGGCAGGTGGGGGGGGGCCGCGAGGGGCCACAGTAAGAGGACAGCAGTGGCCCAGAGCTTTCTGTGCCTTTGAGCCTGCCCCGTACACCCTTTAGGTCATCTGGTCCCTGTCAGGACTACGCAAGGCACCACGTCGATGGGCGCTCCTGTTTTCATCTTCGAGAGGATGAAACAGGCTGGGGCAGCAGAGGCAGCTTGTGTGAGGGCGCCGGACAGGCCAGCGTTCACGCCTCGAGCTGTCTGAGCTCTGAGCGTCACTCCTCTGTTCACGGGCTGCCTGGAGCCCTGCAACCTTTGCTCCTAAGGAAGGCAGAGAGGGCCTTCCAGTTCTCCTGGCGCTTCGAGTGCCCGAGGAAGGATGAAGGCCCGTAAAGACAGGGCCGGGCCGGGCCTCGCAGCAGCTGGGGCCACAGCTGGGGCTGGAACCCTGCCTGCAGCTGCTGCCGCTTCGCCAGAGAGCGGATCTGGTTTTGGGGGGGGCTGGTATCTGGCCTTGTGGGAGACTCGCCTCTCCAGCTGAAGGAAGGTCCTGTCTGAACCCGAAGTCCAGGCCTTCCTGCAATCCCTGCCCACTGTAACTTCGCCACATCTCAGGACAAAAGAAAAGCACGAATCTCCCTTCTGCTCACCGGCAGGAATCAGTACTCACCCCGGGTAATGGACTTCTAAGGCAAGCCTGGCGGCATGAACACACACACACACACACACACACACTATTGCCTTGGGCCTCGGCCAGAGCAGCTACCTGGCAAGGCTGGGAGAGCTCTCCAGTGGGCCCTCAGCAGCAGCCTCAGGTTTGGGGTCAGGCAGGGGGATGATGTAGTCGTTGTCACCCTCATTGGGCTGCACAGCAGTGTAGAGGACAGAGCTGGTGTCCAGGGGCGATCGGAGGCCATGGAAGCCAGGCAAACGGGCTTGGGACCGAAGGACGGCCGGGTGGTCGCTCCTCAGAAACTCCTCATCGACCTGCTGGTACTTCTGCTCCACGGGGAGGGAGGACCGGAGAAACAGCAAGGTCAGACCACAAATGCCCGTGGGGTTCATCTACCATGAGACCCTGACCTGGCCCCTCCTGCCTCGTGTGAATTGGGCAACTGGTGCTCGGAGAGGAAGGGGAATTGTCCGAAGCCACACACAGCTGGCAGCTCTCCCAGCTGCCATCACACAAGACCAGGTGGGCTCGGGGCCCCCCAGGGAGAGGACAGTCAGCAGACTAGCGCCTGTGACCCTAACACTCCCCCTTACTTCAGAACAGACAGGTGTGGGCTGTCACCGTGCTTCAACCTCCTTCACTGTGGCCTCAGCTTCCCTAACTGCTATGCTAAGTGGTGACAACCCAATCCTCTCACTGGGTGCTGAGCTGTGACTGAATGTGGGTGGGAGTGTGGTTAGGAATGGGTCAGGGGAAAAGGGACGTGCACCACCCCTCCCTGTAGCTCCCTCTGGTGGACAGGCCGGGTTCTGCCTTAACTGAGCCCGCAACAGGAAATCGAAGCAGCATCAGGCCGGTCAGGCCCTTAGAGGATACGCAGCCTAAGGCTGTTCAGACTTCTGAGGGAGCCTCAGGCCTGGTGCGTGGGTGCAAAGGCATGAGGAGGGATGCGGGATGAAGGGGGCCGTGGGCAGTGGCTTCCACGCAGAATTACATTTCAAAAAAACGCTGTGCTGTTAAAATAAATTCAACTCACAGCACCAGCCCATCCCTTACTAGTACCAGCAGGGAAACTGAAGCCCAAGAAGGTACAGGGTGGTCCCTCAAATACCAGCATGACACACAGAGCCTTGTACCCAGTGTCTGACTTCTGGACCAGGACTCTCCATTTCGCTGCCTCAACATACCTTTTTGTACCCCTCGCCCAGCAGCCTCTCAAGAAGCAGCACCAGCTGGGAGAAAGGGGGCCGGATCTCAAACTTCTCTTCCCAGCACTTCTGCATGATCTCGTAACTGTGGAGAGGCACAGAGGGGGTCAGGGTCTTTGGCTCTGGCTCTGCAGCCTCCCGGAACCAGGTGAGCAATGAAGGGAGTTGGGGAGGACAGGTGGAGAGGGATTGCTTTTTCTGTCCCTTAGCAGGCCCTCCCCCTGCTGGCAGGTTCTGTGGGGTTGACCACCGCATTGGTGAGCACATGGCTCAGGTCTGGCTGGTAGGAGTTTTCATGGCTCTCAGCTCAATGGCTGGCTCTGGATAGGCATGTGACCCCAGCTGAGCCCTTGACGGTCAGCTTGGGGCCTTCCGCCCGAACTATGGTGAAGCAGGTAGCCAGCAGGTGGCCAGCATGAAGGAAAGCAGACCCAGGTAGAACCAGATTCCTGAGGACAGCCTCTGAACATCTAGATCCAGCTTTATGGAGGTTTTTCTGGATTTCTGAACAAATCTATTTTTGCCTTAAGCAAGTTAAATTGGATAACTATTGTCTGCACCCAAAAAAATCCTCGCAAAGTCTCCACTCACATCTCATCGGAGGCGTGGGCAGGCTGGGCCATGCGGTACCCCCGCTTGATGGCATTATAGAACTGCTCATTCATGGGCAGCTCTGGGTATGGGGTGCCACCTGTGGGGAGCAGAGACGAGAGACACACAGGCTCAGAGGTGCCAGAAGAGTGACAGAGAGAAGCACACCAGCCCTAGAATGGACAAGGGTATAATGGCCTTGGCATTGAGACATGTGAGCCCCCTTTAGAGGCTCTGGACAGAGACGGCAACCCTCCCCAGAATCAGAGAACCAGAGAAACCAGAATCAACTAGGCTTTTTGATGTCACTTCCAAACCTATCCATAATCAGCTGGGGAAGTAAAGAGACCCAGAGAGGACAAGGGATTTGCCAAGGTCTTATAGCCGTGAGAAAGCAGCAGCAGAGAACTGTAACTTGCACCAGAGCCAGTCCCACAGCCCCACCAGGCTGGAGGTACATGGGGGCAGGGTAGGGGCTGTGCCCCTGACGGCTGGGGGCCAGGGGAGCGTACCCAGGGTGAAGATCTCCCAGAGTAGGATCCCAAAGGACCACACGTCGCTCAGGGTGGTATAGAGGCTGTTGAAGATGCTCTCGGGGGCCATCCACTTCAGAGGCAGGAAGGTCTGGGGGAGGGCGGCACGGCACTAAGTATAAGGAGGGCCAGGGCCCACTCCACACCTGGCAGTTTCCACCCCAGCACCTGACTCCCTGGGTCCTGAGAGCCCACCTCTGCAGGCATGCAGATCCCACAGGCATCCCAGTACTGGCCAGGGGACCAGAAGGCCAAGTTTCTTTACCCACAGCTGATAACATGGCGGTCCCATCCCTGAGCAAGAGCCCCAGGTCTGAAGTCCCTCTTCCTGACCCCAGTAGAGGCCCCTGGACGGCTTGGTAGAGAGCAGGAGAGCCAGAGAGAAGCCAAAGAACCCCCTGCTCTGACCTGGCCACCTTCGATCTCTGTGGTCTAGAGTCCCTCCAGCTCTGGGATTCACTGTCCTCTTGTGGAAAGTGGGAACATGAGTGGCTGACAGGATGGTCACATTTTAACCAAATATGCATTTGACCTGCTCCCTTTCCACGCTTCCCAGGACCCAGGTCCCTTGTCCCCCATCATGACTGGTGACTCTGAGCCCTGGGCTCACCTCACAACCTTAGCACTCCACTCCCCCGCCCACCCCATGCACAGCTGGTGGCTTCCCTTCCTGGGCCTGCACACATGGCTAGGCAGGCCAAGCCTGTCACCACTGGACAGGGCAAGTCACAAGGCACTCAGTCCTCATCTCCCACGTGCCACAGCCACGATGACCAGGAGAGAACCTGCTCCCAGGGTCAGAGGCACATGGTACTCACGCTGCCTTTGGAGATATAGTTCGAGTCTCGCATGATGTCACGAGCCAGGCCGAAGTCACAGATCTTGACCAGCTTGCCCTCACAGATGAGCACATTTCTGGCTGCCAGATCTCGGTGGACACACTGGGTTGGGGGAGATGGGAGCTGAGGCCTTGGGGGCAGTTGTGGGGAAAGACCTCCCTGCCAAGGGCTTGAGGAAAAATGTATCGCCACACAGGTGAGGGGGGCCACCCAGTGAGGGCGTTCACTGTCCTCACCCACCACAGGGGACATAGCTGCCATACAGAGCTTTGTACTTGGAGGACCCTGGCCAGCTGGGTGGCCCACCTCCCCACGACCGCTCACTGTGACCACACGTACGTTCTTGGAGGCCAGGAACTCCATGCCATTGGCCACCTGGTAGCTGAAGCCCACGAGATCCGTGTAGCTAAGCACTGGGGACTCGTTGATCAGAGTGGCCCGACAGGTCCTCTCAGGAGCTAGGGGAGAACAGAAGTTCACCTGCCACCGTGGGTCTCCACATGGCCCACAGGACCCCTGCCCTTTTGCTCACAGAGGCCAACTGTCTGATACAGGTAGCTACTGATCCTCTAAGTCCTCCAAAAAAGGACGACAGTGCCAACGTCTAACGCAAACCTCTCCTACCCCATCGGTGCTTTTATCAGCCAGAAAAGCCTTTGATGTTGGCTCCAGGCCACCTTGGCTCAGGCTGACCTGCCTGCTTCTCAGGGACCTTGGGTCAGCCCGGGAGCCTGGGGCCTCCTCTGTGCCTCCAGGAGGCCCAGGACTCCCTCCACCCCAACTCTTCCCGCTCTGGATCCAGAAACAGAGGTTCACTCTGGGGCTCCCTCACAGAGCAGCGGTGTGCAGGTGGCTAACCTCAGTTTCCACATCTTTGAAATGGGGACAAGCCACCTTCCTCCCCGTTGTTGCGAGCCTGGGCATACGAAAGGCTCTGATAGGAACGCATGACTGCATAGGGGTGGGGGCCGTGCTGAGGTGAGGACCCACCGGTGGGGACGTAGTTGTCATAAGGGGCCATGTAGCTAGAGGACTCAATGTCTGCATATTTGACGCCTCCTTTCATGTCCAACATGGGCACGTAGTCTACCGACTCGTCTTTGCTCATGTCCATGTAGCCACCATCGCTCTCCCCGGGCAGAGACACATGGCTGGGGAAGAGAGGAATGTCACAGGAGGAAGGACCATGGGACTTTCCTTTTGTTTCCCTTCCCACCCCTCCTCGCCCCGAGGCCCCACAAGGCCCTGTCACTCATGGGTTTCCTCTCTCCCTCCGCCACTCATCTTCCTCCAGCCTGTCACCACTTGAATGGCCACGCAGGGAGTCCTTCCCCCCAGGCCGTGGGGTCCTAAGCTGGGCAGTGGGGTGCTGGGATGACATAAGACCCCGTGCGTGTCCCAGGGGAGCTCATGCCTAGGCGTGATCACAGCACTCCAGCTCGAGGGTCAGAGGAAGGGCAGGTAGCACGTTGCCTTTCTGGGGGTCTCCATCAGGCTGTGATGCCCTGTGAGGGCCCAGTCACAGCCCACAGTGGGCAAGGAGTCATCCTAATGCCTCTGCCTACAGCGCCAGCTCCCCGGAGAGCTAGGGGACCACATGCGCCCATGTCTTTAGAGGTGGACCAAGAACTAGAAAGAAATTGATCCAGGGTGGGGCGGGGGCGGGGGGGGGAGGCAGGGCTGAGTCTTCCATCTTTCGGTGACAGACTCACACCCCAGCTCCTAAACTGTCTCTGCCTACCCTGGCCTCAGCTTCCATCCTGGACAGGGAGGGAGTGAGCAGGTGCCCCGAGGGCTCCCCGAAGCCTCCTCCTGCGGTACCTGGGCAGTGGGAGCCCGACAGGCAGGGCGTTGCTGTAGAGCTCGGCGCTGGGCGGGCGGCGCTTGTCGGAGCAGCGCTGCAGGAAAGTGTGCTTGTTTCGGTGCAGGTAGTCTACGAGGTCGCCGTAGCGGCAGTACTCAGTGATGATGTAGATGGGTCCTGTGGGGGCACAGGCTCAGGCACAGCCCCCCGGCTCAGACCTGCCGTCAGGGCTACAGCTTGGAAAGGCAGTTTGGTAGGATGGCCAAGAGGCTTTGGCACGGGGCTAACCCCGGTTCTTTTCCGGCTTCTGTGACCAGGGGGGAGATACTTATTCTCGCCGGGCTTTACTTTCCCCATCTGTTAAATGGGGCTAACCCTAGCCACCTCCCTGAGCACTCATAAGATAATGCCCTTGTCAGCTCAGCCCTGGGCCTGGCACAGAGCAAGGACAGGGTGGTAGATGTCACCCATAGGTTTTCAGATGACGGCGGATGCTGGAGCCCGGTATATAGAGCAAAGAAAGGCAACTATTTCTTATCAGGTTACTGTTTCAACCCAAATACAGTACATTTACTTGAAGACCGTCAGTGGGAACTTGACGATATTGATGAAGACAGACATTTTGAAATGGGTGATCTTGTGGACATAAATTGGCCTCTGTGTGCAGCTCACTTCTGTATTTTATTTTGGTTGCACAATACTGAGGAAAATCCCAAATCTCACAATAAGCAGCTGCAAACAGTGATAATACTTCTTCTTTTTTTTTTTTTTTTAATGGCCTAACTTGCAATCAGAGTTTCCAATAAACGGACGGGCTAGGGAGACTTCATTCCATGATCTGAATGAAAGCAGCTCCCAGTCAGCCTGCTGGTGTTCTCCGAGCGTAGAACTCACCTCACGGGGGCCAGGACTTAGGAGTTTGTGGAATGTATTACGAAAATTTTAAAGAATCAGAGGACCCCTGGGTTTGGAAACGGCCAAGTCCTTGGGCCTTGAAGGTGATGTGATTCTGTGGGTTTGTGAGTCCCGCCCCCATCTGGGTCTGTGAAATGAGGACACTGGACAGGGCAGGTACAGACCCTCCAGCTGGAATGTCCTGTCATCCCTGGACTGAGGAGGGGGCGGGGAGGGGCCAGGCTTGGGCAGCTGGTGTTTTCTGGAACCCTCTGGGGGAGTGGTTTTGGTACCTCCTTTGGTGCAGGCCCCCAGCAAGTTGACCACGTTCAGATGGGGCCCGAGGTGACTCATGATCTTCAGCTCTGACATGAGGGCCTGCTTCTCGCTGCTGCGGGCTGTGGCTGAGGAGGGAGATGGGGCCTCAGGCCTGCCCTGTCCTGAGGCCCCAAGGAGGCTGTTCTGCTCCACACTCTACTGTAAGACCCAGATGGCCTGGGGGTGGTGAGGACCCTCGAGCAGGGGGAGGAAGGTCAGGAAGGGAAGGAGGTGCCAGGAAGGGGGGGAAGGGTGAGGAAGGTTCTTGGCCAAAGCAGAGCCTACAGTGGTGCTGGCCCACAGGTGACTGTACTGCTTATGTCCAGCAAACGAGAGCCAGGGAGTGCCTGTATGGGGGCGGGGGCAGGGGACACGTGGGAGCCCAGATGAGGGGAGGGGTAGGCCCCCAGGACTCACATTTCAGCATCTTGACTGCCACTTTCATCGTGGCCTGCGAGTGGCTCAGGCCGTGAGCCGTGGCCTCCACCACCTGCCCAAAGGCCCCAGAGCCCAGGGTGCGTCCTGGAGTAGAGACAATCCCTCAGCTCCTGGCCCACCAGGGAACCACATGCCCTGCTCTCTTGGAGATCAACCCCTCCAGCCAACCAGGACTTAAGGTGTTCCCCTCCAGGGGTCTCCCACAATGCTTTGCAGCCCTTCCTGATGTCTCATCCAAGTCCTGCCAGCTTTCTGGTCCATCTTTAGTCCCTGGAAGCCTTCCTCCATCCCCAAAGGGAGTTCAGCTCCTCTGCACACCTTGGCCTTCCCAGCTAGACCAAGCACAGGCCTGACATGCAGCCTGTCCTCAGTTCCTACTTCCCCTCTTGCCCCCAAGGGGTCTGATCTCACATAGTTATGGGATCACAGGACCTCAGTGCTGAACCCTCCCTGGGGTATCACCTTGCCCCATTGTACGGAGGGGGGCACTGAGGACCAGAGAAGGCAAGATCTCAGTCTTGCCACCCCCCGAAAGTGCCCAGACTGCCCTCGAGAGTGCCTTGGACTGACCGAGCACAAGCTGGTCCCTCGGCAGCTCCCACGTGGAGTCGTAGGGCAGCTGCATAGGATCTACATAGATGTACTCATGGCCGTCAGAGCTCACAGATTCAATCACCTTCCACCGGATCTCATAACGTGGCTTCTGCAAGACCAACACCAGGGATGGCTCATCAGAGGAGGTCTGGGCTTTGGGACCCACCCGCCCATGGCCCCTTATGGGACAGATGGAGCAGGAGACCCTGAGGCCCAGAGAGGGACAGAGGCCTATTTGAAGTCACACAGCAAGTTATTGATAAGGCTCGGGTTCACGGGCTCAGTGAGAACAGGTGCCAAGAGGCCCCAGCTTGGTGCTGGCTGAGAAGCAGCCAATAGCCCAGGGCCTGGCTCATCGGGACCCTCCTCGCCAGCTTCTCCCAGACCCCTGGCTGCTTCCCAGATGGGAGTAGTGGGGCAGGCAGTTCTGGGAAGTGACACAAGCTAGGGGCATTCGGCTAGATGTGGACAGCCCGTTCTCCAAGCTGGGTCATTCGCAGTGGGAATCTCAGAAAGATGGAAGCACACGATGTTGGAATCATAGGACGTTGGAATCACAGGATTGGGCTCTTAGAATGATAAAATCATGGGCGCTGCAATCCTAACTCAAGAATCTTAAAACATCGGGATCGCAGAATGGTGAAGCCTCGGAACAGAACATTGAAATGACACATTAGTAGGATTAGAATGCATTTCAGTAGAAGCCTGGGATCCTCTGGAGGTGAGAGCTGGAAGAAACCTGGGACTCATGTAGTCCACCCAGAAAGTGCCTTGCCCTGTGGCTGAGGTCCAGGCAACACCCAGGAAGGGACAGAAATGGCAAGGGACCCTGGCTGGCCTGGACCAGGCCCAAGATGGCCCTTGCTGCTAGGGGTAGAGGCAGCTCTCCATCGTTTTACACCAGCGCTTTGTGCCAGGCTGGGCCATGACCAGATCCTGCAACATTCAAGGGCAGCTGGGGGCTCCATGTAGAAAGAATAGTGGGCCCATGTGCACCCACCAGGCAAGGGTAGGAGCTTACCTTCTGCCACAGCATGATAAGGATGATCAGGGAGATGACTGTGAGGACCACCAAGGCCAGGATAGCCGAGATCACCACCACCTTGAAGGGCAGAGCTGCAGGCAGAGACAAGAGCCGGCCATAAGCAAACAGGGAGCTTGGCAGCTCCTTGGCAGTCCTCCCGTGCCCCCACGGCTGGTCCGGCAAATCCTCTCTGCCTGTCCTGCCCTCCACCAGCCATGGCCTGTGACATCAGACTGCCCCATGGTGGGACAGATGGGGTTTTTCATCCCTTATCTTATTCCCACTCTCACGTATGTGCACGTACCCCTGAACGGGTGGGCGCCTGCAGACCAGCCCAGAGCAAGACAGAAGTAAAGCTTTTGTGTGCCGCCTGTAAGAACCCACACCCCTCAGTAACAATGGCACTCAGCTCCCTCTGGGCTCCCAGATGCCTTCAGCCCTTGTGGGGGTCAGTCTGGCCTGTCTGCCACGGTCCCAGATCGGATACCAGCTCCTGATGACTGGGCTCACCTCGCCTCTGAATCCATGCCCTTGCCAGGGCTGTCACAGCTAGGACAGAGTCTGGCTGAGCTCCCACAGCCTGACGAGTCCAGACTGTTTCTTCCCCTGCTTCACCCAGAGTCCTCAGCGGCATCGGGGTAGTGACAACAGTAATAAGGTACATCCCCCAGGAAACAGGGGTAACCAAGTGGGGCTAACTCAGGGCCCCCAAGCCCCAAGTCTTCTCCCTGATGCCTCGGCCTCTTTGCTATACAATTTCCCATTCTCTTCCCCTCCCTCTGCATCCACTCTGGCCAGACCCTCATCTCCCCTACCCTGCCCCACTAGCCACCCAGGGGGTCCCCCACAAACTTGTTCCCTCTTCTTCTGTCCCACATTTGCCCCTCTCAGCACCCCTGGAGGCCCTGTCCCTCCTCCTCAGGGTCCCAGACCAACATCACTCTTCTCCTCCCTCTCTCCACAAGGTCACACATCCCAAGCCTGGGAAGGAAGTCTGAATCTTCTAAGGAGCAATCTGAGTAAAAAGAAGAGGCTTCGTCCAGCCATGGTAGTTTCCCTGCGGGTTGGTACGTGGCTTCCCCCTCAGGCGGTACACAAAAGCTTTACTTCTGTCTTGCTCTGGGCTGATCTGCAGGCGCCCACCGGCTCAGGGGTACATGCGCATGCATGGGAGTGGGAGTAAGATAAGGGATGAAAACCCCCACCTGTCCCACCACGGGGCAGCGGGCTGGGGACAGCTATGCGCACAGAGAGGCTCGTGTGTGTGTGCCAGCCCAACCTGCCAACACCTCCCACAGCCTTCAAAGCTCTGTTTGCCCTGGCTTCTGCCTAACCCAAGCCCCTCCTTTACCAGTCATTTCCCTTTCTCTTGTTATCTCCCAGCTCCGGCCCCTAAACACACACATACTTGGGGCTCAAGCCACACTGAATGCCTTTGAGTTCTCTGATCCCACTTCGCCTCTGGGCTCTTGCAAAAGCTGTTCCCTTTGACTCGAACCCCATTCCTTACCAGCCTAACTTCCAGATATCTTTCAGGTTTTGACCTAAAGCTTTCTTTTCCCAGGACACTTTTCTGAGTCCCCCAGGTGGGCACAGAGCCCCTCCTCCCTCTAGGCTCCCTGCCCCCCACAAAGTACTGCCCCCTGCAGTGGGATTGCCTAGTACAGGGGGGTCTGGGCCTTCTCCAGGGAGAAAGAGGAAACGAGTGAACAAATGGAGACCAGCACAAGGGGAAATGCATGCCCAGGGACCGGCAGGTAGCATGGGCACCCAGGCGCTGGCCGACACTATTCCTGTGGACAAGAGTTGTGTGTGAACCTGTTCACAGACATGCATGGGACAGCAGGCATCTGGGTGCAGAGGCTGTGTCTGCACGCTTTCATGGGGGGGGGGGTGCTGCCGCTCCACGCTCTGTGCCAGTTTGCACACATGCACAGGAATTACACATGCACTATCCATACCCTTGTGTGGGGATCGTGCATCTGCATGTACATGCATACAGACACACCTCCGTCGGTTTATATACACGTCTGGGGATTGGGCATAGCCATATCCACGGCTTTATGCATGCACTCGGTGTGGTCCCCCAAAGGCAGGCATCATGCATGCTTGTGCATGTAGACATACACTCCAACCTGACACGTGTATCTGGGGCTTGGGAAGTCTCCACGATGTGGTTTACAAATCTACATGGGAGGGTCTGCCCTGTGTCCAAGGGTCAGGCCTGCTCCTGCTCATGGCTTAGGATGCACACAGAACATGCGTACACCCAGCCATGGCCTAGACACGTGCACTCATGGGTGTAAACACGTGTGCCAGTCCTGCGTTGTTGCATAAGTGCACAGGGGCGCATGCTGGTGGGCTTGGCGAGGCCCCAAAGTGCCCATGCTCCCAGGCACAGCTGGGCTCCCAGGCACAGCTCCAAGGATGACAGGGTGGAGGTGGGGGTGGAGGGTCTCCAGGAGCCACTCGGGCCGGAGGACTCACAATGCGGCACCACGGTGACCTCCTGCATGTCGTGTCCCAGCAGGTTGTGCAGAGTGCAGCGCACAGACAGCGGTTGGTCCACACGGCGCAGGCGCAGTGTGCTCACCACCTCGAACTCCTGGTCCTCGGGCCAGTATGTCACATTAGTCTCCAGCTGGCTCTCCTCCTCCGAACTGTTCCCCAGGGGCGTGGGCGGCAGCTCGCGCGGACATCTGCTGAGGAAAGCCAGTAGGGTCAGCTTCCAGTCCTTGACTGGTCCGGAGCTCATTCCTCCTGCGCCCCCTCGATTGACCGGCAGGGGGCGCTCCGAACCCAGAACTGAGAGCCCGCGATCGCAAAATCCACTCCCTTCATTTGATCGCCTGAGTCAAGGTAAGGAAATGGGACATTGAGGTCATGCAGAGCATCTCCAAGAAGCCACATCTTCTAGAACGGGGCTCTAGCCTGGAACTTGGTGCCCAGAGAAGGGGCTGGAGGAGATGACCTCCACTGGGTCCTTCCAGGCCGCTGTGGTTACTCTGGGAGATGGAGGCCAGGGGTCTGCTCACCTTTTGAGGTCGCTGCAGGTAGACCAAGTGAGGTGCGGCTGGGGCATGCCGCGACCGCGACAGCGGACCGTCTGCTCCCCGCTGGCAGGGTGGCTTTCACTCAGCTCCAGCACACGGACAGGCACTGTGTGGAGAGGGCAGGAGGCCAGGAGGTGGGGAGGTCAGGAAGGAGACAGTGAGAGAGGCCTGACCTAGGAGGCCTCCAGGAGGATCTGACCTAGGGTCTGGGGGTGGGGGAAGGGGAGCCTCAGGCTGCAGGTGAACATCAAATACCAGGAATCCCCGTGTGAAAACTGACAGGTTCCCCTTCTGGGCACTTCAAAGGGAAAGCCTCAGTAGGGTGCCAGTCTGTCTCTAACACCTCTCTGAGACTCGCTAATCTGCCCTTTTAACAAAGACAGAGCAGGTCTGAGGGTCAGAGAAAGCCCTGGGAAAGCGAGAGCAGGAGAGCACGGAGCTAGAATTTAATAGCATCGCTTTGTTTTCCCAGAGTTTATTTTAGTGGTTGCTTTATATTTATGACATGTGATGCTGATTTTCCATCTACAATTGAGAGGTTAAATTCTCTTTCAAAATACATTTATTTTTAGAAAGTCAATTGACAAAACAGTAAGTCATTCGTGTGTCATTCCCCTGCTCAAAACCCTGCCGTGGCTCTGTCATCTCCGTCACAGTAAAAGCCAAAGTCCATACAAGGGCCCGAGGGGACCCACGCAATCTGTGCCCCACCCCACCTCACCACCCCGTCTCAGCTCTGACCTCATCTCCCACTACTCTCCCCCTTCTCGGTTCCTGCCACACCGGCTTTCTGCTGTTGTCCTGCCTTGTCACTGCTTGGCGGGCCCTTGCCCCCCAGAACCCCCTGGCAAATGCCCTCACGTTCTTGAAGTCTTCACACAAATGTCGCCTCCTTGAGGCCAACTTGATCAGGCTGCTCAAAATCGCAACCCTCACCGCCCCGTGCCCCCTGAACCCTCGGTCCTCCCTACCCAGCTTTTCTCCCCCTTTGACGGCACTTGTTACCTTCTAGCCTTCTGTGTCATTTGCTGGTTCTCTGCCCTACCACGGAGTGCTTGTCCTCCCCCAGCAGGAGACAAGCGGCACAAAGGCAGGGCCTCAAGAACCTTGACTAGACTGGTGTGTTGTTGTTGCTCAGTGAATACCTATCTAAGTAGTAGTACAGTATGAGGGCAGGCGAGAAAGACAAATCATGGCACTGGCACCTGAGGGCCTGAGGTGTTACGGACACCAGTGTAGCCCAGGGGCCTCCGTGTACAGCTTGAGGCCCAAGGAGGAGACATGCTGAGTTCACAGAGGAGCGGAAATGCTGGAGCTCAGCCTCGAGGCCAGCCTCCTGAGTCCTCTGCTCCCTCTCCTGCTCCTTCTCCTCCTGTGGGCGGGTTTACAGCGTAGGAGGGGAGGGGGAAGCGGTGGGGGGGTTGGTGTGCAGGGAGGCACGGTGCAGGGCTCCTCACCGTTGACCTGCAGCTGGAAGGAGAGCTGGGCCTCCGCGTCCTCATGGAAGACCCGCACGGTGTAGCAGCCAGCCTCTGCCACCTTCACCCGCACCAGCGTCAGTTCCGACACGTACCTGTGGAGCACGACACGCCCAGCTGCCAGCGCTGGAAGAACTCCCACAGTCCCCCCACCCAGCCCTCCTTGGATGGACCTGAGAAACCAGGCCCAGGAAGGGACAGGGCCTTCCCAACGTCACGCAGGTGTCGCTAGCAGACGGGACTCACGCTGCCAGTCTCCTGAATCCCCCACCCATTGCTGCCAGTCTCCTGAATCGGCAGGAGCCCATCGGCAGCTGGCTCCACTGAGCTCAGAGGGGGGTTGGGGAGGGGCGAAGAAGGTGGGGCAAGCGCCCCTTCCCTCCTCCTCCATATCTCACTCCTGCAGAAAGGCCTGACAGTGCTTTATCCGCACGGATGGCCCCTCATTGTCGGCCTGCTCGCCTCCTGCCTCCAGGCCACCATCCATGCATGGGTGGTCATGGCCCGTCTGGCACCCTCCTCCCTGATCATCTGGCCTTCTTCTCCTCAGCTGCTCCCAGCTGGCCCCATCCAACACAAGGACAACTGAACATCTGGGTGATCATCTGACACGAGTCTGTTTCCCCGCTCTAGACAGGAGACTCTAGGAGCTCTGCAGCCTCCCCAGTGCCTGGTACGGCGCCTCGCACGTAGTGGACTCTCGGGAAAAGTGTCTCTAGGTGTGTGGTGGAAGGCTGTGAGCTGCCACACAGCTGCAGAGAATAACGTCAAGAATGGAGCAGATGGGGACACCTGGGTGGCTCAGTTGGTTGAGCGGCTGCCTTCAGCTCAGGTCATGATCCCAGCGTCCTGGGATCGAGTCCCACATTGGGCTCCTTGCTCGGCAGGGAGCCTGCTTCTCCCTCTGCCTCTGCCTGCCACTCTGTCTGCCTGTGCTCGCTCTCTCTCTCTGACAAATAAATAAATTAAAAAAAAAAAAAAAAAAAAGAATGGAGCAGATGGGCTGCTGCTCACCGGGTCTCAGACACGTTGCGTGTGGACAAGGAGATCTCGCCAGCGCTGGAGTCGCCGAGCGTGCGGTTGTCCTTGAACCACATGACAGTGGGCGGCGGGTAGGCCTCGAACTCGACCTGCAGAGTCCGGCTGCGGTGCAGCTCCGCGAATTGTACGGCGTCCAGCTCTCCTAGCAACCGCACGTAGCCACTCTCTGCAAGGGGCGGCCGTCAAGGGCGGGGCCCCAGGGGTGGGGCCCGGCCCGGCTACCAATAGGACAGCGCCTCCTGGGGGCGGGGCTCCCGGAGGCAGGGCATCCACCAATGCCAAAGGAGCCCGGCCTTCCCGGCTTCAGGACCTGAACCAACGATGGAGGTACCGGAGCTGGGGTCGAAGTCTGGGCTGAGACTGGACCAGGGACCGAACTGGGGGCTGATATTGATTTGGGGACCAGGTTTGAGGTTGGGACTGGAGTTGTTCTCACTGAGCGTATTCTGGTTCGGCATTGTGGCTGAGGTGAGCTGCAGCATGGTTGAATTTGAGGATGGGGCGGCCTGGGGCTGGGATGGCAGTTGGATTTAGAAATCGGGTTGGGCCTGAGGTTCTGGCTAGGCAGAAAGTCCACGCTGGGAATAGAGTTGGATTTGGGGCCGACACTGCATTTTGGTTTGGGTTTACCCTGGAAATGGGCTTTGGTTGGTACTGAAGCCAGAGCTATACTGGAATGCGGCTGACAGGACCCTTGGGGCCATGATAGGGTCTAGGTCCAGCTCAGAAGGAGGGTCAGGGCTGAGCCCCAGGGCACGCACCAACCACAGTGACATTGATGGACTTTTCATCCCGATGCTCGTTCACACTTTCTGATACATTGCAGATGTAGGTCCCTGAATCACCAAGCTCAGCAGCAGGGATGTGCAGGATGGAGCGTATGTGCGAGGGCATATTGAAGAGGAAGTCAGTCACTGGCTCCACCAGCCGCCCACTCTGTAGGGACAGGTGGGGGAAGCCCCCCCCCATCAGGCAGAGTCCAAGAAGTTAGGCTACAAGGCAAGATACCCATCCTTCCCTGGCCATTCCTCCAACCCCCCAGCCCAGCACTACCTCCATGCGTGGGTAGGTCCATTCAAAGTTGACCACCTCGTTTCCGGTCACAATGCACATGATGGTGATGTTCTCACCCTGACGGACCACAGTCTGAACTGCATTCACTGAGACATTGATGGATGACACTAGTGGGGATAGATGAGTTTAGGGCTGAGGAAGTCACCACCAGCCATCACACCAGCCCTGTGGCTTGGGGATAGGGTGGGGATTCAGAGATGGAAGGGATGACTCATGCGGAAGATCCATTAATTCAACAAATATTTGTTAACTATGTTCTGTACGCCAAGTACTATGCTGGGCACTGGGACTTTAGCAATAAACACAACAGACAAAATTCCTGTCCTCATGGAGCCGACATTCTAGAATCTTGAATCAGTGTATTCTCTGGGCATCTAAGTACCAGAGAAAGGTATGAAGCACAAACCATGTACCACGGAGCCTCTGTCTTTAATCCTCCCAATAATCCCATCAGGTGGGCTATCATTATGGTCCTCTTTTTCCAGAGGACGAAGCAGACTCGGAGAGATTAGGTGCCTGCTGCAAACTCGCTCGTATGGGAAGTGCACAGCTAGGACTCAAACCCAACCAGCTCTGAGGCCTGTGCCTTTGCCCACCACAGTGTGCAGCCCAGCCCTGCCACCCACCCTCCCCATGACCTTGGGCATACTCCCTCCTCTGAGTTTCAGGCTTCTCATCTGTAAAATGGGGAAACACTACCTGCCTTCCAAGACTACAGTGAGAATCTGGTGAAAAATGGAATTGCCCACTTCGTAAGCTGGAAAGGGCTCTACCCTTGTGGAGGGCCATACTCGCCTCTGCTGAACATCAGGCCAGAAAGGGGACTTACCCTGGAGGCTGTAGACATAGTAGGCTTCAGAATCCACTTCCCTGTCCCCAATGGTGGTTTTGCAGACATAGGTCTTATCCTCAAATGTACCAAAGAAGCCATGTTGGTGGTCATAGGGGATGGGTAGTGGGATATCCACTTTCTTCTCATGCAGTGTCACAACCAGCTTCGGATCCGTCACTCGGCACGGAATTGTGATCTCAGTTATTTCCGTGAGGAAAATGAATAGTTCCTCGGGGTCAACTGGGAGAAAGCCCATCGTGGGATCTGCCAGGTATGGGGACCAAGAATGAGGGTCAGGGGAACTGGTTTTCTGGCTATCCCCTGAATTTCAGTGTGACCTTGAGCAGGTGTCTTCTCTCTACCCCTCAGTCTTCCCATTACAGAATAAGGTTGCTCTTAGAGGTCCCTTCCAGCTTTAATGTTTGATATGGTCAGCACCAGATTGGGAAAGAAGATAAGCTACAAGTCGAAGGGCAGCTGGTACCCGGAGCTTGCAGGATGGGAAAGACAGGATGTGGAGGCCCAAGAGAGAGCATATTGGAACCTGCTGAGAAGCCAGAATTTGGGGGAGCCAGGAATGGGGTAGGCAGGGAGCAGTCAGATCTCCCTGATCTGACTCAGGGGGGCGGGGGAGTGATCATACTCCTGGACCGAGCCAGGCTGGATCGCATGATTCATCTGTGCGTCGAAGCTGGCCGGGGCTCACAATGTCACTAAGCACTCTGCTCCCCGCAGACACCTGCAGCTGACAGAGGTCAGAGAGTGAGCAGGCAGGTGGGGGTGCTTACCTGGCACAAAGATGTAGAGACGTTTTCGCTCACCAGGCTCCAGCCCATGGGAGCCTTTGTAGGCGCAGAAGTATTCTCCTGTGTCTATGCCAGTGACATTGGTCAGTGTCAGTGTGCTGGAGAAGGTGCCATCCTGGGTCTTGGCCATTTTCTGTGGGAGCTCCTGGGACATCCGTTCCCACGCCACTGGAGCTGGGCCCGAGCAGGTCAAAACGAAGTTGCTGGAGACATTGAGGACAAGCTCTGGCCCTGGGGGTGTGATGACCAGGCCCCAGGAGGCCTGTGGGCCCAGCAGCAACAGCAGGGGCAGCAACAGCACCTGGCCTTTGGGAGAAAAGGCGTCAGATGTCAGCACAGGGACATCACCCCCTCTCCTCTCAGCTGACCCTGGAGGAAGCCATGTCTGCACAGTCCTTGAAGACCACGCCTCCCTAATCTGACACAGGCTGGAAGCCATGGCTTTAAAGCCAGCTTGCCCAGGCCCTCGGGACTCCTTCCAGCCTCCTGGCCTCCTGATTTTAGTGCCTCTAGATCCCAGACCTTAGAGTCTCCAGCTATGCTGTGTTCAGGCTGCAGGCATGTTCTCCCGAAAGCAGCAGGAAATCCGTGGGAAGCAATTCCCAGGCCTCCAGTTCCTGCATTACTTCCCAGGTCACTTTCCGAGCCCCTTCCCTGCAGCTGGCCCAGTTGTCCAGGTTCCACCCAACCCCAGAGGTGGCCTTGATTGGGGAGGGTGGGGCAAGGTAGCTCAGAGTAGGGCACACAGGACAGGAGAGACTCAGCGCCACCCCCCGCCCCAGGGCCTGGAGGGAACTGGGGTTGGATGCGAGCGGTAAGTGATTGGTTGCTCTCTCCCTGCTAATGTCTCCTGGGCAGGATTCTGTAAGCCACATCCCCCAGACCTGCAGGTGCTCAGCCAGGCAGCCAGCCACCCATCCTCGGTAGGCTGTCGGCTGGTCCCTGGTGGCCAGTGACCGTTCACTGCCTGGTTGGCCACCCAGCCCCTGGAGCACCGACAGGATAGAACAGGCAGTAGTGAGGGAAGGGTGTGCTCGCAGAAGCCCAGCCAGGACTTGGGAGCTCATAGCCAGTGAGGGATCCAGGCATGGGAGGGGAGCCCCAGACCAGAAGCAGACCAGCCAGGCTGATACCCCAGAGTACTGAGAAGAGGTGGGACACGGAGGTGACTGAGCTGAGTGAACAGTAGAAGGAGGCCTCCATTGAGCACTGCAGGAAAGGCAGGAAATCGAGGCTCACGAGCACAGCGGTGTCCCTGGGCTCCCAGGCCCCGGTGCTAGCTTAACAGCCTCGGCCAACTCCAGGGTTCTGCTTAGTACCTCCTGGGGGCCCCCTACCCCTTTGACAACAGGAGCTGGCATGACACTTGTAAGCCACAGTGTACCTACCTTTGAGGACAGGAGCTGGCCTGGTGCTCGGAAACTGCATGGCGTCCTGCGGAGTTAAATATAGGGGTCAGGGCTGGGTGGGCACTGTCATTGCGAAATTGCACTTAGCACCTGGGTCCTGCAGAGGAAACCCCAGCCCAGACCACCAAGCCTCCATGTCTATGGGGCTGAAGTCGAAAGCCACCCATGTCCCATGATCAAGAGGACACTCATGCCCGAGTCCCCACCCCCTGCATGGGGCTGGGCCTCAGGGCGAACGGACCCTACTTCGGCTCTGCCTCTACCTCTCCAGGCCTCTCTGGGCCTTAGTTTCTCTTTATGTGCAGTGGGAGTGGGGGACTCAGGCTGGATGGTGTCCAGGGGCCCAACAGCTCTAACAGCCAGTCATCTGGGTGACAGTTCCAATACCAAGCTCTTATCTGCCAGGACAAATATTTGGGAAAGCGTGATGAAAGGCCTGGGGGAGCAGGAGGGGGAAAGCCAGAACCCAGAGAACTCCCACAGGCTCCAAAAGCACAACAGGAAGTGGAGGCGGCTGTGGGAAGGGAAGCGGGGGAGTCAGGACTGTGGAATGTGGGGGGGGCACCCCCAGGCTTGGGCCCCCTTTACTCAGCCCCAAGCTGCACAGGGAGGCCTAGGGAGAGGGGCCAGGGGCTGAGCCCAAGGGCAGCCCTACTGCACGGGAAGGCTTCAGAGATCCTTGGAGACTACTGAATCCAAGCTCTGTCACCTCTACCCCCCAGGGTCCAGACAGGGAAACCAAGGCTCCGGATGGGAAAGAAGTTCATGCAGGATGACCCAGCAGAGCTTGTCCAGGAGGGAGACAAAGAGATCTGGAATGATAGAGGCAGAAAGAGACAGATACAGAGACCAAGAAGGAGGATGCACATGGTAAAGGAGGTAGCCAGAGACAGAAGAAGGACCACAGAGAGACAGATCGACTCAGATGGGTTTCTGCTCCATCCCTGCCCTTAGCAGCCCCATCTGCGGATTCCAGACAACCACCAATAGCCAAGCTGGCAAGGGTCCGCCTGCAGCATCGATAAGAAGGTGACCAGAAGTAGACAGGGATCACAGAGCAAGAAACGTCGGAAGAGACCACATGACCAGGCACAGGGCGCCTCCCGGGCTGCGGGTCTGCTGACTTCCCAGAGAGGCTGCCCGGCCAGGCCTGGCTCCTCAGATCACGCCCAGATGGCCCTTGACTTCCCAGTCTAGGGCTGGGCTCTGGGTCTGAGCCCCATGGGGGCTGCCTCCTGCACCATCACTCTGTCTGTGTCCTCAGTTGCCAGCTCTCAAAATGGGATGACGGGGAGTGGGCCACTTACGGGGGCAGCATTTACCCCTACTGCCCAGCCCCCCCAGAAGCTCTCTGAGCAACTCTGCTTTGCCCTTCCTCCTCCTCCCCATTCCTTCGACCAGCCTGCCTGAGGGTCTCCTCATTCCTCCCCTTTCCTCTCTCTTGACTCTTCCAGAGACACAGCCCAGCCCTCCCACAGCACCCCTACTCCCGTCCCTCCTGCCCCAACCCCTCCAGCTGGATACCAGTCTTCCGCCCACAAGAGGGAGCAGTGCCGAGGCAGAGCCAGCAGCCCCCACAGAGGCCCATGTGCCCCTCGCTGGGTGCCCCTCTTGCTCCCCCCTTCCTGCCTGAGATCCCAGCCAAAGAAAATCATTAGCAGCCCAGGCTGGGGGAGGGGGTCATCTTAGCTTCCCTGCCCCTCCCCTCCCAGTCTCCCTGGCTGGCCACACTGTTTATTATTCTAAAGGAGGAATTTGGTCGGCTGGCCTGGAGATGGGAGGTCACTGCAACCAGGGCTGGCCTGGCTCTGGAAGGCTGGGCCTTGCAAGCTGGGCCCCCAACTCCCCTGACCCTGGCTCCTCTCCTGCTGGGTGTGGGGCCAGGGGCAGCTCAGAGTTTCTGAGACTCTGAGCCAGGAGGGGCCCTCTTGAACAGGCCCAGAGAGGGACAGAATTGTGGCCTAATCACACAGCAAAGAGGCAGAATCAGGCTAGGGAGAGGATAGTCTGGACAGAAGTGCTCAGGGCCAGTGTAGATGTGCCAGGGATCTTGGACCAACTTCTTGCTCTAGGAAATGAACATTTTGGCTCCAGTCACAAGGGATCTCAGACTCACCGTGAGACTCAGCAAGTCTCCCACCTTCTCTGGGACTCAGTTTCCCCCCATGAATACAGGGAGAAGTTTGGAGGGGGCAACTCAAAGAGCTACCCTTGTTCTAAAACTGTGCTTTTGACTTGCTAGAGAGAAGGTTCTGGTCACTGTTATTCTTGCTGGGGTGGTTTAGGGAGGTGAGGGCCGGTGAGAAAGAGGGGGCTACATTACCGAGGCTGGAGTCACATGAATCTGCAACCCATCTCATTCCACAGGTTGAATTTCCCCAACCATTTGGTCACAGACATGCTGTGTGGACTTTGAAAAATTGTTTCCCTCTCTGGGCCGCACTTTTCCCATATCTACAATTAGGACTTAGCCGGCCTTTCAGGGGACTTTGAGACAAATAAACAGGTGATCTGGAAACCCAGGAGGTGGCAAAAGGAAAGGTAGCGTGGACAACAAGAAGGACTGGGAAGAACAAGAGTTTGGGGCCCCCAGACTTAACCTCCCAGGCCCATCTTAGATGACTCCCTGATACACCCAGTGATTTACCCAATGTCTTATGGACCTCTGTGTTTCTCAGAGGCTTCTGAGTGCCAGCCAACCCCACAGAGGCCCAAGCAGCTAATTCAGAGGGTGTGGGCTTGCCTGTGACAACTCCCCCTTCTTCAGGGGGAGGGCTGCGCTCTGGGGAGGAGTCACCTGGGACAAGACGGATGTCACAGTCAGGATGCAGGCACCCTCCTACCTGCCATACTCTTCTGCCTGGGGAGGTCCCTGAAGCAGAGAGAGGGCAGGGACTCTCAGGGATCCCCTCTTTGCCCATGAGGAGCGTGCTGAATGCCAGGAAGACCTCATGATTCCTCTTACTGGCGGGGGCAGAAGTCCAAAGATGGAGTCATTGTCCCGCTCCTCCCAGTGAATTAGAAGGACCTGTTTGGGGGAGCAGAAAGTGGGCCCCAAGTCTGGGGAGCAGGCATTTGAGGAATCATTCTGAGCCCGGCCTTGCGTCTTTCCAGCTCCTGTGAATCTTTCCCACCACCTTAATCTAAATAAATCCAGTCCCTCTGGGCCACATCCGCCAGCAGTAGCTTCCCCCCCTTGGGGTCCCGAGACTCCCACGACACAGGGAGGCCAGGGAGGAGGGCTCCCTGGCTGCCGGCGGTGGGGGAGGCTTGCACACGGCCAGCATGCTCTCACATGCCCCAGAGCCCCACCCACGCACTCACTCACACGCTGCTCGGAAACACACCCATGTGCACCGGGCCATGTGTGTGCCCAGCCCTCAACGCAGGCACTGCACATGTGCGTGCCCACACAAATCCCACGTGCACACAGCTCCCCGGCGCCCGGCACACATGGCCGCACACGCGCTCTCAGCGCAGACTGCTGCCTGTGCGCGCTCCCACACACCCAAGGGCGGGGCACACGCGTGCCACAGATCACATGTGCACCCGGCCCCAGCTGAGCTGCACACGTGCAGGGGAGCCTGTGTGCACGCAGTCCTCAACACACTGGAACACACAGCCACAACACCCAGTACAAGCCAGTGCTCGCCAGCCGACTCTGTGTGCTACATCCAAGGGTCACTCCTGTTTTAGATGGGGAAACTGAGGCAGTGAGCAGGTAGGGAACTTGCCTAGGAATGCAGAGCAGAGACCGAACCTCTGTCTGCAGAGTGCTCTCTGCCAGCCCGTGCCACCGCCACCTTCTGTGTTTGGGTCGGGGACAGGGTGGGACTGGTTTAGCTGAGAGGTGACGGGACCTGGTGATAGAGGCTGGAGGGGCTGGAGTGAGAGGTAGCTTGCATGAGCCCCTATTCCTGATTCTGACTTGGAACACTGGGGTGGGGGTGGCAGAAGTGTGTGTGTGTGTGTGTGTGTGTATGTGTTGGGGATGCAGTGCCATTTCCTGAGATGAGAATGAGGCAAAGGGCCAGGATTGAGAGCTGCCATCAAGCTGCTTCAGGGTTTGGAGGGGCTGTGGGCTCCCAAGTGGATGGAGGGACACCCTCTGTCTGGAGGCAGGGAATGGGCAGAAATAGCAGGGAGGTGGGGATGGGAGGCAGCCCTGCTGCAAGGAAGAGGGGGGTGTTGGGGCGGCCAGTCTCAGGCCAGGGATGCTCTGAATAAACAAGATGCCAGAGGGAGGAGGAGGTCTAGCCGCAGAGTCACGGGGTTAGAGTCACAGAATATCAGAGCTCCACGGCCCTCAGGGATCATCTCTCCAAACCAACCCTCTTCCTGTGCCCATTGTACAGGTGGGGAAACTGAGGCTTAGAGAAAAACAGGAACGGGTGCCAGTGTTTTGGCCTAGGCAAGCCAGGCTCAGGTAGGTGGCTGATGGGGCGCTAGAACTCACCCAACTGGGCAGCCCGGCTCCAGCCCCAGCCCCGATGTGAGGCCGGTAGCTCAAGACCCAGGGTTCAGGCTACCTTCATGGCCCACTCTGTGGGCAGTCAATCTTCCTGTCCTGTCCCACCTGAGAGGAGGTGGCTAAGTTGCCAGGAGAAGTGGGGACACTGCTGGCAGCCTCGTCCTCTCTTCTGTACACCCCTCTCCACTCTGAATCCCCGGGGACAAACCGGGACGGATCCCTGGCTGATGGGAATAAGGGTATGTGGGTTCTCGCCCCAGCTCTGTCACCCACCTATCGTGCCGTCGTGCCCCTCGCTGAGCCTTGGTCTTCCCATCTGTACACAGGGTGCACTTCCAGGGCTGCCTGTGGCTCTCAGGACCCCGCTCGGGGAAGGCACAGACCCTGCTGTGCAGAACTGGAATGCTGGGGTGGGGGTTGGGACCCGGGGAGGGGCCCTGGCCTGGATGTCATGACTCAGCTCAGAGAAGGCAGCCTGCCTGAGGCCTAGGAGTGTGTGGGGACAAAAGGCATCTGGAGCCAGGGATGGAGTCCTCCCTCCAGCAGCTGGGAGAGCACATGAGTGAGGGCCGCACCGGCTGGACCTGGCAGAGGGCGGCCTGGGAGGCCTTACTCCAAGGGGGCTGAGACGAAGGTGTGCTCTGGCAGCACGGGTAGGGGACCTTCATCCCCGGAGCCAAGGAGGACTGCAGAGTCCACTGGGCAGGGAGACAGTCGGGGTAGAAGCCTGGGAAGGGGCTGAGGCTGGGGGGCTCCCACCAGCCACCCTCAATCCTAAGGCCCCCTCCTATCTATTGGTGAGGGCTCAGCACTCCACCTCTACACAGTGAATCTCCCCACGAGCCAGAGGAGCACCTCAGGGCCGGAGAGAGAGCAGCCTGGCCCAAATCTCACAGTGATATAGCTCGACATCCAGGCCTCACTCTGCCATGCGGCTCCAGACCTAGAAGAACTTCTGGTTTCCGGGTACCTGTGAGGTCCCCCCAAACAAAGCAGCAGAAATCAGCTAAGTTGGGGCCTGACCCAGGCTCCAGACGTTCTGGAAGTCCACGTGGGTAGAATAACAGTGCCCATTCCGTGGGCTGGCATTCGGGTCCCCCTACCCCCACCCCCTCCAGCGAAAGCTTGGTCATCTCTGGCTCTCCCATGGCACCGCCCCTCTTCTGTCTCCCCAGCTGCAGGCTGTCCCCTCCGACCTGTTCTCCCACCGAAACCAGGGGAGCCTTTCTGAAATACCTGTCTAACCACCTTCTTCCCTGGCATGTCCGTGGCCCCCCACTGCCCCCAGGACTGGGCTGGCTTCTTAACTCGGCCTCTAAGAAACTAGGCACCCCGGCCCTGCCAACAGCTTGTCATGACTGAGGAAGAGAGGTCGCTGCCCTCCCGACTCCCTGGGGCCCAAGTGAGGCCCCCACGCTCTCGTCACTCACTGTGTGCTCCTCTCCCTAGGAGGCCTCCCCAGGGACACAATGGAAAGAAATGACCTATTTTCTGGAAGTTCAAAATAAAACGAAACATCTGTCTGGATCTGAGCCAGGCTGATAAAGAAGGGGCTGATTTCCCCCAGCCTGAGCACCCCCTCCTGCCAGCCACACACCCCCTCCCCCGCCACGGTGTGTGCACGTGGGGGTGGGGGATAACACAGGCCCGAGGACTTGGAACAGCTCGTGGGAAAGCTCTCAGTGTGTGCTTCACGGCCACTGGAGGCCCAGGGGAGGGGGCCTGGGTCCCCACACAGGCTGGGAACGGTCCTGAGAAGGAGGTCAGTGAGGGAGGGAGGCCTGCTGTGTGCTCCTGTCCCCCGCCCCTGGCCTCTCGAGCAAACGCTTCCTGCCTTCTCTGGTGCCTTGCTGGCCTCCCTGCTCATCCCCCAACGGCTGCCCACCCCCACCCCCAGGGCTCTGCGCAGGCCCTGTGGATCCCTGGACTGGAGTCCTCTGGATCCCATCTGGACCCCCCGGAGCCCCTATAAGATGGAACAAGGAGCTAGCCAGCCTTGAAAACAACAGGGATGACCATAGATCTCTCTGATTTCTTTTGGGCCTCCCAGTACCTGGGCTGATGTCAGCAGAACAACCCATGACCTCTGGGTGGTGGCCCCCTTTCACAGATGAGGAAAGCAAGGCACAGAGGGGTTAAATCATTTGCCCTTGGGCACAGGGCTTGCCAGTGGTGGAACGGGTGCTCAGTGCTGGGCCGACTGACCCCTGAGCACCCTGGGTCCTCGCCCAAGTCACAGCCTCCCTGAGGCAGGAGGTAAAGATGACAAAGCCATGCCTGGCACCCAGCACAGGCTCCGTCCACGAGCCACACCCGCCTTGTTCTTTCTGCTCTGCTTCCAGACCTCGCCTGTCGGTCCAGGCCCTCCTTGTAGGGGGGTGAGCCTGAAGCCGAAGAACAACGCGGGAGTCATACCACCTCTCACAGAGCCCTACGACCTTGGGGTGGAAGGGGCCCCAAACACTCGCCCCCACATGCCTCCCTCTTCCTCTCTGCAAACCAAGGGGTTGTCCCGTCCACAATGGCACACCTCCCATGGCCAGGGTCTCACCCCCTCATCCATAAACTCAGGCCATCCTTGGATGTCTCGGGACCCTCAGAGGTCAGGCTACTCAGAAATGTTCATTACATTGGGGATCTTGTTTTCTCCTCACAACAGTCCTGTGACAATCGTTATTTTCCTTTCATGAGGAGGAAACTGAGTCTCAGAGAGGTCTGGTAACTTGCCCAAGGTGACACATTCAGTAAGCCATGAAGCTGGGGTGCAAATTCAGGCTCGTCGGACTTCAAACCTGTCTTCTTAACCATTACGATGGGTGGCCCTGTCTCCCGCCCAGAAACAGGTCTGTCCACAGGGAAACAGGACTACATGAGTTTACCGTAATGGAGTCCATACAGAATCCAGGCTCCCAAGGACTGAAGGATCCTGTGGTCCGAGTCCTTAGCCTTCCCTTGCTGAGGTGCCATGAGTGAGCACGGGGCGTGCCCCAGCTCACCCAGCAATTTGAAAGTCAAGCTAGGGATAGAGCTCAGATCCTTCCAGCAACTTCCCTGCAGAGCCTGAGGGTCAGCTTATGCGTGGGGAGAGGAGTCCTTGCCTGGGTCTGGCAGAGGCCGTGCCCCAGCAAGAACTGGCCTGCCTCGAGGCCCCTCCTGAGGGCCTCCGAGCTGGAGCACCCTCGCAGTCAGGCTAGGTGTGTGGCTGGCTCTGCCACAGGCCCAGGCCTGCTGTGCTCGGGGTCCAGGCCTGCCCCTGCTGGGGCCCCAGCACCTCGGCAGCTGCAGAGTTCTGGGCCTCCACCATCTCTCGCTGCCCTCCCTGCACTGCCTCCCCTGCCCCCCCCCGCCCCCCCCAGGCCTCATCTCCGGCCAGTGCCATGGCAACGGAGAGCCCAGATCCTGGCAGCCAAAGGAGCCCCTGAGAGGGGTCCCAAGCTGAGGCTGGGGAGGGGGTGCAGCAGACGCAGACAAGCAAACCTTCTGTTCCCCCGGCTGCTGCCAGCTCGGGATCAGCCCGGGGCCGGGGTGGGGGCCGCAAATAGAATGGGTTCTCAGAGCCAAGTGGGCAGGGGGCAGGCAGGCCTCAGGCCATTTGTCCTGACCCACCAGCACGTGGCCTGCCCCCACCAGCCTCGAGCCCAAGCCCACAGGCGGGCGGAGCGAGGGCTCACGAGAAGCCCTGCCATTAACTGGAGCCAATGTGGAGCATTGAGATTCCCCTCAGAGCCCTTGGGGCGGCAGAGCCAGAGGGGAGAAAATGCCCACATTTTGCTTCCCTCTCCCTCTCTCAGCGTCTGTCTCTCACCCCTCCCTCTCCAGTCCTGCACCCCGACTCTCCCACGGACAGTTACTCTGCTTCTCTGCGCCTCAGCGTTCCCATCTGGAAGTCGGGTCTCGTCACTGAGCTGAGGAGGCCACTGAATGAGTTCATACAAGTAAAATGCTTAGAACAGGGCCTGGCACACAGCCCTGTGCCAAGTCAGGGGCCTCGTTCTTGCGCTCACGGGAGAATAAGTCACTCACTCGCCCGGCCAGTGAGTGCACAGCTCAGGCCCCCTGGCCGGGCCTGCCAGCAAAGAGATGCCTGTGATAAATGAGATGGGAAAGGCCCTTCCAGAAGGACTTCTTAGGAAGGGTAGCTGCCTGTTATTGGTATGGCTGGCAGGCTCGGCGGGAGGGGGGTGTCCCCTAGCATAGTCGGGAATTTAAAGGCCCACCCAGGACCAGAACCCAGGCCTCAGTCCCTGGTCTGCCAATCACTTCCTTCCTGTACCTTTGCCTTAGTTCCTTCACTTGATTCCCCACAAATGAGGAAACAGACCTAAAATTTTTTCAGATGCCCCCAAATTCCTAATACAGAATTAGGCTTACAGTAGATGCTTAATAGATGCTTACACACCATAAGGGATCACACAGCCTTGTAGGGGTCGGCCCTTCTGGTCTTCAGGCATGGGTCTTCAGCTGTCCTCTAATGGCTTGGGGTTCACTAGGCTGGAGAGCTGACATGGGCAGGCAATGGTGACTCTTTCCCTCCAGGGTAGTGATGGGATGGGCTAGGTTGGAGGGCAAAAGGGGACCCTGAAGCCAGCAAGCTGTGCCTGGTGCCACCCAGGGCACCAAAAGCACATGGGAGCTCAGCCAGGTCAGGTGCAGTAGTCCCGCTCTGAAGCCACTTAATCCAGGTCCAAGTTAAGTGCCAGTTCTCCTCCCTCATAATGGTGTGACCTCTCTGACTTTAACTTCCCTAAGTTCCAATTTCCAGGAAAACGACACAAGAGACTTCCTTTTCCATACTTCCTTTTCCATTGCTTTGGGGGGCAGCGATGATGATGAAAAGCACCTGTCACAAAATAGGTGCTCAGTAAATGGCAAGTGTCCTGAATATGGGATTCTTCTAGTGGGGGAGGGGGCGGCCTCCAGCTTGGCCTCTGGGATTTAGCCAGTTTCTTTGGTGGATGATGCCAGGGAAGGGTATCCCACAGTGGCTCTGTGTGGGAAGTGGGAGATCTCAGGGCATCTGGGAGAAGCAGGGAGAGAGCTCTGACAACAGAAATCAGGGCTCTTTAGCAAAGAGGTAGGGAAGGGCTCACGTCTGACACCAGGAAGAAAGGCAGAGATTACTCTGGGAAAGGCTTGGGGTCCTGGGTGAGGATTCAGGCTTTGGTCCAGAGGCACCAGGACATTAATAGTGCGGTATGGGATGGCTGGCTGCTGGCTGGGCAGTGGTAACAGGCCAGCTCCAAGCACTGCGGGAGGAAGGAGCTCCCCGTCCTCAAACAGGAGTGACAGGGGCAGGTTAGCATCTGTGGGAGGGCATGGCAGCGAGGCCAGTTTTGGATATGAAACCATCTCAAACCCCGCCTAAGGCCCCAGGCAGAACCAGTTATGTAATTTGTGGAGCCAAGTGCAAAATGGACACGCGGGACACCGGTTCCAAAATTATTAAGAATTGCAGGGGCGCCTGGGTGGCTCAGTAGGTTAAGCCTCTGCCTTCAGCTCAGGTCATGATCTCAGGGTCCTGGAATCAAGCCCTGCATTGGGCTCTCTGCTCATCAGGGAGTCTGCTTCCCTCTCTCTCTCTGCCTGCCTCTCTGCCTACTTGTGATTTCTGTCGGTCAAATAAATAAATAAAATCTTAAAAAAAAAAGAATTGCAAACATTGGGGTGCCTGGGTGGCTCAGTGGTTTAAAGCCTCTGCCTTCGGCTCAGGTCATGATCTCAGGGTCCTGGGATTGAGCCCCGAATCGGACTCTCTGCTCAGCAAGGAGCCTGCTTACCCCCCACCCTGCCTGCCTCTGCCTACTTATGATCTCTGTCAAATAAGTAAATAAAAATCTTTAAAAAAAGAAAGAAAGAAAGAAAGAAAGGAAGGAAGGAAGGAAGGAAGGAAAGAAGGAAGGAAGGAAGAAAGAAAGAAAGAACGAACGAAAGAAAGAAAGAGAGAGAATTGCAAGTGTGGAGCATCAGCTCTGATCCCTGGATTAAAAGGGAAGTCAACTGTCCAGCCATGTCCAGCCAGCCAGCAGTGTGTCTATCCATCTCTCCCATGCATTATTTATCCATTCCACAGACAGGTCGCAGAGTGAGAACTGATAAGGGTGCAAATACAGGTTGAGGGGTGGGGTAGCTCACAGTCTACTGCGTCAGAGCGAGCCTTTCCCTTCAAGCCCCATGCCCTGAGCTACGGCTGTGACAGGTTCCTAAAGCTGAGTCTTGCACTGTGGACTGACCCTGGAATCCCCCCATGCCTAACTGAGGCTCAGTTTCAAGCAAGGAGACCCTGACCTGCCAGCTGGTTCGACTTCCTGGGAAGGAAGGCTACTAAGGGCGGCAGTGAGGATTTGAAACAGCCACAGAAGCCTGGCAGGGGCTAAGGACAAAGCGGGATGGAACATCTGGGGTCACTGAGTGGCACCCTAGGTCTCCCCTTTTCTTATATAAAAGGAAATGTTGGCCAGAATAGAGAATTGACGTGGGGAGAGCTCTGGGTCCACAAAACTTTACTCATTGAAATGGCATTTCCTCTTTAGCCCAAACTCTGCCTTGTGACCTCAGCCAGGGAGAACTGAGGCTGAGGGAGTCCCCGGATGGCAGAGGTGGATGGACGGCATGTACTTGGCTGGGTCCCGGACCCAGTGCTACAGCTGACCATCGTACGACTGGACCTCTCTTCCGGACCAGCCCTTCTCTGGACCTCAGCTTCCCACCCGTACAAGGAAGTCAAACCAGGTGACTCCCGGAGTCTTTTCCATCTCTGACCTTCAGGAACTGACTCCCTGACCCTGCTGCCTCTGCTTCCCAAGAGACGATCGTTCCCATCACAGGGTGGAGAAGCTGTGGTACCTCTGACAGATGGAAGGTTTCGGGCTCCCGAGACATCAAAGAGCCCTGAGCTGAAGAGAGGAGAAGAGAGGGTACTAATAGTGCCACTAAAGCAATACACTTTGATCTGCAGCCTCCTGAACTAGGCTGGGGGCAGGGTGCCCCAGAAAGCATCTAGGAAGGGGTTGGTCCCTGGTGTGAGGGTCTGGGGTTCAGAAAGCCGTTGGCTCTGAGTCTGAAGTCTTGGGAGGGTCTTAAGGTGGCTCTTACACTGGAAGCCACAAATGTGTAAATTCTGCACCCGCTCCCATCAGGACCCCGCATCGCTTCCCTCACTTCTGGACCCCACCATCCATTCATGCACCATTGAGCCAAAGCCCTTTCTTCCTCTTGAAATCAAAGCACATGAGATTTGAAAAATCAGCATCGGAAGGGGCCTAAAGGCTCACAGCATCCACCCATACACACCCCAACAGGCGCATCCTCTGACTTCCTCCCTCTGTACCCCAGGAAAATGGGCATAGGGGCTCTGCAGGAACACGCCCTTGGAGCTCCCCAAGAAACCAAGTACATTAACGAATGGGCTGTTCTAACTGTAGAAAGTTTCTCCTCTTTATAGCAGGTTACAGTTTTCCATTAGTGAACATCGATCCTGACCTCTTTCTGTAATGGGTAAAGAAAGAGTAAGAAAAAAATCCTTTCACTGTGAAGTTAAAGATACAGGATGCCTGTGTGCCCAACAGGCTGTGTGGCTGCCAATCTGGGCCGGTGGGGCTTGGAATCCTGGAATTGTTTTCGGCCCGGAAGGAGCTCAGAGATCATCTCGTTCAACCTCCTGGGTCTTACTGATGGAAAACTGAGGCCCAGCTTAGGACTGACTCAGCCACAGTCACACAGGATGGGTTCCAGGGTCTGAGGACCACCTCTGGAACCCTGAGGGGTCCCCACAGCTCAGGCCCATTGTCAGAGTTTATGCTGGTTCCCCAGGGGTGGCCCGCACCCCCCCCACCCCCGCCAGCCTCTCTTGGGCTCTGGAGTCACAAACACCCAGATGAAAACTCCAGCTCTCCCACTTCCTAGCTGTGGGAACTTGGGCAACTGATTTAACCTCTCTGGGCATTTCCTCATCTGTTAAACAGAGTTTATGTCTACTCCTGGAGGTTGCTGTGATGATTATATTAGTTTGGCAAATATTTATTAAGCACTTTCTGAATGCTGGGCCTGTTCGAAGCCCCAAGGACCACAGCAGTGAACTTCACAGTAATGGGATGGGAGGCACTACGAAAGCACTCAGGGATTGCTGGTCCCTGTTATCGCACCCTGCCCCCACTGCTCCCAAGCATAGGGCCTATGAACTCTGCCTCCTGGGAGGCCCCCAGGAAGGCCTATGGAAAACAATGGAGGAAGATCTCCCTGCATTCTGAGGGCGAGGGCCCACTGCCTGCAAGATTCTGAAATGTGCAAGGACATAAGGTGGGCACAGAGGGCATTTCAGGGCAGTCAAGGGACCCTCTCCTTCCTTCTTCCTTCCCCACCACACTCAGCAGCCCATCCTGAGCAAAACACGAAGCCCCCTCCTCTAGTCCAGAAGGCAGCTGGTCTCAGAGCCAGGCCTGGAAGGTGGAAGTGGCCTTTACAATACCTATGGTGTCCAGGTCCCTCCCGTGGGCATGGTCCTTTGTAGATCCCAGACTAATTTCACTGCCGAGTCCCATGCAGGAGAAAGGAGAGCAGTGGCCCTCCCTCAGCCCATGACCATTAGGTCCAGCCCTGTGAGAGCTCAGCAAGAGCTGCTCAGTGCCTTACCTATGTTACACTCGCAGAGCTTACATGCCCCTGCTGCTCGCAGAGGAGGGAACTGATGCCAAGAGTGACAGAGCGCTGGCCCGCGGTCACACAGCCAGCCAGGAGCCAACTAGGGATTAATGCACAGTCCCCTGATGCCCAAACCTGATGTCGTTTACCCATGGTGTCCACTGCCTTCCAGATATAGATGCCGTCCAGATAAAGGACATGGGGAACCGAGGCTGGCCAAGCAATGGACTTGAGTTGAGCCAGGGCCAACGCCAGGTCTCCTGACTCTGAATCCATGGTGCTTTCCGCTGTCCCACATCTGTGGGCAATTACAAGCCTCAGCTCTTCTTCCCACACAGGAGGGAGGGCTGCCTGGTCACCAGTGAAGGGGAAGGTGCTGGCCAGATGGTCTCCTTCCTCACTCAGGACCCGGCCAGACTCCAGGTGGACCTGGGAGCAGGTGGGGCCTGACACTGAACTTCCTGCTGTGGAAGGTGCTGGAGCCAGGAGCAGCCTCTCTGAGAGGATGGAGATTCTCTCCCTTCTGACCTGGGCCTCCCTGGGTAGCAAAGGGTTAAGTCTTTGGTTTCAAGCAGACCTGGGCCTAAGGACCAATTCTAACTGTGTGATATTGGAAAAGTCGGGTAGCCTCTCTGGGCCTTGGTTTTTCCTTTTCTGCCAAACAGGGTAACAGCCGTATGGATTCCCAAGAGCTGCTGCGGGGGTTACAAGGGGCATGGGGTCCCGGGCTCTGCACCTGGCACAGGGCAAGCGCTCTATGACAGTGAGCAACACTGCCCTCCATCCCCAAGTGTTGTGGACCTAGAGCCTCTTGCTCAGAGGCAGGGGAGGCCTGCACAACTTCAGATATCTGGCTAGAGGCCTTTGTGCACTCTGGGATTGCAGAGGCAGGCTGGGACGCCCCTCCCTGCTTGACATAGTAAAATGCCATCAGGAGGAACAACGTGATGTTCTGGAAGGGTACCTGAGGGAAGCGAGGGGCCTGGTTCTGGTCTCACATTTGGGAACAGAAAGTCTTCAGTGAGCCCCCTCCTACCTTTGACCAGCTCATTTGCCCCCCTGCCCATGCTGGGGACAGAACACAAGATGGGGGAACCTGGGGCCCAAATGATCTCTGATGTGCACACAGGAAGAGAAGGCCAAGCAACCAGGCAAAGGGCATGGCAAGCACTTGGAAGACTTGAAGAACCTGGAAGGCTGCCTGGAGGAGGTGAAGTCGGGAAAGTCCATGAAAGAAAATGGAGATGATGAGGAAGGGCGTTCTCATGGGCAGGATTGTGCATACTCTTCCTGGGAACCCTAGGATCTGACTGGCAGGAACACAAGCTCCAAGTTTGGAGAAACAGGGCAGGGAGCTTATTATCTCCCTGAGCTCTGCCACTTACTAGCACTGTGATACAGTTTTGTAGCTGCCTTGAACCTCACACGCAAAACCGACATAAAATCCGTGCCCACCTCGGAACTGCTGGTGAGTTATGTGAGATCAGGCCCATAAAGCTCTCCAAGGGGTCCTGGCATGCAGTAGGTGCCAATCAATGGCAGCTACTATTAGGAGTTGGGGCTTTCTACACAGGAGAACCAGAGATGGAATCGTGATCAGATTCGTGTTGTAGGACGGAGTCAAAGCAGCGTCCGGAAGGAGGGAGGCAGCAAGGCCCAAGCAGCTGCCTGGGTCCAGAAGGAAGGACCCAACAACCGACTCCCCCTTCTTCTCAGAGGGGCCCCCCACATCTGACGGCCAGGCCCAGGCCCCCAGCCCCACGGCCCCAGCTGCGTGACTGCTTGGCTAGGCCTGCCACGGGCCGCCTTGTCTTCATGCTTTCCCAGCCACTGGGGGTTTAGAAGGACATCTTAGGAATCTGGAAAATCTGCAAATCCATTTAAATCCCCAGAGGTTGCCTGGCGGCCGACTGGCCTAGGGCCAGACAGATTCTTAAGGACAAGGCTTGGGCCCAGAGACAGGGGCCATGGTTCCGAGGTCCCCATCCCCAGCTAGATCCCCTTTCCGCGGACCCCACTTGCTGCCTCCCAACTCCCCTCTCAAGCTTCCTACAGCTCTCCCAGCCCCCTCAGGCTGTGCTGTGTTTTGGAGGCCCTCAGTCAGCACCCAGAAACTTCTGAGGTTCCTTTGATGAAAGCAGGGGGCAGCAGGGCTCTGGAGACCGGTGCCACCCACCCCAGATGCAGCCTGAGCAGGAGAGGAAAAAGCTGGCTCCTTCAGCCCTGACGTCGCTCACAGCCTCCCGGCCTCCTCCCATCTGGTTTTGTTAAAAATATTTTCCATTTTTTGACCTACTCAAGAAGGCGCAGACTGGAGCAAGGGGACAGGGCAAGGGGCTGGGGATCCCCCTTCTCCCAGCACTTACCTTGCTGCTAATGCCTTCAGGTGTGGGCATAGTCCTGAGCTGTGGGCTGTCACCCCCTCCAGGAAGTCCTCCTCACTGACCTCTCATTAACAGAAAGACTTTGCTGGACCCCAAATGGGGCAGTGGCTGGGCAGGAGAGCAGGGAGGACAGCTGTAGTCTCCGGGAGCCTCAGGAGAATGGAGGGAGTGAGGGGCTGCAGGGGTGAGGAGTGGCCTCACTCCCAAAGCATCCTTCTGGAGGAGCAGGGCTGCCAGGAGGGGCCGCCCTGGGTCTGGCCGGCTGGGCTGCGCTGCCGGGCTTAGGCTGCTGCCCCGCGCCGCTGGTCAGAGGGGCTGCTTCTCTCCTTGCTGTCCTCCTCCTCTCTGCTTCCAACTTGTTCACAGAGGGATCCTGGGTTCCAGACGGGATGGGAAGGGACTGCGGGCGCTGGCAGCCCTACGAGCTCACACCACTGTGGGCTTCCTTGCCCCCCCCCCCCACTTTGGGGGAAAGGCTGCAGGGCCGCCTCTGATTGGCTCCGCTGGGAGAAGGGGGGCGAGGGGGCGGGGAAGGTGGACGCGTGTGTCTGTTTTCAATTTCAGTTTCTTCCCCCCTCTCTTTCTTTTCCCCAAGTTTCTTGTTTTTCTTCCTTTTTTCCCCTCTGCTTGCTCCCTCCGTCTCCTGCTCTCTCAGGATGTGAGGGGATGTTTAGAAACTCCGCAGCCCACGCCAACCGCTGAGTCACTTTTATTAAAAAGTGGCCTGGCCTCACCTCCCTGATGCCTTGCAGTGGCACCTGGGGCGGGCTCCCTTCTCCGTGCCTGTTTCCCCACCTATAAATGCAGCTCTCATAACCTATATAATTGATTCAATCAACATCCATTTATTGAACAAGCACCTTGAGCACCTACTATTTGACATGTGTTGGGAACACGGTGGTAGTGAGTAAGACATAGTCCCTGACTCCAGGCCTGCCCGGGCTCGTGGGAGACACAACGAGGCACAGGCAGGTCCCCAAAGAAGGACAGGGAGGCTGAGAGTGTCTTTAACTGACGCTTCTTGATTATCAGTCACTTTTCAGAAGAAGAAACCCAAGGCGGGCGTGCATTGGCGCAGAGAGGGAAGGAGACCTTCTCCATGTCACCGGTGTGCTTCAGATTTCCAAACATATTCCTTCCTTTCCTCTCACAGGCCCTGGAGCATCAGGAAAGGATTATTTCCCCCATTTTATAGACAATGAAACAGAAGCCCAGAGGCATGAATGGAGCTTCCCAAGCTCACACAGCAAGGGCAGAACTGGCACGGAATCGGGCCACCTGAGTTTCATGATGGAGCAGACACAGGTGATCTGACCCCACACTGCAGAGCAGACTGGGGCTCCTGTTCCACCTTCTTCCTGGGGACCCTGTCCCTGCCTCTCGCTCAGTCCCTCAACACAGATTTTTGAGGACCGGATGTTCCATTGCCAGCCTCTTGCCCTTCCTTCCCCACTAGGGTCTGCCAAGGCTCCTCCAAAACCTGGTTGGACCTCTTGTCCCACCCAATTAGTCCTCCCTCATTTCCTCACACCAGAAGACATCTTTGGTCATAGACTCCTGGCCCTTAGATGCCCAAGGGCATCATTTTAAAAGGGTTTAAAGAGTTGAGGCGAATCACCCTTTGCCCTGACACTGTATACATGGGGAAACTGAATACCAGAGAGGGAAAGTAAGGTGTCCCAGGTCACACAGGTAGACCCTGACTCTGCCCAGGGCTCCTTCTGTCCTACCTGGTGCACCTCTATCTATCCCCTTCTTCTCCTGGGCCTCACCTTGGGCCCCAGTTCACGAGCAGGAGTGTTTGCCTAAGCTGGGATTTTATGCCGGTCACAACAGCTCATCCATCTTGAAGTCCCTTTTTGGTCTTATCTGAGTGGGGATTGAGAGGGGTACCAGCCCAGCATGGTAGTAGTGGGGTCATGGGGGGAGTAGGGGGACTCCAAAGACCACAGGGTCAAGCCTACGCTAATATTTCTTACGCCTGAAAACTGTATGCGTCTTTGCAACTCTTAGCATTTGCCTTGGCCATTCGCTTCCAAAGCCTTGACCCAACTGCTAGGACCAGAACAGCTCCAGGGGTGGTAGGGGGTGGGGGATCAAGGAGGCATTTCATACCCTAACTCCCACCCCCCAAACAAGTCTGGGAGTGAGGAGACCCAGCTGTGGAGTTGCTGTGTAGCTTTGGATAGATATCTTCTCTTCTCTGAGCCTCAGTTTCCCATCTGTACCTAACAGGATTGAACCTACTGTGCTGGGAGGCCCTTGGGATGCTCTGTTTACAAGTGGCTTAGAGTTGGGCTCTGGCGAGAGAGAGGAGGCTGGTGGGCCCCAGGGCAAGGGGACAGCTGGGGGCCAGAGATGCAGCAGAGGGGAGGGGGTGGCTGGTGGCGGCTCCCCCGGGAAGCTGGCGGCAGCCGGTTTCCGGCCACCCCAGCCGTCCGGCTGGCCCATCTGGAATCACTTAGCCCCTACCACCATTAACCCTTGGCAGACACCAGGGCTGCTAAGCCTCCTCTCAGCTGAGATGGGGCTGGGGGATGCAGAGCCTCACGGAACACCACAGGGCACGCACCAAGAGCTGGATAGATGACACAGGGAGGTCATGATGGAAAGGGCAGAGTTCAGAGCCAGAAACAGAGCTGGGTTCAAATCCCAGCTTCTGCAAGTTCAAGCTGCATGACCTTGGGCAAGTCGCTGAGACTTCCAAGCCTCAATTTCAGACTCTGGTAAATGGAGCTGATTTGAGGGATGATTTGAAAGACTACTGCAATTTGTACCACACTTAAAGGACTCTGCCCTTTAAGGGCAGTACAGTGCTGAGATACTCAGTACAGTGTCTGGAAGTATTATCGAAATACGGAGTTTCCCTCATTCCAGCTGCAGCCCATCGCTGTGTGCCCCTGAGCTGAGCTCTTCCTTCTCTGAGCTTCCGTTTCCTCTGTGCACAGAGGGCAGCGGGGTACTGTCAAGCTTGGGGGTGGCAGATCCACCCAGCCCCCAGCCCCACCGTGGACAGGGCAGGCACTGCCTAGATGCAGGGAGCCTGGTCCAGCCTGGGACAATGCTGACTTGGAAAAGCTGGGCTCACAGTGTGTGAACAGAGCATCCTGCCTGAGGTGGAGCAAGTGGGGTCTAGAGGGAGAAGGGAGCTCTGGGCCTTGGGGTTCAGCACCCCTCCTCCCCATGGCATGGAGGCAGATCAAGAGCCTGAGCTCTGACATTGGAAGTTCCAGCCCAGCTCTTCCACTTCCTAGCAGCATGGCCTGAACAAGTGACACTACCTGAGCTCTAGGAGCCTCCGTGTTTTCAGCTATAAAGTGGGGATGTGTGTGTCTCCCTTGCAGAGTGGTTGAGAGGTCCGCATAAGTGACACACCTGGTGTTTTATGCAAGGACTAGAGCAGAGCAAGGAGGCCCCATCGAAGGTGACAATGCTCAGGCCTCCAGGAGCCACTGTCACAGAAGTCCACCATCCGGGCTGCAGGGGGGCCCATCCAAATGCTCATCTTACAGCCCACATGATGGGAGCCTGTGCTGGAAAGTGACTGAGCAAGGCTTTGTCATGTTCCTGTCCCAGGACGGGAACGGCTCTTCCCTGAAGGAGGGAATCAGGCTGAACTGAACCCCCACCCCCCCAGACCCCCACCCACGCTTGTCAGAGCCGGAAGCCGCAGCTCTCAGTGGGACAGGGGGAGGGGAGCCCGGAAAGGGCTCCTGAGTGGGAGAATTCCCAGTTGGCCAGCTCAGCTCTCACTCAGGCAGGGCCAGCAGCCACCACATCTGGCTCTCCCACGCTCCCAGCACTGCCCCCCTCCCAGGCTCCCCAGGCCTGGGGCAAGGAAGCAGCACACATGTCCCAGGCATCAGCACCGTCATCTTGGATATCTGGGCGGGAAGAGTCCTAAGAGTGTGCCCATAGGACAGGCATGGAGACTGAGGCCCAGAGAGTGGAGAAGACTTGCCCAAAGTTAGCAGAGAGAGAGAAGTCCTGGGATGCAAGGGTCCTGACCCCTAGCCCAGTGTCCTTCCACCCTGCATACTCTGAGCAGGTGGACCGCTGTACCTGCAGCTAGGGAGGCAGAACAGGCACACAGTGGGAATTGCCCCTTCCCGTCCTGGACACTCAGCATGGTAGCTGTCCGGTTGCACAGACAAATCAAGGGGGGTGGACTTCGGGCCACATTCCTGCCCTAGATTTCTAGGACTGCTCTTACTAGGCCAAACTATAGCCACCAAAGTCTGGCAAGGTCCCAGGAGATAAGGCTTTGAGCCCTGCCTGCCTTGGCCTCTCTCAGCCTCCCGCTGACCTCAGGCTCTAGTACCCTAGAAATCAAGGGTGTGCTCTGGTACCCAGATGGCTCAAGGATCCTCAAAACAGTGGGGCCATCAGAGGCCACCTATCTCCCCCACACTGGACACGCTGGGTCCCAGAGAAGGCTCAAACCTGCATGAAGGCACACAGTAAGTCTGAAATGGGGTCTCTGACTCACAGGCCATGCTGTCCCTCTTGCCACTTATCCATGCAATGGAAATTAGTTGAGCACCTACTGTGTGTCCCACCCTCATGGAGCTCACGAACACCAAAGGAAAGCACAAATTAATAATATCAAATTATGTTTAGTGTGAAGAGATGAAGAATAATGGTAGGGCAGTTGGGGGCTCTTGTTTAGGTCGATTAAGGCCTCTTTGAGGAAGAAATATATCAACTGAGACCTGAGGTTAAGAGGCCACACACAGTACGAAGGTGGTAAGAGTGTTCTAGGCAGAGGGAACAGCATATGCAAAAACTTGGAAGCCAAAAGGAGCTTGGTGTGTTTGAGCAGAAGGAAAAGAATGGTGAGGTGCAGAAAGGAGGCACGGGGGGTTATAGGCTGGAGAGGAAGCCGAGGGGCCAGGTCTCAGGGCCTTGTGGGCCCAAGAGGAGCCTGGCTTTATCCTGAAGGTCAGGAAGGCCCATGCCTGATCTTAAACAGTGACAGATAAGACCAAGACTCTGTGGTGCACGCCGGAGGACGGGCTAACACAAGTGAGGTGGGGGACTAGTATAGAGGCTATCGTGGTCGACCTTGGACTGACTGCCCTCCCCACAGCACTAGGTCCTTCTGAGAGGCTGCAGGAGTGCCCTGGCCAGGGAGTTGGGATTTCTGGGCCCCAGTGCTTGCTAGACCACTGACTCATGCAGTGACCTTCCTTTCCTTCCCTGGCTCTGCTGTGTCTCCTCTGAACAATGGGTCAGACACAGTGCTTCTTCGGCACTCTGCCCCTAGGCCTTTGATTCTAGTATCCCTTCTGAACCCTCAGCGGCTATGTACTGGGGGACTGCCTCCCTCCTCCACAGGGAGCAGGAGAACCCACAAGTCTGTCCAGGGGTCACGACTGACAGCAGCCTGCGAGCCTTCTGGCAGTACCCTGAAGTCCCAGCAGGTGGCGCCCCAGCCCCTGGAGGGTGAGAGGAAAGGTGATGGAGGGGTCCAGAAGGAAAGGACACCTCGCAGGAGCCCCAGCTTCCACCTGTAAGCCTCACGTCTGCCCCCTGGAGGTGGGAAGGGCAGGAATTACCAACCCCTCTTCCAGCTCAGAAAGCACTCAGCCAGGGAGAGTTCCTGGCCCAAGGTCACAGAGTGAGTCAAAGCTCTTGGGCTGGGATCTGGGTAGGCTGAAAGTTAGCCCACCAGCTTCTCTTAAGCAAACCATTTCCAGCAGAAAGCTCAGCCCAGGATCTTTCCTCTTCCAGGGTCATAAACCTGTTTAAAAACCAAGTTATCGCCAAGATCTTTATGAGACCGTGCCTCTGAACCCCACCCCAGGAGGCCGTGGTCAGGCCCAAGGAGAGAGGGGCCACCTCGGGAGCCAGAGGGAAGGAGGGTCCAATAAACAGCCTCTCCTGGAGATAAGGGGCGGTCAGAGGAAGAGGGAGGCTGTGACATGGACGGAAGCTTCTCCATACACACAGTCCCAGTACCATGTTGGGCCACTGTCGGATACAACTGGTCCCCAGTGGGGATCCGGGGACACTGAGACCCCGGCGGGAAAGTACTCAAGGTCACATAGCAAGTCCGAGGTTAAGGTGAGGCAGACCAGCCATCCCTGATGCCCAGCCCAGGACTTTTGAACAAAGTTACAGTGTCCTCGGGAGGGGGGAGCTGGGGTGTCATATCAGGGTTGTCTCGGGTCTCTGGTTGGCGGGGGGCGTCCATCTAAAGGTGAGGCTAAGGGGAGAGCTGAGGCTCTTTTGCATGAGCCAGAGAAGGAAGAGGAAGCAGATATTTGTATAAGCAAAATCCCAGGTTTAGGAGAGAGACACACACACGGGTGCACTATCTTCCCAGACTGGCTTGGGTGGAGAAGAAAGAAAAACTTCCAGACAGGCCACTCTCCTGCTCTGTGGCCTCAGGTGGGTGACTTCATTTCTCTGAGCTCCAGCTGCTTCATCGGCAAGATGGGGATAGCAGGACCCTAGCTTACCCTACAGGAAAGAATACACGCAAATGGCTTGGCCCTGCTCCCGGCACTTAGAGAACGTGCTCTCTCTCTCTCTCTCTCTCTCTCTCTTTCTCTCTCTCTCCCCCTCGGTAGTAGGCTATTGTCGTCATTGTCACTCGGGCATGAGGTGGAGGGCCAAACCCTGCATTCTCAGAGAGGTGAGATGAAGGGGCACTGAGCTGGCAGTCAGAAGACCGAGGTTTTCCATGACAGCACTGTCCTGCTGTGGGACTTGGCAAAAATCCCTTCTCCCTTAGGCTTCTAGGCCTCAGTTACCCCATCTGTAAAATGAGTGAGTTGGCTCTCCAAGCGTCTTCCATGATCGGGATGCTGTAAAGTCTCCTGTCCCTGCTCTCCTACCCTAGGTGGACCAGGGGTGAGTTTGGAGGCTTGGCAGGGCTGGGTTGAGGACCCCTTGGGCACTCTGGTTAGGCAGCAAGAAAGGCTGTCGGGATCAGGAGACCCAGCTTCTGTACCCAGCACTGCCCCTCTGTGACCTTGCCTAGATCCCTGAACCTCTCTGTGCTTCCTCATCCAGCAATGAGGCCAGTTTGCCTCACCCTCCCCAACAGCAGGGCGTAAGAAAGAGCAGGCCCAGGGCAGGGTGGAAATAGAGGTTTACCCCAGCACGTGTCTGTGGAGAGGGAGGCCTGTCCCAGCCTCTATCTTGGGGGAGGACAACACTGAGGGGATCAGGGAGAAGCTGGCACGGCTCCCCCAGGCCTCCCCCATCTCCCAGCCACCACCCAATCCTGGGCACTATCTTCTATCATTCCTGGACCCCTCCACAGCTTCGCTGCTGCTCTAGAGCTTCCCGCCTGTCCTCTGGCTCATTCTCCACACGCCAGCTCCCGCCTTCTTTCAGCTCTCATCTTCACCACTCAAAGCCCTCAAGAAAGCCACCTCCCACACCTCTTATCAGGTCTTTCCCCATGGCCTTCTCTGCCCTCATCAGACTCATCTCCTGCCTCCCATCACTGAGCTCCAAGTCCGGTTCTACAGACCATGTGTCCCCTTGGGCCTCAGCACCTCCGTTCACACTGTCGCTCTGCCCGAAATGCCCTTCCCTGTTCCACGGGACTCTGACTCCTATGTCACTTCCTCTCGCAAGACTTCCATGTCTCCTGCCTTTGGGTCAAATGTCCCCATTCTTGGGACCCTTACCAAGATGTCATTTCACCTTTATTTGTGATTATTTGATTCATGCATGCTTCTCCCCTGCCCTGCCCCCCCCCACTGTGAAAACCCCAAGGGCCAGGCCTCACCCACTATCAAACACAATGTCAACACAAAGGAGTGTTAATACATATGCCTCAAATGAATGAACACGCAAACAAAAGAATTCCTATACCTATTCCCAACCTTTGTGCTCTTAGAGAGCACCTAAAAAGCACCAGTCTCCTCCCCCCACCCCCCCAGGATAGGCATGCTTTCTGCAGCATCCCCGACCAGAGCCCTCCAGCAGTCACTTGCATACTTCCTGTGACAATCAGCTCACTCTCTATTTCCTGACAGCCTATTTCGTGCTGGATGGCCTTTTATTTATTTTTTTTTAAGATTTTTAAAATTTATTTGACAGACAGAGATCACAACTAGGCAGAGAGGCAGGCAGACAGAGAGGAAGGAAAGCAGACTCTCCGCTGAGCAGAGAGCCTGACGCCGGGCTCGATCCCAGAACCCTGGGATCATGACCCGAGCCGAAGGCAGAGGCCTTAACCCACTGCGCCACCCAGGTGCCCCTGGATGGCCTTTTAGAGAGCACTTTATTATGGAGGGGTTGAAATCTATGTCTGTGCCTACAGCTTTCTCTCTCAGGTCCCAGGTGTGCCCTGCAGCCCTCCCCAAACTCAGTCCTTCAGTCCAGATTTTCTCTTCCTTGTCTGAGCAGTTCGTCAACTCAGAGAACCCAGTCCTGTTGGGCCTCTTCTCCCTTCTCTGTGTGCTTCCAATTTTTTATTGACCCCTCAAAAAGGTCAGTCCTGTGCAGAGCCCTCACTCCAGATGATTTCTGAGGAAATCTCATCGACATGTCCCCTTCTTAACCTGGCAAAGGGAGCCTTTCCTGCAGAGGCAGCCCTGTGCACCTCCACGTGAGTGACAACCCAGGCAGCAGCCCTCCCACACCCCAGCCAGCCTTCATTTTCCTGCATCAAGTTGGGCATGGTCCATTTCCTTTCTGGGCCTCAGTGCTTCCACCTGTACAATGGAAAAAGCTCCTCTGAGCTGTAAGGGGAGCCCTGTCTTTACTGCCCCCTATTTTGTTAGAGTACCATACCATCAGAACCCCAGAAGTGGCCAGGACCAGCTTCCTGGGGTGGGGGGGGGTGTCACCTGTACAGTCACACAGGGCCCCGTGTTTAGAAGGGCATGGTTGAATTCTCTCCTGTCACCATCTTAAATTTCTTAATAATTTTTGAACAAGGGACCTCACACTGTCATTTTGCACTGGACCCTGTAAATTGTATCCAGATCCTGGCACATCTGTCTAGTCTTGAACTGATGCTGACCTGCCCTGCCCAATGCGGTGACCTGGTCGAATAGATAAGACCCTGATTCTGTCCACCTTTGGGGGGCCTCATGTCTCTGCACATTTAGGGTGTCCTCAGGAAATGTTGGAGGATCAAACAAAATGGGGGGGGGGGTCTGTGCAGCTTGTGGACACTGAACCCCCCCACTGGGGAAAAGAAACCCATCACCCCAAGACTTCTTGACCCATAGTCTTGCTCTTCATGAATCCTTCCCTAGATCTCTCAACCTTGTTACTCACTCCCACTCCTCACCTGTTTTAGGAAATGTTTACCAGTCTTTAACAGGGTAACGGGATGCAAGACTCATTTAAAATACCAGTGGGCCCCAGCTATAATAAGTGAATCAGGGCGTTTAGATCCTGATTCACCCAAATGCAACTGTTACAAAGGCACGTTTGAATCATCTGGAGTATTTTGCCTATGAACTGAGTGTTAGATAATACTCAAGAATTCGTGTTAATTTTGTTAGATGTGTTAATGGCATATTATGTAAGGAAGCGTCCATGTGTTTTAGAGATGCATGCTGAACTATGTAGGGGTAAAATGACATGATGTTGGAGATTTGTTTTAAAATACTGTAGCAAAAAAGGGAGGGGAGTGATGAAATAACAGGAAATCTTGCTAACGGTTGGAGCTGGGTGATGGCTATCTTAGTGGTTCACTACACACTCTGCTTTTGTGTCTGTTTCAAACTTCTCATTAAAGGGCTGGTTTGGGGAGCTAAAAGGGTTCGTCAAGAGAATTGTGAAAAATTCCCTAGAAGATCCCGCAAAGGCGCACGTATACTTTCTCTTTAAGAGCTTTCGCCGGAGAGTCAACTCAGGAAAACCAGCCCCAGTCTTATGCAGCCTCGTGTATGTGCATATGTGCATTTTCCCGGGAAAAACATCCACAGCTTTCTTTGGAGGCTCCGAGGGGTCATGACCCCCCCCCCCAAGATTAAGGACCCGCTACCTTCCAGAGGGAACCCTGTTTGAAGTCAGGTTGACCCGTCACCTCGAGCTGATCACTGCGGAGTGCAACACGGGGCCCACGCAGTTGTGCGACGCTGGCCTGGGGTCCCCCCGCGCCGCCCCTCGGATCCCTTTTCTCCACCTGTAAAATGGGATCAAGGGAGGTGCACGCGGCCGGCCGGGGGAGGACGAAGCGCTGGTGGCGCTAGGCGGTCCGGCCCGCAGGAGACTCCCGCACCTAGCGAAGCCTCGGACTCCCGCCCTGGACGCGCCCTCCACGCCCCCACCCCCTCCAGGCCCCGGCCCGTCCGCCTCCTGCTTGGGGCGGCAATTTGTCTCCTTTTGAACCCCCCGCCCCCGACGGGTTTCCCCCTTTGATTCGCGGCCCTGAGGCTCCCCCCGCTTTGAAATGCAAACCCGCTGGGGCTGGGGCCGCGGGCGCCCGGAGCTATAAAAGGCCTGGGTGGGGCGGGCGCGGCGGCGGGGCCCACGAGTTCAGGTGAGCAGTCTGCTCGTCGGGGCGGCCGGCAGCGGCGGCTCCAGGGCCCAGCATGCGCGCGGGCCCCCGCGGCCACCATGTACGTGGGCTATGTGCTGGACAAGGATTCTCCGGTCTACCCCGGCCCCGCCAGGCCCGCGAGCCTCGGCCTGGGCGCGCAAGCCTACGGCCCCCCGCCTGCGCCCCAGGGACCCCCGCAGTACCCCGACTTCACCGGCTACTCTCACGTGGAGCCTGCCCCGGCACCCTCTGCGGCCTGGAGCGCGCCCTTCTCCGCGCCCAAGGACGACTGGGCTGCCGCCTACGGCCCAGGCCCCGCGGCCCCCGCCGCCAGCCCAGCCCCGCTGGCATTCGGGCCCCCTCCGGACTTTAGCCCGGTGCCCGCGCCCCCTGGGCCGGGCCCAAGCCTCCTAGCGCAGCCCCTCGGCGGCCCGGGCGCACCGTCCTCGCCCGGAGCGCAAAGGCGGACGCCCTACGAGTGGATGCGGCGCAGCGTGGCGGCTGGAGGCGGCGGTGGCAGCGGTAAGGACCCCTCCCTCGCCCGGCGCCTCCCTTGGGCACCAGCAGGTGCTAGGGCGAGGCCCAGTCGCCCCCTGTCTAACCCCTGCCCCGGCTCCGCAAGGGTTCCCACTGGGGCCTTCCTGACCACTCTGGTCCTGGGGTGCTTGTCCCTCAGCCTGTCCCTTCCGAATCCCAGCCTGCCGAGCCTCGGTGAGCACGGGCCCGTCTCTCCGTGTAGATTAGGGGAACAGAGACCCCTAGACGTGAAGAAACGCGCCTGTGGTCGCCTGGCCAGGCGGGAACTAGAGCGCAACTCCCAGACTGAGCCCAGGGCCCTTGAGCATCCCTGGCCCCGCTGGTCATCCGAGGCTTCCACCCCTGTCCCAGCCCCGAGAGGAAGCTGCCAGCCGTCCCCACAGGGGCGACCTGCTGACACAGGCCAGCCACTTTCCTGTCCAGGTCTCAGCACCCCCATCGGTGCCGGGGAGAGACTGTGGCTCCTAGCCTTTGGACTGCAACAGAGCCCTCTTTGGTTACACTGATGTGGGGGGTCCCTACCTTACCATCCCAGGGCCCTCCCTGAACTCTTGACCCTGGGGGAGGGGCAAGCAGGAGCAGTTGGGAAGGTGGCTACTGTTTGGCTCCTAAGACTGTGAGCCTCCTGCCCCCAGGCAGGCCTCTCTGATCCACCCTCTTCAAAGGCAGAGGAGGGGGCAGGACAAAGGGCTGGCTTTAATGAGGGGCGGCCTGACCTCCTTTATAGGTCCCCCCTTTGTCATGTAACAGACTGCGCCTTAGCTCGGTAGTGACTCCTGTTGGCCGGAAAGTGAACACGATACCCCATTGTCCCGACTGTGTTGGGCCTGTCCTGACAAAGGCCACCTGGCTTTAGGGGCGGGAAGTCGGCCTGCCCACCCTTTGATGTCCGTCCCCTCCCCCTCTTCCCCCAGCTGGGAGGGAGCCTGGGACTTCCCCCACCTCCTCTCTCTCTTCACCCGTGTGTCCCCATGCACACTCCTCACTCCCCGGGCAGATGCTGGGGAGGTCTGGCCATAATCAGAGCACTTTCTTGGGAGTCCCAGGGACACAGAAGCTCCTGCCGGCCTCCGGAGGCCTCTCCTTTGCGTGACCTTGGCTAAATAAGGACAGCTAATGTTATGGCACTTACTAACGGGCCAGGCACTGCTGTGATTTCTCACAACATTATTGTAGGTACCATTATCATACCCATTTTTAATGTGAAAAATCTGTGGCCTAGAGAGGTTAAACCCTTGAGGATGTACCCTAGAGACGTTAAATCCTTGCACGAAGCCATATGACCAGTAAATGGGGGTGGGGCTGGGACTCGAGCCCCAGCAGACTGACCGCCAAGCCTGTGTCCTCACCCTCTCAACAATGGCTTCTCTTTAATTGATCATCTTTCCTGGGTCTCAGTTTTACCATCTGTGACATGATAGGGAAGGGTCTTATACTTTTGCTGAAGTTATAAAAGGAGCTTTTGAAAAATCTGGTGGAGAAAATACAAGTCTTCTGTCTAGAAAGAAAGTGTTGCCTAATTTCGCAGACAATGTGAGGGGTTCTAGAAGCTTCTGAAAAACTTTCCATTAACTCTGGTTGAGAACCCTGCATGAGATTAAATGAGAGAAGGTGTATGGGGCCACTGGCCCCCCACCCCCCTGGTTCTGTGTCCCTCTCCTGGAGAGGGAAGCCTGCCCCCTCTATTCCAGTGTTGTGCCTGCTGATAAGGCAACTTTGGAGATGGGGATGAGTCCCAGATGCAGGAGGAGTTCCTCAGGAGCAAGGACCTGGAGAGAGTGCGCCAGTGGAGATCAGAGGACTGGTGGGAGGCTTGGGGGAGTTTTTAGGCTGTGTGATGTCCGCCAAAACACTTGCTTTCTGGACACAGGAGCCACTTGCGAACACCACCCAGCCTCTGGTCTCAAAAGTCATTTGGAAACTGTTGTCCCCAGGCAGATAGGGGCTTAGCAGTACGTCTGCCCAAACACCAAAAAAACCTTTCCCCCTTTATTCCCAGAAAGTAGAAAGAGAGAGCCCAGGGAAGTCTGCAGGCTCCCAAGGAAAGGGGCCTAACCAGGTTAGACCCATTCTGCCAAGGACTCAGGACCATCAGCTTTCTAGAAGCTAGAAGCTGCTGCCTGTTTCCCCAGGGCCATCTAATTCCAACCAGTGCTCCGGAGATGGGGCAGAATTGGTAGAATCAGGATGGAGTGACAGACCCTCCCTTAGAGAGAGGCCAGGCCGTGCCTGCCCCCCAACTTTGGCCTCAGTTTCTCCTTCTGGGCAGCGAATATCCCAGGGTCTCTAGGATGGTGCTTGTGTAATGCTGTTCTCTAGGATGGCAAAGGAAAGGTCAGTACACGCCAGCGCCCACCCTGCTCCCCGGCCCCCCACAGCAAGTGTTGCCGGCCACCTGGTCTTGTGGTACCAGGTCTTCTTACCAGCTGCTTTTCCCTCTTCCTGGAAGCTCCTGTGCCCTAACTCTTTGCAGGCCTACCTCCTTCTCACCCTTCAGGTCTTAGCTTAATGGCCGTCTCCTCAGAGAGGTCCTCCATGATTTCCCAAGGAAGGCTCCCCCATACATATCTATAATCTTTGCAGTGTTTCCTTCAGAACACCAACCCTGATTTCAACTTACTTCCTTTTCTGTGTGTCTGTGCGCCGTCTACTTCCCCACCCGCACGCCCACCCACCAAAGGAGCGCCCATGAGGTCCAGAGCCACATCCATTTGACCCATCACTACCTTCCAGGCACCACTGTAGTGTATGACATATAGTAGGGACTCAGTACATTTTGTTGAATGAATGAACAGGACAAGTGTGAGGAACAGCAACGACAACCAAGAGAAAAGGGAAGAGATGAGATCTTGGCTTTGACATGTTTCTGTGGTCCCAGCCCTAGGGATGGGCTGACCGTTGAGCTGAGCAAGTTCATGCCAGGGGTGGAAGACTGGTTGTTCCCCTCTCCCACCTGGGATGGTCCTCCCTCCCCAGCTGAGGACTCGGTATAGTTGAGGCTAGGACTGGAACTATGACCTGTGATCCCCCCCCCCCACAAGATTCTATTTATTTATTTATTTGACACGGGGGTGGGAGGAGACAGAGAGAGAAAGCGCACAAGCAGGGGGAGCGGCAGGCAAAGGGAGAGGGAGAAGCAGGCTCCCTGTGGAGCAGGGAGCCTGATGTGGGATTTGATCCCAGGACCCTGGGATCATGAGCTGAGCCAAAGGAAGATGCTTAACCGACTGAGCCACCCAGGTGCCCCTATGACCCAGGTTTTATCCTAAGAACCAGAAAGATGAGAGAGAGGCTCTTGGGCTTCATTCCGTTATCAACATATTATCCAGTTCTGAGGGATTACTGTCACCTGGCTGAGGCCAGGATAGGAAAGGACTACAAGGGATTCTCCTTCGTGGTCCTCCCTGTTTGCATCTACAAATAGCATTTTCATTAAGAGGGTCAGACATCGGGGCGCCTAGGTGACTCAGTGGGTTAAGCCTCAGCCTTCAGCTTAGGTCATGACCTCAGGGTCCTGGGATCAAGCCCTGCATTGGGCTCTCTGCTCAGCAGGGAGTCTGCTTCCCACCCTGCTGCCTGCCTCTGCCTGCTCGTGATCTCTCTCTGTCAAATAAATAAATAAAATCTTTAAAAAAAAAAAAAGAGAGAGAGAGAGTCAGACATCATCCTGTCAAAGGCCCAGCATCCCTTCCTTATGAATAAACAGTACTTCCCAGGCCAGTGGCCTTTGGGGTGGGCTGAGGTCCCACACAACGAGGGAGATGTTTGTTGAGATGAGACTATAGCGGTAGGGTTCAGGTCTTGGTCCAGTCCCTTCAGCTTTCAGATGGAGACACTGAGGCCCGGGGAGGGGAGGAGTCCTGCCTCTCCCTTGGCCTATTGCCACAGCCACCAGCCTGGCCTCTCACCTCAGCCTCTCTCTGATCCCCAGCTATCTTCACAGTCATCACCAGATTTGCCTTTTCAAGGCACATCTCCTGCTCAAGAGCATTCCATGGCTCCCCATTGCTATGGAATTCCCATTTTGTTATATGCCGTTACATTGCTGTCAGATCCAGCCCCATTTCTGTGGCACTCAGAGCCTTCTTGAGAACTGGCTCCAACCCACTATTGAAGCCACTGTCTCACTAGTTTGTCTAGATATGGAAGTGCTTACTGGGGATGGCTAAGGGCTGGGCTTCGGAGCCTCAGGCCTGGGAGTGCATTTCTGTTAGAAGCTGCATAGCCTTGGGCAAGTTAACCTCCATCATTTCCCTGAGCCTCAGTTTCTTCCACTCTAACACTAGGATAACAATAGGATTGCCCCTTGAAGCTGTGTGGTGTCCATCAAGCCCAGCCTCTATGCTTGGGGCACAATAGGTAGGAAGAGCAGGTAGGTAGGAAGAGCGTCTGTGCCTATGACCTTCTCTGGCAGTCCTTAGCAGGTGAGGGAACCACACACCTCACACTCCCTGCCTCTTCAGTCTGGTTCCCTCCATCGAAACTACCCTTCCTGCCCTTTACATCTTCACCAGCTCAAATCCTGTACCTTCTCCAAGGCCATCTCCTCTAGAAAGCTCTCTTGGGTTCCCTCCCCTCCAAGCACTATGTCAGGTTCTTGTTGTATCAACGCCCACCGCTATCTTGTTTATCGCTTCCATCGACCTCAAGGACTTGTGGTCAGCCCCATCCTTCTCACCAGGCCTCGTGCCAAGTAGGAGCCCATGATAAAGCTGGGAACTGTGGTGTTGGCTGAGTCCTTACCGCGTGCCAGGCAGTATGCCAAGAACCTCACACGGGTCTTCTCACTCAAGCTTCATAACGACGCTCAGAGGTGTAAGGATCTATTATTGGCCTCATCTTACAGATAAAGTTAATGAGGCTCAGAGAGGGTAGGGTGCCTGCTGCAGCTCACACAGCCAGGATGCGGAAGCGTGGGGTTCAGACCCAGACTCTACCGCCTAAGGAGCCTCTGTCAAATAAAGCAACACACACAGCATCCCCAGACCCCTCCCCATGTGTGTCCCAGCCCAGGGGAGGGGAGGGGGGCAGTGGGGGAAGGGGACTGGTTGGGGAAGAGCTGGGAGAAGATGATGGGGGAGGGTGGGCCCAGCAGGGGCCAGGCTGTTTAAAACTGGTTCTCTAGGCAGAAGCTGTGTTTGACACCTCATCTCTCAGATGTAGCTGGGAAGGGGAATGACCCAGTTAGAAGGTGGCAGAAGGCTTTTTTTGGTTGGGTGTTTTATCCACCACCACCACCACCCCCTCCCCGCCCCCGCCCCGGCTTTGGCAGCTATTGGGGCCGAGAGCTTAGGGAATCACTGTGAAGGTCCAAAATGGCTTTGTTAACGGCAGGGTCTGGCTCGTCAGTAGCAAGTTATCTTAATGCACTGGCCCTCTAGTTTCTGTCCTGGAGCTCCTGGAATTTGGAAACACCATGTGCATTTAGAGTCAACATGGGTTAACCTATTGAACACTCCCCCACGCCATGCTCAGCCCCCAAGCTTGTAGGGGTGCATAGGTCCCTCTGCATCAACATAGATGAGCTAGCAGACGTTAGTGAAAGCCAAGATTGATGATCCAAGCTCAGCACCTTCCAGTGGCTTCCCATTGCTCTTGAAATCAAATTCAAATCCCTCATCCCAGGGCAGAGAGCTCTGCTGGTCTCTCCAGGCTGATCACGTTCATTCATTCATTCAGGCAGGCTGGGGATTCGGGCCAGAATGAGGCAGACAGGCCCTCTTGGGGAGCTGGCACTGCTGCTCCTTCCTCTCTGCAGGAGGGTCTTTGCACATGCCCTTCCTGGAACATCCCCTTCATTGGTGACACAGAAACCTCTTTAACCTTCAGGTTCCAACTTAGATGTCGCCTCCTAGAGGAGACAAGCTAATTAGAGTAGGTCCCCCCAGCCCCTGCCCCTGCCACTTAATCTAGCTCTCAGCTCTAGGCTTACTTTCCTTCACGCTAATCGTAATGATTTTCTTAGTTTGTTTTTAATCTGCTCCCCATCACAAAAGGGGGGAATGAGCTATTTAACAAGTCCCGAGCACCCAGCATGCAATAAGGATATAAGCTGGATCTACTCAGCCCGTGCCCAGCATTTTCTCGAGTGCAGGTATTTCTGACCCCAGGAACTTGTGCACACCTCTGCATTAGATTTGTGGCTTTGAGAAAGCCTCCAGGAAGATGTCCTTTGGAGATTGAGCTGACCAGCTGATGGATTGGCTGTGGGAGCCGGACGTGCCACCTCGGCTTTTGGCCTGAATATCGTGAGGGTGGTGGCCATTTACTGAGAGGAGGCCCCGCTGGGAAGCAGGAGGTCTGTATCATGTTCCGCGAGGACTCATCCAGTACTCCCTGTGTGTCAGGCACCATCTTGAGACTGGGTGAGCAACAGGGCATCACGGAGCAGACCCGGAGCAGGGCACGGAGGGGAGGAGATTTGCAAAGGTCACCTAGGGACCTAGGAGAGGGCTGGCGTCCAGAGCCCCTCCCTGGACCTCACCCAGAATGAGAGACCTCGGGGACCCGGGCCGAGGATGACCGGGTAGGGCAAGGCTGGAACACACCCTGGGAAACAGCTCAGGGGGGCCTCAGGCTGTTCAGGCCAGGGAGAGACTTGAAGGGACACAGTTGCTGTTTGCTAGTCTTGGAAGGGCTGTTCTGGGCCAAGGGTCACCCTTGTGTTTTGTTTTGTTTTGTTTTTTTATGGAAAAAAACAAGCGGGTGGTCGCTGGGAGACCAGGCTGCTTTGTGGAGAGGACAGGCACAGTCTGGTTAGGAGGCGATGCCGCTGTGAGCATCTGGCTTGGCGGGGGGAGCTTGGGTTAGCGGGGCTGTCCAGTAGAACTTTCCTGTGATGGAGGAAATGCTCTGAATATGTTTCCATATGCTGCCAACCACCAGCAGCATGAGTCTCTCTGGCCCTTGGAAGATGGCTCACGTGACTCAAGAGCTGAATTCTTCATTCTGTTCAGTTAATTTCAATTTAAGTAGCCACATGTGGCTTGGAGCTGTCATTTGGGACAATGGAGGACAGGCCCTCTCAAGAGTTCTTAGAATAGTCATCTGTTCCTGATGGGCTCCTTATTCTCCACCGAGGGGTCTCTCAGAACTCTTCTGTCTCTATGGTCATTTTCATCTTCATCATTGACTAGCTTTTATTAATAATTACCTTGTTCAATAGGTTCCCACACCTCATCTCTACGTCCCTCTGAGGGACCATGTCCTCAGTTGACAGGTGAATATCCTGGGATCCAAAGAGGGGCGGGCCTTGCTGGGTTCACACCACTGGCCTGTGGCCAGGCTGGGGTAGAACAGACAGGTCTACCTGCCCCTGCAGTTTCTGTCCTCTTTGCTGCTTCCCACAGCCAAGCCAGACCGTGGGCCTCCATGGAGAAGACGAGGCAGGGGACAGACGACAATGGCCAGATGGCCCGGAAGGAGAGGGCGCAGTGCCGACTGAGCGCTGTGCCTGGAAAGGAGGGCAGTGGTGGGAAGGAGAAGCTTGCCTAAGGCTGCAGAACCCCTCACCCCCACGCCAGGCTCACCCCTGCTCCAGGGCTTGAATGAGGAACCATGAAGGAGCCACCTGGAACTGCCAACTCAGCTGGAACAAGGATCCAGCCGGGGCCCAGTTAGGGTTAGGGTTAGGGTTAGGGTTAGGGAAGGGACAGCCATTCAGCATCTAACTGGCTGGGTCCGGGTGGCCCTGCGCAGAAGAAGTCCACCTCCTGCCAGTGGGATGGGGAATCTAGTCCAAACAGAACATGGCCTGTCCAGCTGGTGGCTGGGCCAGGTCTCCCCACTCAGGCCAGTGTGTTCCTTGCCCTGCGGCCCCCTCTCAGGCGGCATTCCTCACTCTCCCAAGGGACTCCTCTAACATCCGCTTCCGCAAATAGCTCAGCTCTCCTTGACATCCCCTTAGCTCTTTGCCCTCTACAAACGGCTTTCACGTCCAAAGCCTAAAGAAGTTCAGTCTCTCGTCAAGTCCATTAGCTAAGGATTGGTCATATCTGGGCCCAAGGCCTGAGAGGAGGGCTCCGAGCTGGACGGAACTTTAGAATCTCCAGGCCCTCGGGGCTGCCCGTCTTCTGAGGCACAGGAGAAACTGAGGCCCAGAGAGGAGAAGGGACTTCTTCATGACCACACAGATGGCACAGAACTGGGACCAAGACCTACTGACATCAGCTAGTGGTTCAGAAACCCCAAGGGCTGTTTAAAGAAGACGGGAGAGCAGGACGCGGTGGGTCTGGGAGGGAGTCTTTCGGACAAGCCGGCATTCGTGCCTGTGTGCACAGTGCGTGTGTGTTTGTGTGTTGGGGGGATCAGGATGCACAGTCAGGGTGGGGCTGGACCACACAGAGAGGGGACATGGAGGGTTGAGGCGGGAAGAGTGTTCCAGTCCGGGGCCAGAGCTGGTGGTGTCATCCCCCAGGGCTGCAGGGACCCAGCAGGAAGAGGGCAGAGGAAGTGCTGACCCAGAGGCCATGTGACTTTCTTGGAGCCACCCAACCCCACCCTCGGGTTCAGCCTCTGAACCCTGTCCTCCCCTGGCCCAGGCTGGATGGCGAGGCCCCACCGCCAGCCACTGTGCCTCCTGCCCCCTCTCCTCCAGCTTGGCAGGCCCTGTATCTAGGCTCTCAGACAGGGAAATCAGTCTTAGAATTCTTTCAGCAAAAATAACAAACTCAACCAGAGAATCAACAAACATTGGGAGCTTCGTGTTTCCAAGTTGGAAGGGACCTCATAAATAAACAGTCTCATCCAGCACATCACCCATCGCCCAGATCCATTTCCCAGCCTTTCTGCCCCATGGCTGGCCCGCCGCTGTTGAGGATGAATAAGACCTTCCCATCCGTGTGTGCCATTTTTCTGGAGCGATCCCTGTGTGCCATTTTTCTGGAGCGATCCCTGCGCCCCTGGAAGTTGGAGGTAATGACGGGAGACCTCACACTGTGTGAGAGGTTCTAGTGCTGTTTCTGAGGCTGGACAGACCCGAGTTGAAATCCCACCTGCCAGATGTGTGGACCACTCAGAGCCTCAGTCGGAAAAAGAGGGTACCAGCTACCCAGCTTTCTAAGTTGTTGAGAGATGTATACAAGTACCTGCCACAAGGAAAGGTTGACCATTATCAGAATAAGTGATCCCCACTTTATAGATACAGAGAATGAAGTCCAGAAAGATGGGGTGACCAGTCCTCGATCACTCAGCCAGTGAGAAGCTGTCCTCCCCAATCCCAGAGGCCTGTTTGCCCCAACAACCACATGTCAGGGGCCCCTGACAGCCAATCAAGTAGCAAATCCGTGAGTCCATTTTAGCCTCACTGAATCTGAATTTCTGGCCTAGAATCTGTGCTTTTGAAAAGCTTCCCAGGACCTCCACTGTGCATGCTTTAGGAGAAGGGAAATGTGCTATCTTCCCAGCAGCCTGATGCATGTGGATGGGCCATTGCTCGCATCCCAAAGCCAGAGCAAAGAGGAAGCCTCTCCTTCGGGTGAGTTATCCAAGCGTCTTCCCTGCTGCACTCACCACTGAAGAGCCAGAGGGGGCTCCCCTCCCACCGTCCTGCCCGCTTGCACTGGCATCTGGCCCAGAGGGTTATTCATTAGGTGGCTGGGAGCGGCGGGCCCCCATCAGACACCTGTTGCAGGAGCCCGGACTTCCCTCTCCGCACCAGCGTCCCAGGGGCCTGTAAATCATTCATCCTGGGGCCCTCTCCCTGCCCGCTGCTCTCACGCACCTCCCTGTCCCCTCCCTCCTAGGCTCCTGGGGTGGCACAGGTGCTCACAGAAGGGGGAAGGGAGGGTGGCTTGGAGCAGTTGAGAGTTCTGGCTCAGAGGCTAGAGCCCAGGGCTCCTGACTGTCATTAAAATACAAACTCAGGGGCGCCAGGGTGGCTCAGTCGGTGAAGTGCCCGACTCTTGATTTCGGCCCAGATCATGATCTCAGGGTCATGAGATCGAGCCCCACTCCAGGTTCAGTGCCGGGCATCGAGCCTACTCTCTCTCTTAAAAAAATAATCATAAAAAATACAAATTCACCTCACACACAGTAAAAAAAAAAAAGAGAGAGAGGGGGAAGGAAGGAAAGAAAAGAAAAGAAAAGAAAAAAAAAGAAAGGAAGAAAGAAAGTAAGAAAGAAAGAAAGAAAGGAAAAAGAAAGAAATGAAAGAAGAAAGAGAGGGTCATCCCAAAGACTCTCACTTACCTGTGGCCCCACAGCTTCTGGTTCCTTTTCCAGAGGCTTGTTATTGATTTATATTTTCTTTCAGAAAAAACTTTACCTACACACGTATGAGTGTGTGTGTATGTGTGTGTCGAGCTGTTACACAAAAAGAGTAACATAAAATTCACAACATTCTATGTCTTGCTTTTTTTAAAAACTCAATATATCTTAGAAATTGCTGCATATTAGTATGTGGGGAGCTTTATAATTTTTTTAATGACTGCATAATGTTGCTCTCCATGAATGTGCCATCTTTTATTTAACTTTTTTTTTAGGATTTTTTTTTTTTTTTTTTTTGGAGTGAGAGAAAGGGCAAATGAGAGAGGGCCTGAGCTGGGGGGAGGGGCAGAGGGAGAGGGACAAGCAGATCCCCCACTGAGCATGAAGCCTGATGCGGGACCCTGAGATCTTGACCTGAACTGAAGGCAGCCGCTTAACCCGCTGAGCCCCCCAGGCACCGCTAACAAGTACCCTACTTGTAGACATGTACATTGATTTTAGTCCTGTGCCTTTTGAAACAGCGATGGCTTTGGGCATTTTTCTGTGACATCACTTCCTGGAAGTGGGATTAATGGGTCAGAGGGTGCGTGCCTATTAAATGAGGCTAGATGGTACCAAGTTGGGCTCCAAGGAGGATGTTGCCATTATTACCCCCTGGACAGCATATGGGATTTCTTGGTTCTTGGACCACAGCAAGATACCAAATGTTTTGTTCTTTGGCAGAGCCATTTTCTTAGCAGTGAAATGGTGTGATTTGAGAGCTCCACCAGGAAGAAGTTGGCCAGTGGTTCCTGAGCCCACCAGCCCATCTCCTGGGCCCAGCAAGGAGGCGACGGGGCCTGTGGGCTGGGATCTCCCTGGCAGCCCCGCTAGAACAGAGAGAAGTTCAGAACAGAGAGAAGAGCAGCTAGAGCCCTATCCCCTCTCTAGGTCCCCACTCCTCAAATCTGGGAGGAGTCAGGCTACAGTTGGGGTCACTTGAGCCCAGGGTTGATATAGCAATACCAGGCAGGATGGCCCTCAAGAAGTATGGGTCCCTTTCTGAGCCCCCATTTCCCCATCTATGAAAATGGGTGTGATGGAGCCCCAGGGTCATGAGATCGAGCCCCACTCCAGGTTCAGTGCTCATCAGAAAAGATGGGAGTGAGTGCTGGGTGCCTGAGGAAAAGGGTCTTTCATAAGCGCTACTTGTAATCTTTCAGGCTGTTTGGGGGGAAGGGACATTCATCCCCCCACTTCAGACTGTGAGTGTTCTGGGCATTTCCAAGGGCCCACCCAGCCTATGGACCATCTAGCCCAGGCCAAGAGCTCTCTGGGGCCCGCCTTCCCCATGATCTGTCCCCTCCCTTCCCACAAGTACAAGTAGACAGGTGGTCTGCTGTTTGAGCTTCTGTTGCTAAGGCTCAGGAGACTTCTCAGGGGGCTTTATGGACCCTAAGCCTGATGGGGTGAAGAGTTGTGCCAAGAGTAGGGAGTAGGAACTCTAGACCAGGTGACATGGCTTTGGGCAGGTCCACTCTTGTCCAGGGCTTCGGTGACCCTAACTGTTCAGGGGAGCTCGGACTTGAAGGATTTACAAAGCCTCTCTTACTTGGGACCTCCAGCATCTGTATTAGCTGCCTGAACCTCAGTCTCTTCATCTGTAAAATGGGAGGAGACTAAACTGAGCCCTTCTGGCTTTAGCCCAGTGAAGATTCAGAGCTCTGCTGGGCTCTGGGGGTGGCGCATTAGGTAGAACTGTTTCTGAGTCGGCGTTGAATTTTCTAGGCCAAGGAAGGACCCATCTGGAGCCAAGGCCTCAGCAGCCACTCCCTTGTCCCTTTCCTGGGCCAGGCCTGGCCGAGGGCCGATGTCCCGTGCTACATCGGCTGGTGGGCTGAGGTCAGTGGATGTGGAAGTGTCCAGTGAAGTTCTGCTGCTCTGGCAGGAAATCCAAGGAAAAAAGCCCAGAAACATCTGTTGTCTCCCATTTTCTGCAAAACCATTTGGCTCTTGGGGAGCCCAGCGGCTGTCCTGCCAAGCTGCGTGGGCTTGGTAGTGGAGTAGGAGCTGGAAGAGGGGGTGGGTGGTTAGCACAGGGGTGCCGAGGGACAGGCAGAGCCAGAGCCGTGACCCTGGGAAGTGAAGGCCAGGCTACATGGGGGCAATTGATTGAGGTGGAACAGGGTCCTCAGTTATTCCAAGACCTGCCATGCCCTGGTGGACATGTGCAGGTCTGAAAGTGCTTGCGTGTGCCTCCTATTTATAGCCGAGTACTGAGCTTCTTACGAAGGAAACTGGTGTTTAGTCAGGCCCCCACACCAGCCCGGGCCAAGCATGACTCTTAATATGCTCTCCAGACAGACCTCTGATCCCAGCCCCAAAGAGTCCTGACTTTAACCCTGGGCAGTCCTCAAATCCCACTCCCGCCCTCAGTCTGAGCCCTGTAGAGAAGCCAAGCCACAGCCTTTTCTCTCCTGGGTTGTTGCAAGCCTGTCTGTGCTTCCCCCTTCTTGCCAGTCTGTCCTCCACGCAGCAGCCAGAGCCAGATTAAAACCTACATCAGACCTGCTTTCTCTGGGGCTCAGAAGCCTTTCTGAAATGGCTTCCATCCTAGACAGAGTAAAACCTGGAGTCCTTTCCATGGCCAGCAAGGCCCTGGACAACCTGCCCCCCATCCTTGCTCACTGCACTCTGGCTATACCAGCCTCTGCACTGTTCCTCACATATCAGGTGTCAGGCATGGTCCCACCACAGGGCCTTTGCACTCACTGTGCCCTGCACCTGCAGCCCTCTTCACCAGATAACTGCATGACCTTCTTCAGATCTTTGCCTAAAGTCCTTCATGAACTACTCTTCTTCTTCTTCTTTTTTTTTTTTTTTTTAAGATTTTATTTATTTATTTGACAGACAGAAATCACAAATAGGCAAGAGAGGCAGGCAGGGAGAGGGAGGAGGAAGCAGGCTCTCCGAGGAGCAGAGAGCCCGATGTGGGGCTCGATCCCAGGACCCTGGGATCATGACCTGAGCCAAAAGCAGAGGCTTTAACCCACTGAGCCACCCAGGCGCCCCATGAACTACTCTTCTTAAAATCCCATACTCTCTCTTCCCCCAAATTCCCAGTCCTCTCTTCCTGCCGCCTTCTTCTCAGGAATACTTATCAATTAACATATCAAATACTTAGCATTAACATATCAAAGTATTTGGATCTCTGATTATTTTTACTAGGCTCCAGGAGAACCTGATTTCACTGAGAGTAGGGACTTTTTTTAGTTTGGCTGGCTGGTGTACCCCAGTGATTGGCCCACACCAGGAGCTCAGTAAATATTTGTCGCCTGAGCCTCAGTCACGGCTCTGTGTCCGCACAAGAGGCAGTGGAGTGGATGGCTCTGGGCAGACCCGGGGCTTGGTGTCCAGGGCTGGGGCCTTCGCAGGTAGCTAACAGGCCCTCGTCTTTTTTGTTGGGCTAGCAGCTGCCAGGCATTTGACAGGAAGTGAGGGGCACCCAGCCCAGGACTGAGCGGCAAGCTTCCACCTCTGCCCACGGTGGCTCTTCCCCACTCTCCCCTTACCCTGGAGAGAGGAGCCACTGACTTGTCCTTGGTCCCGATCTGCCCTGGGCTGCCAAGTGTCCATCTGTGTCTCTGGTGTGAGGACCCATGGTCTCAGGATCCTAAATCAGAACCACCCAAGGAGCTTGTTAAAAATGCAGATTCTAGGAGGCCCTGGGTGGCTCAGTCGGCAGAACATGCGACTCCATCTCAGGGTTGTGAGTTCTATCCCCACGTGGGGTGTAGAGATTGCTTAAAAAATAAATAAATAAAATCTAAAAAAATAAAAGAAAATGCCAGCTCGACTCCCTAAGCTTTCTGGCTTACAGGGTCAGGGGTGCCCAGGAGCTGTGTTTTTCAAGCCCCCCACGTGTCTGCACCTGGAAACCGTGGGGGTGGGGTGGGGTGGGGTGGGGAGAGCTGGTGGAGCTGGCGGATTAGAGGAGGGCTCTGGGTCAGGGGAGCTGGACTGAAACCCCGACTCCACCAGCAGCTTGCTGTGGGTCCCTGAGCAGCTGCTTCTCCTCTCTGAGCCTTGTGCCTCCCCAAACGGGCGTGAGAGCAGCGCTTACCTCTCAGGTTGGGGGTCTCCGAGCCTGACCCCCCGGGCGGAATGATCGTTACCCTCAGGACCGAGTGGGCGTCCCTCCCCACCTCAGGGTCCTGCTTTCAGGGATCTGGATTGTGTTCTCCCTGGGGCCCTGCTTGAGATTTGCAGAAACGCCCCCCACCCCACCCACTCACCTCCCCTCCTGGCCCCTCTGCTTCTCAGGGAAGACCCGGACCAAGGACAAGTACCGCGTGGTCTACACTGACCACCAGCGCCTGGAACTGGAGAAGGAGTTCCACTATAGCCGTTATATCACCATCCGGCGGAAGTCAGAGCTCGCGGCCAACCTGGGGCTCACTGAGCGGCAGGTATGTGGCGCCCCACCCCACCCCCACCCCCCCCGGACCCCCGCCAGCCCTGTCACCACGGGAGCAGTACTGCCTCCAGGGTGTCAGGCAGATTATAGACTTCGGGAGGAGAAAAGAGAGGTTGAGTTTCCTGACCATGGTCACACAGCACAGCAGAAACTGAGGTGCTGCCAAATCCTCCCACTTGAAACAAAACCCAGCATCCCCAGCCCCAGTAGGGGGAGGGGGAACCTAATTAGCTATAAATTCAGCTGCTAGGATGATGGCTGTTTAAATCCCAAAGAGGGGAGCAGTTACAGGGAACAAAGGGAAGTCTTCCTGGAGGGGGCATCTTACAAAATGGGGACAGAGAAATTGTCTTTAGGGTCTGGGAGCAGTGGGGGAGGATGTGAGCTGTCTGGGTGGTGAGGCAGGAGGGAGGCCATAAACCCCACAAGGGGAAATAAGAGCCTCGCTGTCCTTCCTCTCTTCCTCGTGCCCTGCCATTTGGTCTCCCCACCACCCATCTCTGCTCTCCCACACCGCAGGTGAAGATCTGGTTCCAGAACCGCCGGGCCAAGGAGCGCAAAGTGAATAAGAAGCAGCAGCAGCAGCAGCCCCCACCCCCCCAGCCCCCAGTCCATGAAGTACCCCCTGCCGCAGCTGCGCCGCCCCTGGGGGGCCTGTGCCCGAGCTCTGCCAGCCTCCTGGGAGCTGCCTCCCCAATGCCTGTTAAGGAGGAGTATCTGCCCTAGCCCTGTGCCTGGCCCTGTGGGCGGGGAGGGGGGGTGAGCCGGGGGAGGGGAAGCCCCCGGGACTCAGGTGTGGACCATGTGGCTTAGGGCCTAGGAGGCCTCGTCTGAGCCCCAGCCCTGCTGCTGATCTCCTGGGTAACCTTGGACAAGTTGCAACCCAGCCCCTGCATCCCCTTGGCCCATCGATGCCTAGAGGCTGTGGGATAAGGACCTTTACAGCTCCAGTGTTCTAGGCCTCAGGGGGGAGGTCTTGATCCCTAGAGGGCTAAGTGAGGCACCATGATAAGTCCCCAGGCCTTACCTCCTCCTCCATGGGTTCAAGGGTGGGAGGCCGCTGGAGGGATGGGACTGACTCACGGGGAAGGAGTTAGAGCCCAGCAAAGATGGAATGTTGCAGCCCATGACCCGAGGGGAAGGGGTGAGGTCAGCTTCCACCTGCCCCTTCCTGCAGCTTTACCTCCAGCTGTCCCCATCGCAAGTTTCCCTGACCCCTCTCTAGGCTGGATGCAAAGCACAAAGTCCATAAGCCTGGGCCAGAGCAAGAGGCTCTGATGACCATCCCCTCTGTTGCAAAGCCATATGCCCCCACTAGCATTCTCTGTGGGGTCTCCAGACGGGGACAGGCAGAGGGGTCGGGGGGGAGGGGTCTACCTGCCTAGTTCCTACACTCCTAGGCTGTCCCTTAGGCCCCAGGCCCCAGGCCTCAGGGAGTCCCCGGGGGACTTTCTCTGGACCAAACAGAGCTCATAACTGGGCAAACGTTGTACATAGAGTGGAACCTCTTGGATGCAGCTTCAAGAATAAATTTTTCTCTTTTCAAAAAAAAGGTATAAAAATCATTATACCCAGCCTTAAAAGAAGATGCTAAAGAAGTATAAACCATCCTTACCCTCCCCTAACAATTGCATAGTCCCCTCCAGTCTCTGTATTTCTCTAGCAAGGTCACCTTTAAAATGTGTTTGAAAGATCCAAATAGGACATTGTTAGAGTAAGTCTATGAGACAACGTAAAATTGTAAGTCCATTTTGTAAGCAGATTCATCAGACCCAATACATCCGTTTTTGAATTTTTCAAGCACTTTCAGCTCTCATTTTTCACTCCACAACTGATATTCACTGGGCGCCCCCATGGGCCAAGCATGGCCAAGCGTAGGGAATGCACAGTCCTTGCCTCACAGCAGTTCCCAGTCGGAGCTCTGCTCTGGGCATCAAAGGAACAGAGCCTCCAGGGAGCCCAGAGTAGGTTTCCACCTTAGGGCAGAAGGTCTGGAAGGCTTCCTGGAGGAGGTGATATTTGGATTGAGGCCTAAAGATCTAGTAGGTGCTGTCAGGGCAAGAAAAGAGGCATGGTAAAAAAGAATATGAACAATAGGAACTTAAAGTATGATGTTTTAAAACTCCTGAGAAAAGCTACTGTTCTCAAATCCCTTCCAGAGGTAGACAGAAGTCTGCCATCTGGGGCCTTTCCTCCCTAGAAGGCTCTGGTGCCAGTGACCTGCCCCTCTGTTTACTGTTCTGGGATGTGGCCCAGCCATAAAAAAGTGTGCGTAGCCTGCCTGCCCTTTGCTCCTGGGGCCCATGACAACAATACCCGAGGTGGATCCAGCCCCACACTAGCCCCTGAAGAGCAGCAGGCACTTCCCTCTCTCCTCCTGCTGGTGGCCTGGGATACCCGGCAGCTTCCCCGAAGATGGTGGACGTCTAAGGCATGGGAGCAAGGTGGTGCCAGGAAAAGGACTATGGTTCCAAGATCAGAGGAAGAGGGTTGGTGTGACGCTGGTTGGCAGTGAGTGGATATAGTTTTCTGATCTTCAGAAATATTTGCTGTGTGACCCCAGCTTAACTTCTTCCCCTCTCTGGGTCTCATTTTCCCATCTGTAAAACTGAGGAGTTTGTTTACCAAAAGGAAATATGACTCAGGTCATGTAAGTTTGGGAAGTCCTGAAGACTCGACCCTTCTGGGGGAGTCCCAGCAGCACGTTAACACATCAAAGGCTCTGAGAAGCCCTACAGCAAAGAAACCCCTTGAATTTTCTTTAATCCGGCATTCTCCATGCTTTGCTACCCAGGAGCCCCCTACTAGTGCCTGCCAGTACCCCACTGCACACCATACACTCCACACTCCGGAGTGTGGGGATGCTGTGGCCGGGGGGGGGGGGGGGGGGGGGGGGGGGGGGGGGGGGGGGGGGGGGGGGGGGGGACTCGATTGGCAGCAGGCTCCAGTGTCAGATGGCCTGGCCTTCGGTTTACTGCCTCCCAGCTCTGAGACTTCAGGCAAGTCACTAAGCTTCTCTGAGCCTTGGCCTCCTCATTCATCAAATGGAAATAAAGTCCTTGAACCTATCTCAGAATTGTGTCTAGGGTAGGTGCTATGTCTTAGCCACCTGCTCACGGGCAGTCGCATCTCTGGTGTGTGATGCTGGCAGGCCTGCCCAATGTTCAAACTGCCCCCTCCCGCCCCCCAGTGCTGAGGGCAGATGGCAGCCTGGGAGGTCTGAGGCAGGACAAGCCTGTCCCCAGCCACAGGAAAACCTCTGTCTGGCTGGAGGTCGGTGGCCAGGCCTGGTAGGCTGGGTCAGCTGCGGCTGCTGCCCACATGGGAGGTCGGGGGGCTGGGTGGGGCCCACAAGTTGGTGGGTAATCACCTGTCAATTGGTGTCTGAGCTCCAGGAAGAAGGAAATTTGATCTCAAATGACTTCTAAGCAGTGTCATGGGCGGCCTTGTGAAGAGTGAGTTCCCTACCACTCAAGAGAGTTCCACCAGAGCCTGGGGTGTTCTGGCTCAGGAAAGGGACCCCCCGTGTCCTGTCAGACCCTGCAGACCACCCAGTGCCTGAGAGGTATTCCAGCCCTCCTGCCAGAAACAGCTGCTGTGGCCTCTGTCGTGAGTACGGCAATTTAATGCCACCTTCCCCCAGGTGGTGAGCCCTGAGCTGGTGCTGGAGACCGGGGGTCCGGACGAACGTCCGATACGGCTTGGCCTGGTCATGGCCTCTAGGAAATCAGAAGTGGGCACAACAGCACGATGTTTTGCATGCAACCTCCCCTATGGCTCCCTAATCCTGTGCCGAGAGCCTCGGTCTGTGGAGGGGCCAATCCCACTGACTGCCAAGGGTTCGCAGTGGGCAGAGCAGAGAGGGCCGAAACTCAGCTCAAGGGGAGGACTCAGCCCAGCATGAGGAACAGGGGAGGTCTCCTGCCGCCCAGCGTATGTGTGTGCATGCGTGTGTAATGTGTTATGATGGGGAGGGGTGAGGCAGGAGGACTGCGGAGCTCCAAGGAAGCTGCCCCAGCTCTGGGTGCACGGGGTGCGCAGGCCTCAGCCAGGGAGGCCTTGGAGGGCAATCCCATCCCAGAGCAGCTGCTCTGGAGCCCCTTTCTCTGAATCATACCAGATGGACCAGCAGTCTGATCCTCATCTCTCGCAGTCGCCGCTGGGTGGTGTAACAAAACACATGCTCGGCAGCGATAAAGTCTGAACGTTTTAGCAAATTAAAAATGTTTATTTATACGCACTTAAAAATATCTCCCTGTATAATAAAAGGAAGTACATTTTCATCTAACACTTTCCTTAAATCAGCACACATCTCCATTCTGGTTTGATGTGAGACCAGGAGAAACAGAGAGAGAGAGAGAGAGAGGTGGGAAGTGGGGGAAGGGAGATAGATTATTTACTGGTTAGGATTCCTAAGTAGTTATTCTGCCCAGAAGTACCCAAAGTTGCTCTGGGATAAGGCAGAAGGAATGGTGTCAAATGTGCGTGGTACCTGAACTCGTGGCCAGTTGTGTGATCATAAGACTGGGGCTTCAGTGGGCAGGTGGGCTTATGTGGACAATAGCTTCTAGAAGATGTTGCAGTTTTGTTTATTTGTTTGCAGAAGACCAGACATTTCCAACAAGGGTTGTGGTATTAGGGCAGAGGATGTCAGGAGGGAAGGTAGAACCTGAGTGGGGTCAGATTCTTACATGTCAGAACTAACCCCAACTCTGCTTCATGCAGTGATTGTGCAAGTCTTTTTTTTTTTTTTTTTTTAGTCCTGCCTTTTCTGGGCCTCAGTTTCCCCATCTGAAAAGTGTGAGCCTGGACCCATTTGCACTCACAGCCCCAGTGACTGCCATTGACGTTCAGGTTCAGTGGCCACCCCATGATGTGTTTGCTTCAAGAAGGTTAAAGGAAAGATTCAGTCCTAGTCCCTCCCACTACCCCAAGACTGGCTCCCCCAAGGGCTGAATCTGGGGAAAGCAGGTGAAACTGGGAAGGCGCCATAAAGAGGCCAGGCTCCCAGGACTCTTGAGCAAATGCCTCCTCTCTGTTCCCTCTTCCTGTGGTTCTCTGGACCTTCCATAGGGTCTAATGAAGCCCATGTGTCTAATGATGGGGTTGTTCAGCAAAGCTGCAGCCTGTCCTGTGACAGAAGTGGTGACAGGTCCGGGGGGAGGAGCAGGGGGTCCTGTCTGGGCCTTCTTGGATTCAGGAGCCATGGGCTTTTGCCCTCTCCCAAGCCCAGAGATTCTGCCTTCCATGCGACCTTGGGTATACGACTTCCCTCCTCTGAGATGGTTTCCTAAGGTGCAGAATGGGGGTGCAGAAACCTGTCTTCCCAGGCTGTTGGAAAGAATTACAAATTCGATATTGGATATAAGCCTTCATCCAACGAACACAGTAGGGTTTCCTGAATGGTCCTTCTCTTCACATTCATGCCTAAAGTTCTCCTTCGTCCTGCTTCTGGAGAGCCCCTGGCCTGCCCTTTGAGGCCAGGCTTAAAGCAAGGAGCAGCTGGGTGGGGCCTTGGGAGGAAAGGCGGCTCCAGGACCCAGCCAGGCCCTTTACCAAGGCCTGTGCTTCAATTTAAGCCCTTCTTGGCTCCTTCCAGACTCCAGGGGTATGAGAGGCAGCAGGCCCTTATCCTCAACTCTCCCTAAAGGCTTCCCCATGTTGGTTAGTGGTGGGGCAATGCTATGATTTAGTGTCTGAACTGCAACACTTGTGGGTGGAAGGTGCATGATTTATAATAAATATGCTGGGTCCACTAGCATCTACCAGACCAATGGGTATGAACACCCCAGCTAATAATTTCCCCTCCTCGTCACAGGCTCACAGACCCTCACAACGTTCAGAGAGGTCGGTCGGACATGGCATCGCTGATGTAAATGCATTTTAGAGATGTAAAATTATAACACTCCCGAGATCTTACTGCCGGCAGAGAGGAACCCAGGTGCTCATGATCTGAGTCACAAGCCACCACAACACACACTGACACTTGCCCTGTCTATTCTTGCCCAAAGCTCCTTGTATCTCTTTCATCCCAGCAAAAGGATAAATGTTCCACACCACCCAGAAGGTCCCTGAGCCCTGACTGTCACTGGTGTCACTCACTAGCTCTGTGACCTTGAGCGAGGAACTTAACCTCTCTGACTCCAGTTTCCTCATCTGTAAAGTAGGGATGACGCCGACTGTCTCTCCGGGTCGCTGTGTTGAGACAATAATAAATATTGGGCGCTCGGACGACTGAATACGTACCGGATTCATGGCCACCGTTCCTTTGCGGCAGGAGTGGGCAACTCATAGTGTCAGCTGAGCCTCTACTACGTGCCAGGCCCTGTACTACGTGTTTTCTATGCACAATCTCCCCGGATTCCTCACATCACGGTAAGGGACGTAAGATTCTTATCCCCATTTTCCAGATGAAAAGGCAGCTTTCATCTGGAAAAGTGCGGCGAACTTGAGTCACGTGGGCAAGGTCACACAGCAAAACAGCAAAGAAGAGGAGGCACTGGATCGCTGGAACCCAGGACCCGTCCCTTGGTGTCCAGGCACGTGGCCTGCCTCTCATCGCCCAACTAGGGAAAGGGAGGCCCAGAGAGGGCAGGTTACCTGCCCAAGGTCACGCAGGAGACGGTGGCGGAGGCCTCCAGACCTCTGAGAGTTTCCGTCCCAGACCCCCCCTCCTCCCGCGATCGGGGCCCCTCCAATCCGCAGCTCTGCGTGCGGGGGCGCGCGCATCCCCCGGCTGTCCGTCCGTCAGCCAGTCTGTCCCGGTGTCTCCGCGGGCGCAGCCGTGCACCCCTCCCCAGGCTGGGGCGCTGCGCAGGAAGAAGCAGAGCGTTGGCAGCGCCGGGCCCGCGCCCCACGCCCCACGCCCGCAGCCGACAGACGGCAACGCCTGCGCCCGCGCCCGCGCCCCCCCAACCCACCCCAGCCGGTGCGCGGGAGCTGCCGGGGCAAAGTCGCGGCGGCCGGCCGGCGGCGCGATCTCCGGCTCCCTCGCTCGCTCTCTGCTCTCAGGGGAAGCGAAGCCGGGAAGCCCCGGCAACCCGCCCTCCAAGATGAAGAAGCTCCAGGGAGCTCACCAGCGCAAGGTAGGGCAGGAAGACCCGGGCGCACACGGGGGCGGAGGCACACCTGAGGGAGGGGTGCAGAGGCCGGCTCCCATTCAGGCCCCGGGAGGGTCGGAGAGGGCACCTGGACCGGCTCAGGGCTCTGGGGAGGCTGGGTTCAGCTAGGTGGCAAGGAGGGGCGGGGTCACGGCCTGCAGAGGTGGAGTGGAGGGTGGCGACGTGGCCTTCCCCATCTGGGGTCGGGGTGTTGTGTGATGGGGCTGAGGTTCATTGGGCCAGGTCCTCCGGAACAGGTGTCTGAAACCCCAGGAGGCATGGGGTAGGGGTGGCTGGGGCCAGGCGCCCGCCCCTTCCCAGTCCCCTACCCATTTCCCCCAGGGCCTGATAGGGGTTGGGGGTGTTAGAATAACTGAGCGCCAGCCTTGAGGGGGACTGATTTCGGGGGTGGGGGCGGGGGGCCGCTCTGGCCCTCAGCCGCGCGCTCTACACTGAAGAAACCTCCGAGAACCAGCAGGGGGACGCTGTCTTTCCTGCCTGAGCTTTTGCCCTGCGGGGGCCGCCACCTGCTCCCTCGAACCAGCTTTAGCTTCCCTGCTAAGACCCCAGGCTGCCCATCAGCAGGGCTGACTGGAGGCAAAGGCGGGGAGGAAGGAAACGGGAGACCCAAGGGATATGGGGGTGGGTGGAAGCTGGCATGAGAGAGGGAGCCAAATCTGTGTTTCTGGAGCCCCTCCCCACCTTTCCTGTGGAGTTAGACCTCCCAGCCTGCCGGGGAGTGGGGAGGGAGAGTATTGGGTCAAGTTTTCTGGCTTTTGGCTTAAAAGTACGAGACCTAGCCAAGGAGTCAGAACTCCTGGGCACAATCTGCAGATGCCACTTACCCTGTGACTTTGGGCAAGTCCATTCTCTAAGCTGGACTGTCATTTGCCAATCCAGCTCCAGTATCAAGGCACCAAAGCAAGCCCCACTGTCCCTGAGTGGGGTTTGGGGGATGTAGTGACCCCACAGGGGCTGGCAGATGTAGATGGGAGAGAGAGCTCACAGGGGCTGGTGTTAGTGACCATCCCCTGCCCCATTCAAGCCTTCTGCCCCTGTGCAGCTGAGCGTGGAGTGGCTAAGTGGGTCTTTTTATTCACTGCTGCGAATGACTTCTTGGGGCCATTTGTGGGTCTCTTGGGTCTTCTTGGGTCCTGCCTGCCATTCTTTTCCATTCTCTTACTCTCTCCTCTTTCCTCTCTCTCCCCACAAGAGCTCCTACCCCTCACTGCCACGGTGCCACACGGTGTGTAAACAGCCATATTCTGTAAAGCTTTATCTCGTGTAAGCCTCCAAAAATTCTAGGGGCTGGGTCTTGTTATCCGCATTTTATAGACAAGGGAAAACAGACATGGGGGATGCATTTTACTGCTTTCCTAAAGATGGACCGAGTGACCCAGGGGTCCACAGGGGTGGGGCCACCTGGCCTCAGTGTCCTCTCCCTTGGTCTCAAGGTGAAGGGGACAGGGAGAGCGGAAATGCCAGGTATCAGCAAAGGAGCAGTGTTGTTCAGAGATGAGCCCTGGGCTGAAAGTCAGGGCTGTGAATTCTGGTCTTGCTCTGCCCTTAACTTGTTATCTGACCTTGGGCTCATCCCTTCCCCTCCTTGAAACTCAGTTTCCTCATCTGCACAGCAATGAAGTTGGACTCCAGATTTCTATTGTTTCTCTCATCCTGAAGAAGGTATGAGAGCCTTGGTTTGGGGCAGGCTGACCTCTTCCAGTACCTGCCACTGCTGGTGACCTACATCTGTTGGTCCCTAAAAGAGGGGGTGCAGGTCTGGCAAACTCAGGATTATGTTTCTGCGTGACTCGGGATAGGCAGTGGGGGAATCAGGGGTGGGATCTTCACACCCAGGCAGAAGTGTGAAGCGACTCATTAAGCTTCCTTCCAACCCTGCCCCATTGACTGGGGTGCTTGTCTCCCAGCGAGTCGCATCCTGTCTGTGCCGGCCTCCTGCGATTCACCCCATGGTGGGGTTGGGGGCTCTGGGTGGTCTTGGGATTGGCTCATCTTTGGAGGACCCAATCCCCTGTGCCTGGAGCAGGATCAGGCTTCCCTCTGATTGGGGGAGGAGGGGGACAGGAGAGCTGGCAGCATCCTGCTCTTGGAACTCTTGTCACCATGGAAACAGAGAGCCGGGACTGCTCTGTGAGCAGAGAAAGGGCAGCAGCTTCTCAGGAGGGATCAGAGAAACCTCATTACTGGGCCCTCCTGCCAGCTGGCCTGAATGGGGCTGGGGGCTCACAGGGTGACCAGCCTGCCACACTACCCCATTTCAGGGGTCAGTGTCAACAGGCTGGTCCTCCATTCCTCCCAGAATTCACCTGGCAGGGAGTGATTCTAGGGGGCCAGTGCTCACCCCCTGGGAAGGAACCTCATGGAAAGCAGCATCAGAGGCTGGAGGTGGGTTTCAGATAGGTCTGGGGGCTGCCGCTACCCTCAGCCCAGGATGTCTGAGATCACCACAAGCCCAGTTACTGCAAGCCCATGTTCATTATCGCCAGCATCGCCATCACCCATAATAATGCCAGGCTGTCCCTGTTACCACTGCCCCTCTGGCCAATAGCCAGCCTAGGGCAGGATCGTTGCCATGGTCGCCACTGTGACTGAGAGTCAACCCAAGACTGTTCCTCCATTCTGCCCCCCCAAACTCACTGCCCTGACCCTGTCACTGTCCTGAGACATCTCCAGTCCTATGACACCTGCACTTTCCTTTCACCGTCTTTATCCCGGCAGTGCTCATAGGACAAATTCCCCGCAAAGCCTCCTCTGCCACCACCCAATTTGTGTGTAGACACCTACTTGACTCGTGTCAGGAAGGGCAGTTTTAGGAGAAAAAAATATCTGATCAGTAGACAAATCACCAAGTCCCTGTGCTAGGATCTGATCTGGTCTTCATCCACTGCCAAATGTCTTTAGGGGAATCTCTGGTAAAGCTTTCCTCACAAACCATTAGAGCCAGAAGACAAACAGATAGATCTACATCTCTCTGAGTAAATCTCAGCATACTAGCTTCTTAAAACCCTTTTCTTAAATAGAATTGCAGAATACTGTCTATTCTAGGCAGTCATTGTGGGTATTGGTGCATTAAAGGATCTGACAAGTCCTGCAGCAAAGAAAACTATTTTGCTTTGTGTTAACTCGGAGTCCCCCAAACTTCTTTGACTCAAGAATCCTTTTCTTGGGGCACCTGGGTGGCTCAGTGGTTTAAAGCCTCTGCCTTTGGCTCAGGTCATGATCCCAGGGTCCTGGGATCGAGCCCTCAATCAGGCTTTCTGCTCATCGGGGAGCCTGCTTCCTCCTCTCTCTCTCTGCCTGCCTCTCCGCCTACTTGAGATCCCTGTCTGTCAAATAAATAAATAAAATCTTTAAAAAAAAAAAAAAGAATCCGTTTCTTACACTGCGTACCTATGAACATCATAAGGGATGTATTTTTGGAGACCTGATTTATTCAATCCCCTCAGTGTAGAGATGGGGAACTGAGGCTCAGAAAACTCTTTTCTCCAGTCACACCATGAAGGGACACAGACCTGAGAAGAGAATTGTAGTCTCTTGTCACTCAGTCCAGAGGTATCACTATTTTCTCATAACCATTCCCCAGCAGAAGCAGGGGTCCTTTCTCCTCTTTCAGAACCATGACGTTATTGGACAACTGGCCTTCTTTGCTTCTCTGTCCTTCTCTGTTATGGGTGTGAATTTTGGAGGCAAGTGGGAAGGGCGTGGCTGTCCTTTCCTTGTGACCCATTCCAGGAGATACTTTGGGGGAATCGCTGTCTGAATTTTAGATAGTTACCCTGGTATCTTTGGGATTCCTTGCAGACCCTCAGCTTGGGCAGCTCATGAGTACCAACTCATCCCCCCAGCCAGCATTTCAAGCAGTTGGAGGAGGGCCTCACTTTTCCAGCCCCAGTCTGGAGGGAGAAGGCCCAGTGGACTTCCCCACCCTCCCTGAATGGCAGACAGGGATCTTAGGGACAGCTGGCTTCTGTTCCCCTCTGTGCCTGCATCTCTCCCGCAGTGACAAGAAGATTATGGCTTTTGTGAGATAGATCCGAACTCAGTAGCCTCTTCCTGCTCATGAACTATATGATTCACAGTGCTCTGTAGGCCTCCTTGAGCCACCAGAGCAGAAATCGAATTCCTCCCTAGGGTGAGGCCGTGTTCCCTCCAAGTCCTCTTCTTTCTGTGCTGAGGGCCCCCACTCCTTCCCCTGTCCTCCTGTTATTGCTTCTCCCGAAACCTTCCTGCCTGGCCACCTGCCTTGTAAACATGCTCCGAGCTACCTGTGTCTCTCTCAAAATACGGTGCCCGGAATGGAGTAGCCAAAAGGCTACCACTGGAGGCTGAAGATGCAGGCTTCGAGGTGGGGAAGCTCCGGGCATGAGACCTAGCTCTCCACCCCTCAGCCTTGTAAAACGTCAGGTGTGTCTTGACCCTTCTCTGAGCCTCAGTGAGCCTCATGATTGAAATAGCACTTAGACAAGTTCTTACCTCATAGGGGTGTTTTGAGAATGAAGTCAGGTAAAACAGTGCACTGAGCACATCGTAAGAGCTCGAGACAGGGTAAATATTATGAAGATCATTGTCGTCGTCGTCATTAATCAAGGACCATCCCTTGATTGGACCTCTGTGTTCACCGAACTAAGATCAAGGTGGTTTTCTTAGCACCTGAGCCACCTTGCAGGCCTCCTAAGTTTGTAGGGACCAGCCACCCCAAGGAGCTCCTGCAAATATTAGCTCAGGTAAGAGCAGTGGATTTTCTCAACCCGTAGTGTATCTCTGCATTAGCCCTGTTTGATTTCATCTTCTTATTTTGGGGGTGGAGTGGGCTGTGTCACAGTTCCAACCTGGCCTCACCTCTTTGGTCTCTTTTACCGGCAGCCCGTTACCCCAGACCTGCTGATGACCCCCAGTGACCAGGGCGATGTAGACCTGGACGTGGATTTCGCCGCGGACCGGGGCAACTGGACCGGCAAACTGGACTTCCTGTTGTCCTGCATTGGCTACTGCGTGGGCCTGGGCAATGTCTGGCGTTTCCCCTACCGCGCCTACACCAACGGAGGAGGTAGGGGCTGGAGGGCCTGCTGGAGGGGCGTCTAGGCTCATAGGCCAAGGCTTGGGGAGGAGTGAGGTTTTAGTGGCCTTGGCCACCATCTCCTATGTGGCCTTGAGCAGAATTCACTGAAAGCAGTGAACTGGGGCTGGGAGAAGACAGCTCTCTGTGCCTTGTCTTTTTTCATCACCCAAATACCTCCTCCTCTCTCCCCCGAAGCCTGGGCATTTCTGGGGCTCTGAGTGATGGGCAGAGAAGTTGCCTCTGCTTCAGGACGGCAGGCTGTACCTGCCTGGCAGCAATCACCTTGCTCTCACAGTTGTCCCCTCCCCCCTCCTCCCCTCCCCCGTCCGAAACCTCACCCCACCAGTCCTTCCTGCTTGTGAATCTTCGGTCTGTCCTCCTCTCCTGGTTCCTTCCGTTCAGACTACAAATTCGAAGCCTGTCCCATCTTAAACAAATCCTCTATTGACCCTTCTTTGCCATCAAGTCACTGTTCTGAGTCTCCTTAAGGATAGCTGGGGTGAGCCCTCACCATCTGCCAGCCCCAGGCATTTAACCCTGATGACAACCCTCCTGGGAGGGCACCGTTGTCCTGATGTGACAGCTGGGGCTTGGAGAGGCCAGGTTCCTTGTCCAAGGTCACCCGGTGGCCGACCCAATGTTCCACCTCCAGGACTACCTTCTCCAGAGCCAGTGTGCTCCTGCCCACCCTCGAAGCCTCCTCCTGTCTCTGCCAGACTCGTGGAAGAGGCACCTATTGGTGGAGTGGCAGAAATCCAAACAGGAGGGGATGGGGCGAGGACAAGATGAATTGCCGTGGCCGGGAAGTGTGGGACTGGAGCCCGTCTCTGACGCTCTAGGAACTCCTTAATGGCCACAGTTCTGTGGGCTCTCCCTTTCCCTGGCTCCTAAATCTGTTTTTCTCTGGGTGCTGACCTCCTTTTCTCCTGGGACAATGACTTCATCCCCAGAGCTCTTCTCTCTGGGTAGGGCTGTAGAGGACCACAGGGAAGGTCCCTAACTGGCCTGCTTTGGGACCCGAGCCCCTGAAGTGGTGGGCTTGGGGGGGCAGCTGGTGTGATTGACAGCCCTCCCGAAGCCCTACAGTGGTAGGCAGTCTTCTAAAGGAGCTGGCTGTCAATAGGGGAAGCAAATGGGAAAGGATATTGGGTACTTGGGACCAATGATGGCAGCCAGAAGCAGCTCAGGTGGTCTGGCAGAGAGGACCCGGGGAAGTAGACTGAGGCCAAATCCCGAGGGCATTCATTTCCTACTGAGGAGTTTACACTTCCTGTGGCAGGGAATTCACTCATCTATCCCTCCATTCCCTCAGTGTTTGCCCTGAGCCCAGCCCTGCCCTGGGCACCGGGTTGCAGAGGTGAGTAAATCCGCACCAGGCCCCGCAGCCCTCAGTGATCCGGTATGAAAGGTCGTCCCCATCCGCAGGAGAGGTGCTGCCTGGGGTCGCAGGCCTCTGCCATCAGGGGAGGGGCGGGGCTTGAGGAGAGCAATCCACGATCCATGATCCACCCACCGGAGACCCTCCCTGACCGCCCTCCCCCTCCGCTCAGGTGCCTTCCTCGTGCCCTACTTCCTCATGCTGGCCATCTGTGGCATCCCCCTCTTCTTCCTCGAGCTCTCTCTGGGCCAGTTCTCCAGCCTGGGACCCCTGGCCGTCTGGAAAATCAGCCCCCTCTTCAAAGGTGAGGCCTCCTAGTCCCCACAGGGGCCGGGCCCCGGGGAGGCAGGGAGGCTGACCCCCTCCCATGCCCCAGCCTCTAGGCAGAGACAGAAGTGAAGCCCAGAGAGGGGCTGGCTGCCGGAGGCCGCCCGGCCTGGCCTCAGGAAGGCTTCACCTGAGGCCCGCCCCCTGTCCCTCACGCCCAGGTGCCGGCGCGGCCATGCTGCTCATTGTAGGCCTGGTGGCCATCTACTACAACATGATCATCGCCTACGTGCTCTTCTACCTCTTCGCCTCCCTCACCAGCAACCTGCCCTGGGAGCACTGCGGCAACTGGTGGAACACGGACCTCTGCCTCGAGCACAGAGGCTCCAAGGACGGCAATGGGGCCCTGCCCCTCAACCTCACGAGCACCGTCAGCCCCAGCGAGGAGTACTGGAGGTCAGGCCACTGCTGGCCTGCAGCTGGTTGGGAGGGCCCTGTGGGGGGGAGTGTGGGGGTGGGGAACGGGTGCTGGGAGGGGCCCCAAGCTGCTGGGGGTGATGGGTGGGGGGGCAAGAATGGGCCGGTGTCCCCAGGGGGTTCAGCGTGCACCTAGAAGGCCGAGTCCAGGTGCTGGTATTAGGTGGGCCCCAGGTTCTAATCCCAGCTCTTTGCTGACCAGCCATGTGACTTTACACAATGTCCTTGGCTTCTGGGGCTTTGTCTATGAAGTGGGCGTGGTTATGGCATTCAGAGGGTTGTCGTGAGGATTAAAGGAAGGGAAGTAGAGAATGTGCCACCAGCCTGTTGGGTAACCCTGCTCAGTAGAGGCTGGCTGGTAATCGTGATGGTGATGACACTGGTAAGAGTGACCTTGCTGGCCACAGCTTTCCCGCATGCCCTTGGAGTGTGGCAGGGTGACCTGAGGACCCTCAAATCTTCCTCTCCCCACAGCCGCTATGTCCTCCACATCCAAGGCAGCCAGGGCATTGGCAGTCCTGGGGAGATCCGCTGGAACCTCTGCCTCTGTCTGCTGCTGGCCTGGGTCATCGTGTTCCTCTGTATCCTCAAGGGAGTCAAGTCCTCGGGCAAGGTGAGGCCTGGGAGGTCCTAGAGGCCCAAGGGGCTGCGAGGTGGGAGGGCTTCCTGCAGGAGGCGGCAGGGCACGGACTGAGTCGGAGAGGATGAACAGACATCAGCGGGGCAGAGGGTGAGGGTAGGGGTGGGGAGTAGGCGTCCAAGGCACTGCCTGAAGAAAGATGTGGAGGTAAGGATGGACAGTGGCCAGGCTGGTTCACCAGGCCGGAAACCTTCCAAGGACAGGACCTACCGGTGACTCAGGTTTGTATCCTAACCAAGTGCTTGGCACTTTGAAGAGGCTCCTCAAGTGTTTGGTGAATGTTTGGAAGGTGGGTCTGTGAGTCAGGATAGAGAGGGGGTTTTGGGAATGTGCCATGGCAGATAACCACACAGGGAGGAAAGGGTTGCATGGGCAGGGGGTGGGGGCGGGGAAAGGAAGGGGAGACTCTCATCAGCCCTAGGCAAGGCCTCCAGGCAAAGGCCCAGGGTGGCCTGGAGGGGGTGCGCAGCAGGGCTGGAGGGGGTGGGTGGGCTGGGGACCCCTTGGGAAGCAGCGACAGGATTTTAATGAGGGATCCATGTGCGGAGGGAGGGAGGGAGGCGGGGAGGGAGAGAAGCATCATGGATAATCGCTGTTCTCAGCTCAGCCTCCCCAAATATTAGGGAGGCGAGTTAGGCAAGATGGAGATTTCTGGAAGAGGAGCAGGGTGGAAGAAAGTTCACCCCTGCCTTCCATCCCCATTTACCATGTCTCAGGTGGTGTATTTCACGGCCACGTTCCCCTACCTCATTCTGCTCATGCTGCTGGTCCGAGGAGTCACCCTCCCAGGGGCCTGGAAGGGCATCCAGTTCTATCTCACCCCCCAGTTCCACCACTTGCTGTCTTCCAAGGTGAGGCGCTCGGGGCTGGGGTGCTGAGGGAGGGGTCAGGCCTGAGCCAGGGAGTAGAAGGAGGAGGGCTCCCTAGGGAAAAGAAGGGCAATGGTCAGGAATCCTCCCTGTGGAGGGTCCCCAGTACCAGACCCTGTGCTTGGCACTGCACTCAACAGTGTATGTCCTTTTCATTTCTTATTCTTCACTGTCCTACAAAGTAGACATTATTCTGGGGGCCCCAGCTGGCTCAGTTAGAGAAGGTGTGGCTCTTGATCTTGAGGTCATGAGTTTGAGCCCACATAGGGTGTAGAGATTACTTAAAAAAAAAAAAAATATATATATATATATACGTATATACATATATATATATAGAGGCCTTAAAAAAAAGGTAGACATTTTTCTCCCATTTTATAGATGAAGAAACTGAGGCCCGAAAGAGTGATAAGCTTAAGATCACACAGCTAGGGGGAGGCAGAGTTGGAATTCCAACCCACAGCTCTCTGATTCCAAACCCCAAGGAGGTCATTGGTAATGACAGAAACAGTGGTGCTGACAGCTGACATTTATTTATGAATTGCCGACTGCCCGACCCTGTCCTGGCACTTCTCACATATGCAGTCATTAATCCTTACCACCACCCTATAAGGGAGCTAGTGTTCCTATCCCTGCATTACAGAGGTGGGACCCGAGGCTCAGAGAGGTGATGTGGCTTGCCTATGCCATACAGCCCCAAAGTAGGGGAGCTGCAATCAAATCCCGGTCCCTCCAACTCCAGGGAGGAAGTAAAGGGGTTCCATGGGCTTGTTGTCAATACGGATCTACCGGAAATTTACATAAGACACTACTTCCTTCAGAATTGGACCAAGCATAGCCATCATCTAGATCCTGGATGGGGAAACTGAGGCCCAGAGAGGGAAAGGGACTTACCCAAGTCCCGCCGTGTAAGTGCTGGAACGGGGTTTGCTCCCGGCCCACATCACCTGGAGCCAGGCTCTCCACCATGCTGTCCCCGGACCTGTGGACTAGCTCCTGCCCCACCTCCTCCCTCCTCTTTCCGTGGCCCTCTGGACAGGGCCGCGGTGTGCCAGCCCCTTCTCTCTGCTGTCCATCTGTATCCTTCCCTGCCACAGGTGTGGATCGAAGCTGCTCTTCAGATTTTCTACTCCCTGGGTGTGGGCTTCGGGGGTCTCCTCACCTTCGCCTCCTATAACACGTTTCACCAGAACATCTACAGGTCAGTGCAGCCTCCCAGACCCTGGGGCCGGAGTGGGGAGGAGAGTGGCCGGCCAGGGCAGGCCCTGTTGTGGGGGCAGGGCCGGCTCACTCTGGCCTGCTCCTGTGTGCCTGTACTCCCCCTGGCAGAGACACCTTCATCGTCACTCTGGGCAATGCCATCACCAGCATCCTGGCTGGCTTCGCCATCTTCTCTGTGCTGGGCTACATGTCTCAGGAGCTGGGTGTGCCTGTGGACCAAGTAGCCAAAGCAGGTGGGCAGGCAGGCCAGCCTCGGGGGGGGGTGGTGGACGATGATGTGAATCAGTGTCTTGTGCGGGAGGACGAGTCCACGTCTGTGTGTTAGCGAGATTGTTTGTGTGGATGATGGTATACAGAAGTGTATTCAAATGAGGTTTTATATTGTCTTATGTTTCTTCCTGCACTCCTTATCAGTTCATTTATCTTGTCAAGCTGTGTTCATTGAGCACCGACGGCATCCTGGCCGGGGTTTAGGGGTTCCGTGTTGGAAGTGTGCACTAGGGTGCATGTCTGGATCTGACTAAATGAGTGTGCCCACGGGGGTGGAAGCGACTGTGTGCGTTTGAGTGTGCCTGTGAGGGCCTGCCTTGTGCCCCAGTCTGCTGACCCTTTGTGCGCCTGGCCCAGGCCCTGGCCTGGCCTTTGTCGTCTACCCACAGGCCATGACCATGCTGCCTCTGTCGCCCTTCTGGTCCTTCCTTTTCTTCTTTATGCTCCTGACTCTGGGCTTGGATAGTCAGGTGAGCCTGGTCTGTGCCAGCGGGCACCTTGTGGGGGGTGTGTCCATTTGTGTGCATGTGTCCGTCCATGTGGGATGTGCATCTGTGTATCTGTGTATGTAGCTATGTGTGTGACGTAGCTGTGTGTGTCTGTGTGATGTGTGTATCTCTGTGTGAGTGTGTGTGTCCATGCACGTGTGCACAGGTGTGTGGTGGGGGCCGAATTCTGACCTCCCCCTCTCCTGCCCTCCCCCAGTTTGCCTTCCTGGAAACCATTGTGACAGCTGTGACAGATGAGTTCCCGTACTACCTGCGGCCCAAGAAGGCTGTGTTCTCGGGGCTCATCTGCGTGGCCATGTACCTGATGGGGCTGGTCCTCACCACCGATGTGAGTGCTGCTGTGAAGAGGGAGGGTAGTCCGGGGGTGGGGCGGTGCGGGTATGGGTGGAGGCAAGGCCAGGCGGCTGGGGTGGGGGCAGGTGACTCTGCCCCTGGGCTCTCTGCTGCTGCTTTGGGAGGCCACCCAGGCCTGCTCCCCAAGGGCAGCGTGGCCTATGGCCCGGGGTCCTGGCTTCAAAGTACAGAGAAGACCCAGCTTCCAGCCTGGGTCCTACACTTGCTGGATGACCTCAGGACAAGAGGCTTCACCTTCTTCAGCCTGTATTCCCACCAATAAAATGGGCTCTACATCTAGGGTTGTTGTGAGGCTCCAGTAAGACGGCGTGCGGGAAGGACTCAGTGTAGGCAGCAGTCACACGGCCACCGTCTTGCCATCACCGCTGGCCGGGCTGCTCCCCACCTTGAAAACGGGCTGCACCAGGGAGCGAGACTGGGCCGAGGGAAACCCAGAGCTGTGACTTGTGTTCTAGGGAGGCATGTACTGGCTGGTGCTTCTGGATGACTACAGCGCCAGCTTCGGGCTCATGGTGGTGGTGATCACCACATGCCTGGCCGTCACCCGGGTGTATGGTGAGAGGCGCTGAGGGAGAGGGGGTTGAGGATCCCCACGGTGGGAGGCTAGGAGTCTGTTCTGGAGCCCCCCTATACTGGGTCCCAGGTCCCAAGGGCCAGGGTCTCCCATGGGGGGCAGCGGGGGTGGAGGGGAGGGGCCGCTGGTGCTGGTGGGGGGTGCTGGTGGGGCCATCCTCCTCCCCCCTCCCCCGCACAGGCATCCAGAGGTTCTGCCGGGATATCCACATGATGCTGGGCTTCAAGCCGGGCCTCTACTTCAGGGCCTGCTGGCTGTTCCTGTCCCCGGCCACGCTCCTGGTAACGGGGGGGGGGGAGGAGGAGGGCTGGGGCCCCGAGCTGAAAGGAAGGGCCCCCTCTGGACATTCAGTCCAGCAGGGCTGTCCTGGCCCAGAGCGGACCTCTGTCAGGGCTGAGGGGTAGGCGGGCACCAGGATCTGGATCTACTCCCCTCCGCCTCAATGCCCGCAGCTTTTGGAGCCGTGCAGGGTCTAGCCTCCCATGTGGCTAGCCAAATGAGTGGGGCTTTCCTAGGCCTCAGGGCCTTTCCTCAGGACATTTCCGGCTGGGGCGTTAGGCTGGTATGTTGGTGAGTTGGAGGCCAGGCCCAGGCTGTCTTAGAAACTGGATGCTTCCAAGCTGGGCTGTCTCAGGCCTCACAAAGGCCCGGAGGAGGGACCATCTCAGGTTCTATACAGCTTAGGATGAGGTTCTTTTCAACACCGGGTGGCTCTGGGCTGGGCTGTCCCAGGCCTTCAGGTAGCTCAGACCTGGGCTGCCCTAAGCCCTGGGGCCTGCCCAAAGCCCACTGTGATGCCAGGGCCCCTGCCTGCAGGCCCTGTTGGTGTACAGCATCGTCAAGTACCAGCCCTCGGAGTACGGCAGCTACCGGTTCCCAGCCTGGGCGGAGCTGCTGGGCATCCTGATGGGTCTGCTGTCCTGCCTCATGATCCCAGCGGGCATGCTGGTGGCCGTGCTTCGGGAGGAGGGCTCACTCTGGGAGGTAAGTCTGGGCCGCCTTGTCTGCCCCGGGCCCACCTGCTAGGACAGAAGACATCTGCCGCAGCACCTTACCCAGGGCCTCACAGGCCTTTCCAGACAGTAGCCTGAGCTCTGAATCCTCTCAGACCTCCTGGGGGTGAGGCAGGCTCAGGGGGCTTAGGGTCAGGCCCTGTGGTCTCTGCCACCACATGGGGTCTCTGGCGGGGGGATGCCCCACTGCCCACATGCCATAGGGAGAGGACACGTGTCCCACTGCAAGTCAGTCAGGGGTCCAGACTGGAACTCTGGTCACCAGCCCAGAGCTTCCCCTGACTCAGGGTCAGAAGGCAGGACTGAGGGACCCCAGAGAGTGGGCTGCAGCCCGTGGGTGACCTGGGAATGGGCTGATATTGGGAGCCCTGCCCACGCCAGGCTTTGTGAAGAGATCCAGGAAGCACAGAGAATGCAAGCTGTTTGAGCATGGGGGTCTGCGGGTCTCAGAAGAGGGGAGTGGATGTGTAGTGATGCCGTGTGACCATGGCAATGTTCTACCCCTCTCTGAGCCTCCCTGCACTTTGTCCTTCTAAGGCTATGGAATTTGGAGCCCCTCTGGTGGGGAGAGGCTATCACAGTGAGCAGAGCTGAGTGAGCCTGCTAGGGCCTGGAGAGAGCCTTGGGACCCCCATACATACCCCCACATATCCCATCAGGCGTATGGTAGAGCCAGCTGGTACTGGTTCATGAGAGCTAATTGTTATATATTCAGGGATGTTGTGAGCTGGTTGCTAACTCATCGATAACTTGACATCGACCTTGGTGGGAATATTTATACCACCGGAACTGGCTACATATCAAGCCTCCTGCGCCCCTCCAACCCCTGCCCCCACCCCGCAGACAGTGCGCCTGTGTCCTCAGCTGTCCCTCATCCCATCTTCATATCTGCACCTGGAAGGAGGCTCCGAGCCCGTCCCCAGCACGAGTGGGTCGTGGCCACAGCGCCCAGACCGCAGGGCAGTCCTGGACCCAGGCCCTGCTCTGGATCTAGCTGCTGGGGGACGGGGAGCAAACCCCCAGCCTTCTCTCAACATCGGGGGATCCCACCTGTGCTGCCAAGGGCAACATGTCTCTTTGCTTGAGAGCCGAGGTGTCTGCAAAGGAAGAGAGGGGTGTTGCTCAGGATAGAGGGCTCCAGTCCCTTGGAAGTTCATGGTTCCCAAGCCTTGCTACACTTCCCTCTTGCCCTGTCGCCACAGCCACCAACAGCCAGGCTGAAGGCCATGTTGTTGGGTGGGGAGCACTGCAAGAGGAGTCCTTGCCCGGCCCTGGAATACCGCCTTCAGAGACCGGGGCTTCCGGCACTGTCACATTAGGAGGAATCCGGGCTCTGCCTTTTGCCAGCTGTGTGACCCTAAGCGAGTTAACGCCCCTCTCTGAACCTTGCTTTTCTCTGTCCTTCAAGTGAGGACAAAGATTCCTCCCCTGAGGGTTGCTCTGAGAAGAAAAGAAGCTTATCCGTGTTGTCAGAACTGTGAAGGGCAGGAAAAGCAAAGTATTTTAGGATGGAGTCAGACTGCCCAGGTTCAAATAGTAAAAAGACCACTTGTCACCCGTGTGACCTTGGCCAAGTTGGCTCATCTCGCTGAACTTTGCTTCCAGATAATATCTGTGGGGGTGGAGGGTAAAAGTCCTAATGGCCCTCTCATGGGGACACTGAGGACTGAAGGAGCCCACACAGCCTAGAGCTGGAGCACGGGAAATGTTTTGTTCCACTTCGGGAATCCTCATGGGGGTGATTCTGCTCTCAGAGGCCATTTGGTGGTGTCTGGAGGCATTTTGCTTGTCATAAGAGGATAGTGTGCACAGGGGATGATACTGGCTTCCAGTGGGAAGAGAGCAGGGATGCTGTCAAACGCTCCTCAGTGCGCATAGAGCTCTTTCACGGGGACTCTGCAGCCAAAATGTTCCGAGTACTCAGGTCGAGAAGCGTCAGTCTAGGTTCTAGTGTTCAGCTGGGAACAAATCTAAGTGCTTGTTCTCAAGGAGCTTGAATTTTAATGTGGGAGACAGACAATAAACAAATACATAAAGGTAGTAGTAGGTGCTACATTTAAAAAATAAATAAAAAAAAAAAAACCCTGAAACAAAAGCAAAGTTTAGGACTAGAGAATGAAGGGAAAATATTTTGGCCAGGGTGGCCAGGAAGACCTTGGTAAGGGGGTGACAGACATCTGACCGAAACCCACAAGGTGATCAATAGATATCTAAGGGGAGAGCATTCCAAGCAGAAGGACAATCAGTGCAAAGGTCCTGAGGCAGGAGGGGATGGCATATCTGAAGGCAGCAAGGAGGTTGGCAAGACTGGATCAGAGTGGGGGTGGATGGAGGGAGAGTAGCAGGAGCTGAGGTCAGGGAGGTAGATGGGCAGATAGGCTGTGGTAGGCAATTTGGGTCTTATTCCAAGGGCAAAGATAAGCCATAGGCAGGTTTCTGGGCAGAGGGTACGGTGCTCTACAACAGTTCAGTAAGTGTCCCCAGGCTTTGAGTGTGGGGCCATGCTGAACCCCGGGCTAAGGGCTCTGCCCACATTATCCTCCTTGAATCTACACGCAAGTGGGCTCCACTTAATGTTGGTCGTCTATCCTCCTTCAAGGATCTGGGCCTCTTCTCTGTGCAGGCCCGGCAGAGGACTTTGGGAATGTGGTTTGGGAGGGGAGGAACTCTAGAATGTCCAGGCTTAGTCATTATCTTAGTCACCTCTCTCCTTCCATGGAAACTGGGGCTGCAGAGGGAAAGGTCAGACAATCAGAGCCAGGACGAAGCAAGTGGGAGACACTTGGAGGGCCAGTGACACTCCCTGCCTCAGTGCTCCTGGCTCCTGGCTCTTCCCCAAAGCTCCCAGCTGCTTAAAGACTCAGCATTTAGGGGAAGGGACCCAGAGTGGGCTCCTGGATTGGTTGGCATATAATCTTAGCCTGTCCCCAGCGCCCCTGCTAAGTGCTCCGTCTCGGTGCCTGCTGACGGGATTCAGAGTGGCAGGAGTGGCAGGGTCCCTAAGTGACAGAGGAGGAAACCAAGCACCGAAAGCTTAAATCCCATGTCCCCACCCAGCTTGTGAGTAGCCAAGTAGGACTTATTCCCCTGGGGAAGTGCCACCGCCCTTGCCCTCCCCCTCCAACCCCCACCCCAGGATTGTCGCCAGGGCTGACACGGGGGACACGGTGAGGTCTTTGCCTGGTGCCCGGCTGTAGGAAGCACTCCACGAGCCACCCACTGTTTTCACCGCTGTCCTTGCTCTGCCACAGCGGCTCCAGCAGGCCAGCCGACCGGCCATGGACTGGGGCCCGTCTCTGGAGGAGAACCGGACTGGCATGTACGTGGCCACGCTAGCGGGGAGCCAGTCACCAAAGCCACTGATGGTGCACATGCGCAAATACGGGGGCATCACCAGTTTTGAGAACACAGCCATCGAGGTGGACCGCGAGATCGCCGAAGAGGAGGAGTCTATGATGTGAGACAGGAGGCTGGTGGCCTGCAGGTTCTGCCCAGCTGCGGAGGGGTAGCCCTGCCCTGTGGGGTCCCGAGAGGCCCAAGGCCCTAGGCGGTCACCACAGTGATGCCGGTTCCCAGGGCTAGTCCTTTCTCGTGGCCTCTGCCTCTCCTCTGTCTCCTTTCTCCCCACACGCACACAGACCCGCTCAAAGCTCAGTCCTCGTCGTGCAGATGGATAAACTGAGGCCAGAGAGGTGGGACTTGACCAAGGTCACATGGCAGAGGGTGCTGGACCCCAGGCCTCCTGGCCAGCCAGTTCCCTTTCTTATGTGGCAGCTGGCATCATTCTCTCCTCTGTTCAGGGCCCAGACTCCTCTCTTTTCTAGGGGAGCCTGCCCCCCACATACTGCAAATAGCCAGAATCGTGAGCTGGGCAGGGACGCTCAGGGTGTGGCAAGGCCCACAAGGCCCAAGGCCTCGAGGTTTAGCAAGTGAAGGGGGACAAAAACTCCGTGTGCTCCTGTGCCTAGGCCAGGTTTCCTGGAAGAGGCAGGGTCTGAGGGCCCTGGTGGATGGGCAAGTTGGGAGGGAGAGAAGAAGAGGTGGGCAGGGTGTGGAGGCCCCCATGTATCCCTTGTGTCCCCCCTAAAGCCCAGGCCCAAGACTGTGGTGTTACCAGGCTACAGCAGGGGCCAGGTGGGAAGGACAAAGGAGGGCCGGGGGAGCATGGGACAAGGGGCGGGCCGGGGTTTGCATGATCTGGTTGTGCTTTAGATAGACTAGCTTTCAGGATCGGTGTGCAGGGTGGATTAGAGGGGACCGGGTGGAGGTGGGAGGCCCGTGGAGGGCGGGCAAGGGGGGCTGGTGGCCTGAGTGAGGTGGTGGGGGTGGGGAAAGGAGGAGGTCCCCACATTTTCCAACCCCCAGAGAAACTAATGTATTCTATTTTGACCCCACACTTCTGAGAAGGACCCACAGCTTCCCTCACTGGACTTTGTGCCTCCCATGTCGGGAGCCGTGGGCATGATTAGGACTGATTAGAGCAAACAGGTGGAGAGGTCGGAGTGAGGGCCCCTATGGGACCTGAGGCCCCTCTGTTCCCTTCTCCCCATTCTGGTGGCCCTCACTGTGTCCTCCCGCTCCAGGCACTGCTGGGGAAACTGACCTTGGCTGTGGGCCATCAAGGCAACCAAGAGGCTTGGAGGTGGTCTGCACACATGGCTGTCTGGCTGTCTGATGCAGCCCCTCTGGGCCCAGGCATGAGGGTGGAGGCAGGGAGCCAAGGGCAGCCAACAGCTCAGGCCTGTGGCCAGAGGCCTCGGCGTCTTCGGTCCCAAGCACAAGGGGGGCTGCCCTGGGATCCCTCCTTCCCTGAGGGATGAGGGTGGAGTGTGAAAGTGTGCCCCAGCGTGACAGGCCACCCTCATGCAGCTGGGCCGGGCTGTGTGCCCTCTTTCTCTCCTGCTGTCCCTCCAACCCACCCGTGTCCTATTGGTTTATTGTTAATAAACACCAGTGAGGTCATCCTTACCCCTTCTCCTTACTGCTGAGAACCAGGGGGTGGGCAACGCAGGCGTTTCCAGCTTCCGTTGGACGGACAAGGAAACTGATGCTCAACTGTTCGCTTTCCTGGCTCTCCCAGCTTCTGACACTTGCTGTCCTGTTTCTCTGTGGCAGTGGTGGGGGTGGTGGGGTTGAGGAAGGGCGGCGAAGACAAGGAAGCCACTTCACCCCCATTATATGTGTGGGCAAACTGAGGCCCTCCAAAGGGAAGACTTGCTCGAGGTTACCCAGCGGAGGCAGGCAGAGTGGATGACACACCTGGGCATCTGGCCTTCCCCTTCCTGGCTCCAGCTGCTCTCCGGCCTTACCAGCAGGTGTAGCTGGGGCTGGAAGACGGGGGTTGGGAGAAGCCCTGAGTTTCCCAGGCTGGAAGAATTTCCTGGTGCTACCCACCCCCTCCTGGCAGGACCTGGCCACATAAAAGAGCCCCAGGGCCTTTCAAATGCGAGGCCCAGGTGTTTGTGAAGGCTTTGATGGGGGGTTGGAGAGGAAGGGCTGCTGCATCTTTTAGATATTAATAAATTTCCCCTAACAAAAGGCCAGACCCCCTCCTGCCCCTCTTTGTTTGGGGCTCTAGATGGAAGAAGAGCATGGGATTGCTAATTTGCTGTAGGCTCAGGGATGACCTTCACAATTCAAGGTGCCTCTTCCCACACCCTGGGGGCAGGCTCCAGCCTTGCTCACAGAGCCCCTGGCGCCAGCTCCGTGGTCCCAAAGTGGGGTTGGGGGGAGGGGGAACCCTCTCCAGGCCCTCCCCGCTCCTTCTAGGACAGGTCCCAGGCCCCAGCCATGGTCCTGTGCAGACTCCTTGCCCAACCTCTTGGCTGCAGCCTGGGGTCCTGGGCATCCAGAATGGGGTGATCCTAGAAGCCTGGCCTTCTCTTCAACCAGATTCCCAGTTGGCCATTGCAGGCCTCTAGGAGCCTAGGGAGCCCACCAGCTTCACCTCCCCACCTTACCCCCCACTTCCCCTGCCTTGCTGCCTCTGGCTACCCTTGCACTTGCTCACTGCCCTGGCCCCGAGGCCTGAGATTCCTGGTCTGTCCTCCCTGGGCCCCATCTTCCCTTCTGTCCTGCTTTTCCCATTCCTGCTGCTCCCAGACAGGCTGTCCTGCCACCTCACCTTTCTCCCGCCTCTGGCGCCTCCCAACAGCCCCCGCCCCTCCCTTTATTGACCTCCGGTGGCCCTGGCTCAGAGCAGACCCCAGCCAGGCCTGACGGCAGTGGCAACAAATCAGAGGAACCCATGGCCGCATAGTGGATAGCCCACGGAAGACCTCAGCCCTGTTTGGAGTAGAACCCTAGCCTGGAATGCTAGAATGCCCTAGCTGGTGACAAGCCCAGTGCCTGCAGAACCAGGCTGAGCGGCCAGGTGAGCGAAGCTGTAGGTGTGAGCGGGAGAACGGGTGGGGACTGGTCCCCAGAGAGGGTGGCCATGACGAGGCAGTGGTGGGGACCAGGTGCACTAGAGAAGAAAGCCTGCTTCTCTTCCGGGGATGCTGCCCCCACAAGCAGGGGACCCAGGTTGCCAGGTAGCCCAGCTTTTTAAGAGAAGTTGGAAGTTTGGATTTCTGTGAGAAATGTCTCATTTTTCAGGCTCTGCAGAGACGGGGGATTAGCAGGGCCGGGGCCTGTGGTGACAATGTATGGGAGCTGGGGCCAGGCCTGGGGTCCCCACCCCTAATCAGTGTTTTGCTCTCCTTCTCAGCTGATCTCTGTGTCTGTGGCCCCCTGACCTGGGGAGACTCAGGGCTGGTGGAGGGGCAGCGAAGGGCTGGGAGGTGGCATCTGTGCCTGGCTCAGGTGTGGAGAGAGTGTCCTGGGGCCCTTCATTCCTCTTCTAGGAATGTTCTAGGACTCATGAGAGATGGTGTGCTCTTGGGGATCACTGGGAAGTACTGAGATGGGGCACTGACCATCCGCAGTCCCTTCTAGCCTGTGATCTGTGAAAGCAAATATCTGGGAGGCCGAAGGTGGAAGGGGAGCAGGAGAGGGCAGGGGAGAGGGCCCCACACCATTAGGGTCAGCTATATTCCCAAGGTCAAGTCAGGGTCAATAGCACCAGGGTCACACAGTCACCTGTGTTTGGTTCTCAGTAGGTCCTGCCCACTGTGTTCCCTTCTACCACCCCAGCCAAGTTCACCTTTTATGGTGCCCTGAGCAGGCCCAGGCTTCCTGTTCCAGTGTCTTCACCATTCATCCATGGGACCCTGAGCCATCCTTTTAGGTCTGTCCTCCATTCCCCATCAGGTGTGGGCTCCTGGAGTGTTCAGGGAGCCTGGCTCAGCCCTACACCCAGTGAGTTGTGACAGCCCAGAGATAACTCCCTTCATTTCTGTGCAGTTAAGACACTTGTAGCGCTCTCCCCAGATCCCCAGCCCCTGGGACCATGGCAGGGCATCAAGGAGGGGGCTCAGCCACGAAGACCTGGCTTCATTCCCAGCTCTGCCCCTCCCTAGCTGTGGGGACCCACACCGCCTGCTCACAACTTTGCCCAACACAGCAGCAACTGAAAGCAGTGTGCTGGTGGCTCTAGTGACAGCCAGCAAAGAGTTAAGACAGCCCCGGCCCCTCTGAATTTCACGTGACCTTGGGTTGCTGAGCCTACGGTTTTGTGGTAGACACTCTTCTCCAGACTCATTTTTTGCTGGTGGCTCATGGAAAGTTTGGCTCCTTGAGCTCCAGGCCACTCCCTCTGGGGCCTGAGGCCTTGTTGACGCTGGTCCTACCCTGGAAGGGCGTCCAGGGCTGCCTGCCCGCCCGTGGATCCTTGGCCAGCACTCCACCCGCTGTCCCCCTCCCTGCCCCCCTTCCGTCTCTGCCTGACTTCCTGCAGCCTGACCTTCTCCCCCAGGACAGGGTAGCAGTCCGCCCCCCTTGGCCATGCTGAGGCCTCCTCCCCGTGCCCCATCCAGGATTGCTTTCTATTTGAGAGAAAGAAAGCCTCTGCCCCTGATGTCCATGGCATCTGCGAGCAGCGTCCCTTTGAGAAGAGCCAACAGGAGCCAAGGCAAGCTTGGACTCTGCCTGTCAGAGCAGAGCTGGATCTGCTGCTTCACCTCTGACCCCTGGCATCCTCGGATGGAAGATGTGGACAATGGCTTTCCCCGCTTCAGGGAATAAAGTGGGACAGTACAGGTGCTCAGTGCACAGTTAAACAAACAAACAAACAAACAACCATCTGCGCGTAGTGCAAACCGTGGCAGGTAGAAGCCCTGTAATGGGATGGTTCTCACGAGCTTCCTGTCCCTTGCAAAGATCAAGAAACTGAGGCCCAGCTCCTGCCTCCAACCAGTAAAGGGAGAAGGAGGGCGGGGACAGGTGTGCTCAGAGCCAGGGTCAGGCAATGACGGCAGGCAGGCAGGCAGAGGGTGAGCTGGCACCTTCCCATTCCATGGCAGAGTGCCTTGAAGGCGGGGCCTTGGTGTCCCCATCTGTAAAATGGGTTGGAAAGCCACAGAGGGGAACAGTGTCCATTCCTCAAAGCTGGGTTCTGGGATTGGCCCCTCTTGCTGGCTGGAGTTAATGATTAAGAGCTCTAATGGCTTCTGTGATGGATGGGGAGCTCCTGCCAAGGCCGCAGGAGGTGTTGATGAAATGTAGGAGTAGGGCAGCCCTAAAATCCTCCAGGCCCCAAGGCTGGTGTTGACCCTGACTCCACTGACCCAAGGTCAGAGTCTCACAGAGTTTTAGGAATTGGGCTGGCAGGAGGCAGGGGCAGGGGAGGGGCCAATGGTCAATATTGATCTAGCTGCGTCAGGGGAGTGGATGGGCAAGCAGGAAGCCTGGGGTGGGGCTCGCTGATAACTGGTCTTCCAGCTCCCAGTGTGGCTGTGGGAACTGGGAAGGGGGTGCTTGGTGCAGAATTCCCGAACTGACTGCTTACTGAAACTACAGCTGCCTGGAGGCCTGCCCAGTCTTCCTGCATCCTGTCCCCTGAGAGTAGGGTCTAAACATCTGTATTTTTAGCCTATTCCCTGGGTGATTCTGCAGCAGGCAGCACAGTTCCCGTATTTGGGGGACCACAGGTTCAACCCCCTTATTGTAACATGAGAAATCTGAGGTCCTGAGAGGGAAAGGAATTCACTCAGGTCACACTGGGAGAGAATGATGGTAATTCTCCCTTTTTCCTTGGGTGACAGTAGTCAACTTCTAGATAGTTCCATCCATCCTCTGGCTGTGGCCCAAAGCCCAGGAAAGGATGGTGAGGCCAGGATGCCCAGAGGAAGGTGGCTTCTGAGACCTTGGTAGGTCCAGATGGAGGAGGGAGGGTGGGGCTTGTCCCAGGAGGAAGGACAAGGAGCAGGGGCCATTCCCACAGGTCTGGACCTGCCCTACCCTGCCCTGTGCAAACACTCCCAGCACCTGCTGGGGGATGTTTCCTAAAGGATTTAGGGTCTGGGGAAGGCCATTTCCATTTCTGGGGACCTACCTGTGCCCCAGAAAAGCACATCCACAACAAAGGAGATTTGGGACACACTCTGACACTCTGGCCTCCCACAGCCTCCTCCCTAGCCTCGTCTCTCCTCACCCCTACCTGATCCATTGTTCTGGGCTCTCAGACTTTGCCTTGCCTCCACCCTACTCCCCATTTCACCCTGTTGAGCATGGGCATAAGGCCTCCCCAGCACCCCCAGTCACTGCCATGCTTCTGCTCCTTCTCTGGCTCCAATAGTCATTGTGTCTCCAGGCCCAGCCCCCACCCCAGCCCACCCTGCACTCCACTCTCTGGGATGGCCTCTCTGGGGACAAGAGACAGGTCCCGCTCATCACTGGGTCCTACTCAGAGCCCATCTGGCTGCAGCAGACCCCAGTAGGCGTTTGGAGGGGCTAAAATTCTGAAACCCACCCCCCTTCCTCATACTGGGCCACTCAGGTTCCCTCCCTCTGCCCTGCAACGTGGCATGAACAGAAGAGAAACGCAGCGGCCGGTGGATGGGCGAACTGAGGACTGTGCGAGCACAAACAAAGGCGTAGGGGTGCGTGGTCCTTAGCGTGAAGAAAGTGTTAGCTCGAGGGAGTGAGTGGGTTTCCTAGTAAATTGGCAGTGGGAAGGTAGGGACTGCGGACGGTCGCTGGAAGGGACGGAGGGTCAAAGAGAGGAGATTCCTAAGAACCCCGGTCACAGTTTGCTGGCTGTTCAGAGACAGGAAGACAAGCACTGGGACACTGGAGGCCCTGGAGGGACCCCTGGTTCCGTCTGGCAGGAAGCCTCTTTGCCTCTGAGTTTCAGTGTCTTCCTTTTCAGGGTAGGGCTGTTCTGACACAAGAGGTCTTGTGAAAGCACTCCGTGAACTCTAAGGGGTCATGCTCCTGTCAGATAACAGTAGTGTTTTGGGTGGAGTTGGTACTTTCTGAGAGTCAAAGGGTACCTCTTGATGTTCACTGGGAGCTCCAGCCTCAGGGCCCAGGGCCTGCCTGCAACCTGTTCCTGCGCTGCCACCTGCTGGCGAGTGTCTGCAATAGCAGCATGAACCCTTGGCCCGCCCTCAGGCCCTTCCTCCCGCCCAAGTCGAGATCTCTAGTCTGCGGGAAGGCGGAGCTGGGAGAAGTTGGGGCGCTAAGGCTCAGCATCCCGACTCCAGGGCAAGAGTGCAAAGGCAAGGCCCCACATCCCTTTGCAACCCACCCTCTGGCCCTTTGCAGCCTTGGCCTCTGTTCTCGCTGTGAAGATCGTCCTGTGTGTGCAAAAGGGCACACGCCTTGTGGCCCCTCTGCACACCAGCAGTGGGGATGGACTCTGGAAGTGGCTGGTGCAGGAATCTGGAGTCCCAGACACCCCGAGCGTGATCTAGAGGGGACTGTGGGCTCCAGAAGGCACATCCCCCTGGCGCTGTGGAATCCAGGTAACTTAGGGGACCGCATGGCTGAGTGACCAGCTCACCTGCTTTGCCTGGGACTGTCCTATGTCAGCAAACCAGGATGGGTGGTCACCTCGCCGTGGCCCAAGGGCCAAGGCCTCTGCATCCACACGTTGGCTCCACCTTAACAGCCTGGACGCAGAGAACCACAGTGGCCTCTGCTGTGGCAGGCGCTGCCCCTTGGCCAGTGGAGCCTCTCATCCCGTCCCTCTCTCCAGCCCCAGGGCTCCTGTCCCAGGCACTCAGTCCACAGTTTGTGGGTTTAGAGGGACCTGTCCCCTTACGCCTTTCTCCAAACTAGTCTCCAGGAGTTCTGAGGCCTGGCGTCTTGTCTGTGAGGTTGGGCTGAGGGAGGAGAATAGGTGTGGAGGGACTTCTTCTGGAACAAGTTCTCATTTTACAAGGAATCCGAGGCCTAGAGGAGAAGGGCCTTGCCCCCAGGCCCCTTCGAGTGACTTTGCTGCTGGCCGGCTGTTTGCGGCAACCCGTGTCGACCCCTCACTTCCTCTGGATACAGGGCCCCTCGTGTGGCTGAGAGAAAGCCAGCCTCGTCCCCGGTTCTAAGGCCCTGCCACAGGGTTCAGGCATAATCCCACTGTAATTGGCTCAGTCTTGAGCATGAGACCAAGTTGGCCCAATCAGAAAGGAGACCTTGGCTTTTATTTTGCAAATAGGGAGATCTGGAACAGGAAACAAACACCCCCCCCCCCCCCAGTGTGGTTGCTCGGCGGAGACTGGGAGACAGCAAGTGCGCAGAAGTTGGTAGCTATTTATTGCACTGAAAACACCAGTAAAACAGACACCCTTTCTTCCCCCCTCCCACCCAATAGCAGAAGTTTTTAGCAGTGGTCATTCAAGTTCACAGCCACATATTTTTTAAAAAAGGAAAAAAAAAAGAAGAAGAAGAAGAAAGAAAGGAAAGAAAGAACTGAAACAAATCCCCAAACAAATAGTAACAAAGAAACCAGCACGGGGAGTCTGGCAAACACATCCCCCAAAGGGTCTCCCCTTGGGAGACAGGAGGCCAGGATTAGCGCCCTGGGGCACACAGTCCTGGGAGAATACTTTCCTATAGAGGTGTTGGCATGCTGGAGCCTAGATCTGGTTTTAGGTCTGGATTTTTTTTTTTAATTTTTTTTTATTTTTATTTTTTTTGCATCTACAGGATGTTTTAGAGGAGCAGAGTTTCACTGTCTGGTGGGGGTGGGCTCTGGGCCGCTGTGTCTGCCAGCCTCCCCTGCCTGGGCCTCAGGATGGCACCAATGCCCTGTGGTCCACGCTGGCTGACTTCCTACCCACCGGAGTGGCCTTCCTCCGGGGGAGCCGTCTCCTCCTGGGGTAGGGACCTGCCTCCATTTCTCTGGCACTTGGAATGGGACACAGTGGATAGGAGGCATGAGGCGTGCCAGCAAATAAGAATCAGGACACTGGGGTCCTCCAGCTCAGTTCCCCCTGGTGGAAAAACCCAGGGCCAGAGCAGGAAAAGGACTTGCCCAAGGTCACACAGCAAGTCTGGTCAGACCTGGGAATGGAACCCTAATCCTAACTAACCCCCAAAGCATGGCTCTTTCCCCCACAGTCCACTGCTAATGAGCAGTTGACAGGCACCAAAGAGGGGAATGAGGGGCAGGTGCGGGAGTGGTGGGGGGCTGGCCAGGCTCAGAACAAAGCAGGAGTCTAGCCAGTGACTAACCCTGTCAGTTCTCACAGGTACATTGGGCTTCACTTCACTGTCCCTGTCCCGTTGGCTTCCCCCATCAGCCCTGCAGCTGGGCAGGAATATTTAACCCTTTAACTGCTGGGGAATCTGAGGCTGAGAAGGGGACCAGACTTGGTCTTGGTAATTGCAGCATCCCCTGTGAAGGCCACACCTTCACGCTGGGCTTGGAGCTTGCTGTGGGAGCTGGCAGTTCACAAGGGAGGCAGGCGGTTTTACCACTGGGACGCTGGGATCACTAGGCCTTAGTGGGAAGCCCTCTGGACCCAGGGCAGGCCAAGTCCCTACGCCCTGGGCTTCAGCAGCAGGGTGTCTGCCAAGGATAGAGGCCAGTGATCAACCAGTTTGGAGAGCAGGAAGCCCAGGCAGCCTCTTTCCTGGCCTGCAGCCCCAGTCCAGCCTGCCTCACCTGTCCCCAGGGCAGCAGCTGTGGAGAAAACGGCCCAGCAGACATCTCATGATCAGGGAGGACTCAGAAAGTCCCAGATCAAACATCCCCACCAGTCCTCCAGCCAACACCCAGGACTCCCCAGAGGTTCGGGGGAACTAGAGCCTCCTCCAGACCCCCGGGGATGTGGCTCTTCCTCCCCTAAAATCCTCCAGAGGGGACAGTATCTCATGCTGGCAGAACACGGCCACACAGAGGCCAGAAAGCACAGAGAGGCGGCAACATAATTCCGAGTCGGACACTGAGAATACAACCTCTTTTTTTTTTTTTTTTGTCCAAAACATGTAGATTGGTTTTGCTGAATGTTTTTCTTCTTTTCCTTTTTTTTTTGAACATACTTACTGCATATAAAGTCATGCAAAGAAAACAGTGCAGACAGTAGATCCTAGTGGACGTGCCAAGGCGTCCCACATCAGAGAGAAAAGAAAAGAAAGAGATTCGAACCCACGGCTGCAGGACGAGGTGTGAAGAGGAGAAATTCCAGTGCTCTGCTTGGACCAGCAGATGAGGAGGGGAGAGGCAATGAAGACACATGCTCGTGAACCCCCAAAGACTGGGGCGTGCTGGGGGGGGGCACACACGGATGCGGTGGGATGAAATCCTGGGAAGCTGGGAAGCATCCTAGTGGGAACTTCAGTTTGGGAGGCAAGCAAAAAAAAAAAAAAAAAAAAAAAAAAGATATTTCTGTCCTGACAACCTCCCCCACTCTCTCTGCCCTGATTTGCTGTTTCTTAGCACTAACATCTGGTGTTTCTAGAGTCCTGAAAGGAACCTTGGGACCAAAATGTCAGCGAGGCCCTCTGCCCCACCCAGAGCTGAGTCCACCTCGGACCCAGATAACCACAGGTGACAGAGTGAATCTCAGAGATGACATGAAAACAAAAACAAAACAAACCAAAAAAAAAAAAAAGAAGAAGAAGAAGAAAAAGAAAAAAAGACCTAGAACAGAAAAAATCTACCCCTCACCCCTCTTCCCACATCCCTTCCCAACCCAGCCCGACCCTCCTCACAATAATTTGAGAGGTTTAGTTATTACATAAATATCCATGAACGCAAAATCCATTTACGAAACACACAGGAGTTTGGCTATAAAAAGGCATGCGGTCCAAGTAGGAGTGGTACCTAAACGTGCCTTCTTTGCCCCCAAAAAGGAATCAGATTCTCTCCCTCGGATGGGACGAAGCTGGAATTCTCCGGGACTGATGGAAGGGTGGAATGGGCATTACTGTTGGAGGTAAACATCAGCCAAAGGCAGAAGGAAAGAGTGGGGGCACCCTGAGAGGATCGCACTCCACACACACGGAGGGAGAAGGGTCCGCATGGACAGGAGGACGAACAGGACTGGAGAAGGAGAAGCTAGGGAGGCAGTGTGAGGTGGGGGTTCCTGGCGTCTGCTCCTCTCTCACCCTCTCCCACAGGGGAGGCTGGCTCATGGGGCTGGAGGGACCCTGGAAGGGAGAGACAGGGAGCTGGGGGGCGGATGCCACATTCTTCCTGATTCCACCCCTCCTCCTCAGCGGCTGGGGACACACAGCTGGGCACTCTGGCCTACAGCCAAGGCAAGACCAGGCCGGCCGACGACAGCCAGGAGGGGGAGCCCTAGGAGCCAGCACCCAGAGGGGAGGGGGCCCCCCCCAGGGCACCCAGTCCTGAGGAGGCCCCGCCCTGGCAGGTGACAAGGAGCGAGAGGGACAGGGGGTGGCAGGGGGATGTGCCATTTGCTCGGAAGTCGTGATAGCTTTTGTGAGCAGGCAGGATTTTTTGACGTAGCTCTGACGGTGATGGTGATGATGGTGGTAGTAAGGTGACGTGATTGGGGGAATTCCAGCAAAATCCAAGTGGGAGAACCAGCAGCCACATTCCATGAACGAAGAGTAAATCTCTGCGGTCCAGGGCCCCTGGCCTGGTCCTTCAGCTGTAAGAAATTGTATGTGTAGGGGGTAATGCAAGTGTTTCTGAGGGCAGCCCCCTCCCCATTCTTAGATGGGGTTGAAACTGCTTCTGGTGGGTCCCGCTCAGCCCCTCCCCCCACCCCGGGAACCTGCAGATCTGGTCTCCTCCCCGTGGTACTCCAGCCCCCACCCCAAGGCCTTCCAGCACCCAAGTTCCCCAACATGTCCCCCTCCAGACTGACACTACCCCCCATTCTTTTAGACTGTCCCAGATGACAGATGGCAGAAAGGAGGAGCTCTTACTGGGGCAGGACGGAGGGCGCCCCAGATCTGTGGAAGTGGACGATCTGCCATTTGCCGTCCCGGCGGTGCCAGACACGGGTCTCCTCCGACTGGGCCGTGCGGGGGATGCCGCCTGCATCCAGGTACTGCGTGATGCGGATGTAGGCAATGCAGGCCGACTCGTCGCCCATCAGATGGATATGGGGGTTCAGGATGGTGGTGTGCACGGGCTTGCTGTTCCGAGACCACACTGGAGGTGGGGATGGGAGGGGGCAGAGGAGATGCAACGGGGGGCCTCCTGCATCCCTTCCTTCACTCCCCCGTCTCCTAGCGACCCTCTCAGCAGAGGCACCCCCCGCCTGCCTCATTTCCACAGGAGGGGTTCAGCTAGGAGTCCAAGCAGAACTTCCAGATGGCTAGAGCAGATCTCAGCTTAGAGACAATGAATTTCAGACATACCAATTCTTTAAACACAGGGGAATGGGATTTTAGATTCACAGGATCTCAGACGCATGGAAGTATAGGGCTATGACTGTAGACTCAGATGAACTTAGACCAGAGTCTCAAAACCAGGTTCCCTACAGAGGCCAGACAAGTACATAAACGAGGGGGGCGAGCAGGGTATAAGATCTTAAATAGCAACAGACCCTTTGCCTCTGGGTCAGGGAGCGAGCAATAGGGAGCGGTGGAGACCGTGGTGAATAGCACACCTTGTCCCACCTGCAGAGGGCGCCCTCTCCACAGCTTCCCTGGGGGCCCTCTGTGAGAACCGGACCCTTGAACAATGAGGGGGAGGGAAGTTAGCCACGCTCGACCCCCACCCCCCTGCACACTTGAAAATCCACATATAACTTTTGACTTCCCCAAAACTTAACTGCTAACAACCTTCTGTTGGCTGGAAGTCTTGCCGATAACATCAACAGTCGATTAACCCACATTTTGTATGTTATTTGTATTATGTACTATGTTCTTACAATACAGTAAGCTAGAGGAAAGAAACTGTTATTAAGAAAATCACAAGGAAAAGGAAATACATTTACAGAGCCGGTCTGTACTTAGTGGGGAAGATGTGTGTAGAAGTGGACCCACACAGGTCCAACCCATGTTGTTCAAGCATCAGCTTTAATGGAACCCACATTGCTACACCTGATTTTTGAGGAGAATCTAGAAATCTGAATTTTTATGTGAAAATGCCTCATTTTTATTATTGGCCACTAATTCAAATTTAAAACCTCATGCAGGCCACGAAAAGCATATATGTCATTTAGATATGGCCTATGGACCCCTGATCTGCAACCCCTACTCCTGACATATGGAACTATGGAAACCTGATTCATATTAAAATTGAGGAATCCTAGGATCTTGGAATTGTGAGGATGGAATTGGTGGTCATGGGGTGAGGTCATGGAGATTTCCAGAGTCAAGCAGAAAGGCATAACTCTTGTAATCATGACAGAACTGAGAAAGGTACCTGAAGCCAGCTTTCTCTATGAAACACATGAGCCACTATTACTATTTATTATTATTATTAATTATTTTAGTTCTAGGAACTCTCCATGTTTTCAGCAAGATAGAAAACAAAAGCACAGAAAGACAATGACCCAGGGAAGGGCTGGACTGGAGTCATGAGGGCCCCAGGCTTCAGAGGAACCCTCATGCCTTCTCTTTGTGTAGCCCAAAGGCAGGTCCAAATCTCACAGAGGACCAGCTTAAAAAATACACTACACTGCCCATCTCCTCTCTTGAAGATGACAATTCAAAAATCTATATTATTTGAAAGCCTCCTTCCCTTTCCCCACCCTCTGATTCTGATGCCCAGCCATGGTTTGTGAGCCATGGGTTTCCTGGGAAATGTAAAATGTCTTTTTTTTTTTTTTTCTGAACTACCAAAAGCATCCCTAATATTATAATCACACTATACCCAGGCTTTGTCTGTAGAACCCCAAATCACTGAGACTTACATATGTAGTCTAACAGACTGTGACCATTTTGGACTGTCAGTGAAGATAGAGCTTTGGCATTATAGGCTTGGGAGTGACCTCAGAAGTCAGAGGTCACTCAGTGGCCCTCCTACAAAATGTGAGGAGGCCTCCATAAGCATCCTCCACAACAGCCAGTGCTGGAGGCACCCAAGACCATCTAGGTCAATGCCTCCATTAAACACATCTGGAAACTGAGGTCCAGAAAAGCAATCTGACTTGTCCCAAGCTGGGCCATTTCCCGAAAGAAATGCAATAGAACCTAAAAGAAGTCAGTCTCCAGATGGAACTGAATTAGGACAATCTAGAACAATCTCAGAAGAGATGAACGAGCTCAGCATTGTTGAGGGTGCCTCGCTGTTGTTGGCAGGGGCTGGGGTTCTGGGGGACGTTTGTAAAGAAAGGATCATCCTAATGCGGTGTCTCTGAAGAGACTGTGGCCTTCTAATGCCCACCCTTATAGGCAGCATGGGAGAAAGGGCCAGGTCTTCCAGCAGGGAAAAACAGGCAGGATGCTGGGACTTGGCCTGGGCCAAGAAGTCACTCTGGGTCTTGCACTCATGGGCCGGCTGGAGTTCAAACCTAGAGTCCAGGGGGCCGGTGTTGTGATGAGGCCCTTGGTGTGGACCCAGGCCAAGAGCTAGTTCAGCCTTCTCTTTGTGTTCCTCTCGGAGCCTTTAGAGACAGCTCAGCCTGGTTTCTGCTCTGCTCAGTGGGGATTGGGGAGTTGACGCTGGGAAACCAGCACCTCCAGAAGACAGACCTATATAGAGAGGAGCCAGGGAACTCCAGGGTGATGGAGAAATCTTAGGGTCCAGCCACCTGTCTTCACATGAAAATTTAACCTCCCCTGTTATCCTTGGAGAATCAGAGTTTGATTAATCAAGGGAAAAGGTAACTTCCTTCTCAGCTTGTTGAGGGGGCTCTAGGCCCCTCTGGTCTGTAAGGTACAGTCTGATTTAGCGCCCAGCTGAGCCTTGCCCCCTGATGAAGCTGGACGTATTGAGAGAGAATTGAGCAAGGTACCAGCTTTCTCACTGTGCGAACCAGTGCTGTTTCAAGCGGTGCCCACATGCTCCAGAAACCATCTTGCATAGCCTCAGGGGTATATGCCTTCCCCCTTGGGGGGTACCTTGATATGCCACTCAGGGCCTTCCTGTAGGTCCTGAGCTAGAGGAGTCTACCCTGCATGTGCTTTGGTTCGTCCCTGTCTGACCCCTGGCCAAGGTGAGACATGGACACAGGCAGAAAGCGCCCTAGGTCAGGCCCAGCCTCAGCCCCCTGACAGCCCCTAGCTGCAAAGCTGCCAGGGTCCCTCCTGCAGAGGAGAGGCCCAGGAAGGACAGACATGCGGACAGAGACCTAGACACACAAGCAGGGGCACAGCAGTGTGAGCTCGGGTCCCCTCCTCTTCCCCAGACTGCCCACCCACAGGCACAACAGCCCACCAGCCAGCTTGTGGCCAGTTGGGAGAGCTGGGGTGGCCCTAGACATCTAGATGGCCGTGACATGGGTATATGCCCAGGCAGGAAAGCTCACTCGTCTGGAAACTGAGAATAAAGGCCATCCCCACACCCTCCCAGGGGCAGGAGCTGGGGCAGGGGGAGGGGCAGGGGCAGGAGAGGGCTGGGAGGCCTTGTCACCCTTGTCCCAGGTCCCCATCCTCAGCCACAGGAGGGACAGCTGGCAGTCGGACGGGCCCGGGTTATGAGAGGGAACCAAGATGGTACCAACCCCTGTCCACACGGGATCTTCCTCTTCGCGGGCTCCTGAGCTGCCCCGGGGGCCCTGCCCGTCACCCTGCTGTGCCATCCGGCAGGACATGGAACGAGAGCAGACAACAGGCACCCCAGAGAGAAGGGATTGCTCACGGTTTTCAAAATAGAATCGATGGAAGTCCAGGCCCTCGACCAGGTTCCCCAGGGCCTCAGGTTCGAAGGCTGTCATCCCAGGGTCACACATCTTCCTAGGGGGAGGAAGTCAGAGAAAAGAGGGCTTGGGGTGGCCTCCTGGGGCCACCTTCTTATTCCAGGGGCCTGCACTTGAGGAGGGCGGGCCTGTGACATTGAAGTGATGGCGCCCGACTCACAGGACTGGTGCGGTCAGTGGGGGGGGAACAGGCTTGCCAACTGCACCGTGAGGCACCCACCGCCCACTAGGGGTGCCACTTAGAACTGGGAAGCCTGGGTGCAGGTCCAGCTCCTGCCACTCACTGGTTATAAAACCCCCAGCACCAAGCGAGAGCGCTGTGAGGGGCCGCGAAGCGTCGTGGGCAGCCCTCGGGCGCCGGCCGGGGGTCACTCGGCCTGCAGGCTTGTCTCTACATCGCATCTCCCTGCCCAGGGCAGCCAGGCCAATCTGCTTTCCCGGGGGTGGGGGGCGCGCGCGGGGGAGGACTTTTTCCTTCACGTGAAAGTGACCTCTGCTCGCAGAGCAGGTATGTCCCTGGAGGGGGTGCGTTTTGCTTCTTTAAAGGTGCCCCTTTTGCCCTCAGCGTGAGCCTGTTTCCTCTTCTGTAATGTGAGGCAAGTAGCCTTCCATGAAGTCATGCCTGGGAGGAAGGCATGTATTTTCGGCTCAGAGCTCCCTTCCAGGTCTCAGCCTTCTGGGGAGCCCTGACAGTCAGGTTGAGGAAGGAAAAACTGTCTCCCCCAGCCCCAGGCCTCTGGGACCTGTGGCACAACACAGACCCCCGTTACAGTGGCAGTGCAGCCGGGGACAGGAAGTACCTCCGGATGAGCAAAGATCCCAAGCCGGGGAGGAACAGGAGACAGCGGGAGGACAGGTATGGGGCCCGGCATTGTCTGTTCTGGGCACTGTGGGGAGTGTAGGCCACTCTATCCCTGCTCTTCCCCGACTGTCCCTGTCCGTGTGACCCCAAACAACTCGCTTCTCGGCTCAGCACCCCAAATTCTCCAAATGGATTAGTGGGGGCCTGGGGGCCCTGCTCAGACCATATGGGATGCTCAGGACCCTTCAGTTCCAGAAGTCTTCAAGTCTGGGGGTCCGAGCCCCAAGCGTTGAGGAGACTAAGCCCCTCACTGGAGAAGCCCCTCTCCAGGAAGTCTCTGGGGTCCCTGACTCTGAAGTGACTCAGAGACCCCCTGTTCCAACTCCATTACACATCTAGGGACACTGAGGCTCTCAGTGAGCGCGGGTTACTCAGGGCCAGACTCAGGACACCAGAGGCTCCAGAGGTGATGGCACGGGGTCAGAACCTAGGGTAGGCTGCACATGCCGGGAGAATGACATCACAGAGGTGGAGGGGGTCCCCAGAAATGCCACTGCAGGGAGGGGTTTGGGGTCTATAGAAACCACCTCTCTTTCTCTCCCTCCCTGGCTGTATCCTTCCAGAGATAGTCTTGGGCTCTTCCCGAGTCTGATTTAGCTCTCTTGAGGAGGGCTGCCGGCAAGACCCGTTTAGTGCTGTGTTTCTGTGCTTTTAGGCATTACCTGGGTGCACGTGTGCACACATGCCTAGCCACACCCCTTATGCACACAGTCACGAACGTGCACACGTGGACAGGTGCGTGCACACACGCGTCCATGCAGCCTCCGTCCCACACCTGTACCTTCCAGAGTCCTTGTTCCTCCAACAGAAGCAGTGGGTTGCTGGGGCTTTGCCACCTGCTGCTGCTGAAACCTTCCCACAATTAAAATGCACCTGGCCTGCCAAGCCTTTGGGAGACAAACTTAAGGTCCTGGGCACCGAGGAAACCAGGAACCAGCTGCCCAAGACCCAGATCCCAGTTAAATTATTCCCACCTCACCCGAACCCAAGGCAGAGTCATTCTACCTCAGATGGCAGCTTTTATCCACCAAAAATCATATATAGGGTCTTGTCAGCCCTAGCTGAGAGGTTGAGGGCTCAGCCCAGAATCCTCCCTTCTCCCTGGGGTAGGCCGGCTTCTGGGCCAGACCATGCAGGCTCTGGGTGGACACTTGGGGGCGCTCTAGCCCAGCCTTCGCACACAGACGCCGCTTGAAAGGCTGGTCCAGATAGGTAGGGGACATCTCATACCATCTGTTTCATTTTATGTTATTTTTGGACACTTGGCCTTATTCCCCAGAGGATTTAAGGTTCTGTTTCGAGGTTTGTTGCCTCATCCCTGCTCACTGGAGGACGCACCCTGTGGATTCCTGCCTGCTTCTGCCCACCTGAGGTCAGAGGCCTGAGGAGGTCCAGGCTGAGGAACAGGCCCATGCAGCAGGTCTGAGGAGAGGCCCGCCTCCCTCCCCTCCTTCCCCGCTCATCTCCTGAGGAGGCCCATGCTGTGCTGGGGGAAGCAAAGGAGTTTTGTTGGCGTTCCTTCTGGGGAACAAGAGATGAGGAGGAGGAGAAGAGGGAGGACCGAGATACAGAATATTGTGAACAGAAAGCTTCATTAAAGCAGAAAGTCTAAATGCAAAACAGACATACGAGTTCAGTCTGGTTCATGGTACATGCAGAAGAAGTGAATGAGGACTGGAGACGAGAACCCCCAAAGTTAGCCATCAGCGCCCCCTGAGCCACGATCCAGGCAGGACATGCAGAGTGGACCCAGCCGACTCACGTGTAGGACTCAAAATCTCCATTGCTTATGGCTTCAATCAGCTGCTCTGTCACTTTAATAATCTCCTGTTTCCGCACTGCAAGGCAGGAGGAGACACAGAGAAATGATAGTAATATAACGCAGCACCAGCCACCATTTTCTGAGTCCCTGCCATGTGCCAGACTCTGCATGGGGACCTGAGGGCCTTGTACAGACGGTCTCGGTTAACCTCACATTATCCCTGGGAAGCAGGTACCATTACTCCCATTTCACAGAAGCAGAAACTGAGGCCCAGAAAGGTGGAGAAGAGCGGGAAATTTCCCTCAGCTGCAAAGGGCAGAGTCAGTGTCCCGGTTGGCAGCCTTGGCCTCAGTGAATCATGCATGGCGGACATTCTGACGTTAGGATGGCGGACATTCTGACGTTAGGCTTCATGGGAAGCCAGGCTGACTCCAAAATACACTACTCCGTCCCCTTGCTTTGCCACCTGAATCAAAACCAGGTCAACAGGGGTGGTTGTCGCTAGCAGCCACGAACCAGGGCTCCCCCTGGGCCCAAACTGGGGGCCTTAAGGAAGGTCTTAGGGCTTACTGCTCCCTTAGATCTGGGTGAGCTTTTTGCTCCATGTGGGGCCTGTAGGAATCAGGCACTGAGGGATTCAGAACTTTCTGGGCATCATGAATCCCAGCTGCTGAGACCCGGCCTCCGCTGTCCACCCCTAGAACATGACAAATGGCTCTTTCTGGTAGAGGCTTAGGCCATCAGCTTTCTCATGACAAGGGCTCTGTTCTGAGCCCCAGTTTTCCCAGCTGTGAAATGGAAACAGCACCACCTCTCATCCCTTCAGTGCCGAACCCAGACTGGAGAACCAGACAGACCTCACCCACTTCTCCCAGACACCCCAGGAGGTCAGCAAGGCCAGCACCCCCGATCTGACACACGTGGAGACGGAGCCTCGCTGACGGAGGCATTTGGAGCCCAGTGTCCTGGCTCCCAGCAGGACTGTCCCACCAGAAGCCTGGCATGGTTCCCTGCGGCGGGCTCTCCTCACACGGGCCCATGCTTCACTTCTAACCCAGTCAGCTGGCTGGCCTACGGAGCAGCCTCTGGTGAGACACGTGGCCGTGTCCCAGTCTGGGACGGAGGGAGGGGAGCACGCCTGAGGCCCTGGCCCTGTCCCTCTCCTCATCACTGCCTGTGCCACCCCACCCCTGATGCCGGGGAGCTCACCTCGGGCCCAGAGGACACAGAACCCTACAACAACCGAGCTGAAAGAAACCTTGAGGACCAGAGCCTCAGCCTCCAGATGATGATGGAGATGGATGGCCAGTTTTTTTTTCAGATGATGGGGGAAATGGAGGCCCAGGAAGGGGTTGACTTGCCCAAGAACATAGAACACCTTAGTGCAGGGCCTGGTTCCCAGCCCAGGGCCTTTTCCCCAGGACCCCCACGCCCCCCCACCCCATGCTCCCTGACGGGTTAGGCCCGTACACTTGTCTATCTCCCAACTTAGATACGTGCTCCGTGGAAGCTGGGCTGTGGCTGCCCTCGTCGCACTGGACGCCCGGGCCTGGAACAGACCTGGCCCCACAGGCGTTCCCCACCGCACGAACAAGCACACCAGCCTCTGTGCTGTGTGCTCAGCCTGAAACATCTGGAAGCCTCACGGCATGACTTCATGTGGCCATCACTGCCACATCAGAGATGAGCAAACCGCGGGTGAGAGAGGGTGACCGTCTGCTGCAGCGGGCTGACCGCTCCCACCAGAGTCTGCAGCTCCAAAGCCCATCACACTCTCTTCAAGGCAGGGGCCCTGTGCCCAGCATGCCTGTTGGCACATGGTGGGTGTCCCGTAGACGTAACAGTCACCATCTTCAATGTCAGTAGCACAGTGAGGGGCTAATTCTTGATCTCCTGGCTCTGCTCAGATTTACCAGGGCTGGGAATGAGGCTGTGTTGGAATGTGAGCTCTGCCAGCTCACCCCAGGGGTCCTTGCCTGGGGTGGGGGCAGAGGAGCCAGGGGTGAGCCAATCAGTGGGTGGACTGAACCGGGCCCAGGACTGCTGTCTGTGCCCTGTGTGCTGGAACCTGCCATGTGGCCAGGTGGTCTCTATCCCTTGGAGCCCAAGAGACTGGCCTGCTGCCCAACTCTGCCTTCCTTCATGCAGACTGAGGGCAGGAAGACACCCATCCCTGCCAGGTGACACGGCATTCCACTCCCATGCAGAAGCAGGGTGGTGATCCAGAGCAGTCCACACGCTCCTGGCAGGCCATGGGACCTGGGCTACCTCCTGGCTTTCTCTGTACAGACTTTAAGATTCTTTCCAGCCTGATATCCCATGAGCCCATGCTTTATTCATTCCCTGACTCCTGTGGGCTCCTTCTCACTGCCATCCCGGAGACGCTAGGAGAGTGGTCAGAGGCCTGGATTCTGGAGCCAGACTCCCTGGGTTTGGAGCCTGACTCTGCTGCTTATACTTCCCCATGCCTCAGTTTTCCCGTATGTGTAATGGAGCTTCTAATAGTACTTACCTCACAAGGTGGTTCTGAGAACTGAGTCAAGGATGCTTCAGTAGAAATAACAAACACATGTATGCTTCTCATTAAGAACCAGCTACTGTTCCAAGCCCTTTCTATCAACTCATTTATGTCAATAATGATGCACAATATAAAGCATTTAGAGCTGTGCCTGGCAGTCCGTGAATAAGAGCGATGATTATTATCATCTGGAAATCTCCGAATTGGAAGTTCTCCCTGAAGACAGCCTCTGGTCTCTAGCCAGGGCAAGGATGCTTCCCAGCAGCCTGAGACATGATGGTTCCGTTTTCGGTTGGAACTTTGGGGGTTGTAGCCTGCCAGGGAGCCTGACACACTTTTGGGCTTCTCTCCCCCTGCACCCACCTTCTTCTTCTTTTAAGTCAGACTCTCCCCTCCGAAATCCCCTTGTTATGGTTCTCTTCCTCTTTCTGCCTTCTGGGGCCCCAGAGTATGCACCCGCTTCCCCAGACCCTATGACCTCTCCCCTCTACTGTCTTCCTTTCTAAGGCTGAAAGCCTCCAGGATAGGGTTTGCAGGATCTGATTTAAGTTGGCCATCCACTCTTTGAGGGTCCTTGAGCTGTTTAAATGACTCTCTGAGTGTCAGCACACAATCCTCAATGTGGCTTGAATATTGCGGAATATCAGGTCTGGGGTAGCATTCTCTATCCGCTCCTCAAATCTGTATACTATACCTCTATTAATGCATCCAGAGACAATGCCTAACTTGGCTGTGCTTCTAGCCACTCAGAACATCAAGTTTAACAACAGTGGAAGTCTAGTGGGCAGGAATCTCCCTAGTAGCTTCATCTCTGGGACAGAAGATCTGGGAGTCTGGTGCTCCCTAGAGCTGGAGAAATTCACTCTGGTTTTGGTTCCCATCCCTGTCCTCAGCAGTCCTGTTTCTATGTGAGAGATTCATTCAGTGGCTTCTCAGCAGCAACCTCTGGCATTTCTCATCTGCCAGGTGTTCACCCATACAATCTAGGAGTGCTCCTATACAGATGGGAAAGCTGAGGCCCCAGAGAGGTTAAGGCACTCTCTGAAGGTCTCACAGCACGCTGAGGCTAAAATGGAATCAGCATTCCTGGCCAGTATTTCCCAGAAGGTCTCTGCCTAGATTCTGAGGCAGCTCTTTGGGTTGGGGAAGAAATTAATTTTTCATGGCGCTGACCAGTAGGAGTTAGGGAAGTGGGAAGGAAGCCTGGCAGAGCCCTGTCCACACAGCTCAGAGGGCCAGAGGCCTGTGCATTAAGGCTGAGGTGCTCTGAAATATTAATGTCTCTTTCTTTGCTCAGGGGAAATTGTTCCCTGGAGGATGACATTTCTAATTAACTTTAATGTTAGGTCAGAATCTACCCCACCAGCTGCTATTCTCACTTAGGGAGAGACTTAACAAATTAACACCAGAAAATGTTTTTTTCTGAAACTTTCTCTGAGGCCTGAAGAAGCTGGGGGAAGCTCAGGGCTCCTCTTTCCTGTCAAACACAGGGAAAAGCTCTTGGCTGAGCCAGTGTCTCTGCTATCTGACATGGCCTTTTACATGGGGGAAACTGAGGGAGGGAACAGGGCCCCAGTTCTGCCATCGAGAACCTGGACATGCCCTTTCTCTCTGGGCCTGAGATGCCCCTCTGTAACAGGGGTACAGGTGAACTAAAATCTAAGACTCCACGAGTTTTCCCATCCTGATCTCTCTAGAGCGGAGTCTAATGACAGCAAGTGTGAGGCCTCAGAGCCACCCAGAGCCATTACCCCAGGGGGAGAATGTCTTTGATGGGTCACGTTCGCATTTATAACACATACAAATTTCACATTCCTTTCCAAAAATTTCTAACATATAAACATCTGTCTTAAATTAATCTTTGAGTAAAGCTCAATAATTACTTAAAATAATCTTTGTATAATACCTTTGTAAATTGTAAATTGTAAAATAATCTTTGCAAATTGTAAAATAATCTTTGCATAATAATCTTAAAATTAGCTTTGTTACTGAGTAAAACTCAATAATAACTTAAAATAATCTTTGAGTAAAACTGATGCTCCAAGAAAATTCCATGTGGCTTCCTGCCATTCAGCCGTAAGTTCCAGTTTGAAAAAAAGAAATTGAAATTTATTAAACTATGACCAGTGCCAAACACTGAAACCACTGTATATGCAGCCTCTCATTTCATCCGCACAGCAGTCCTCTGAGATTGTTACCATTATCATCCCCTCTTTACCGAAGGAAAACGGAGGCTCAGAGAGGTTGAGTAAGTTGTCCAAAGTCACCCAGAAAATGGACTGCCATGAAGAAGCATAGAGCCAGGTCACCTCTACGACACTGTCTGCTCTGAGACCAGCATCACAAGGCCTTAGCAGGTGTTTTCAAAATCCCAGTGCCTTTTATCATTAGAACGATGAGCCTTAAATGTGGGGACAGTCTTGGAAATGCCATGGCTTGGCTACCAGAGAGTCCACAGGGACAAGGCCAGGGATGTGGTTGGAAAACCACACCTGAGGGACTTAGAATGCACACTTGACCCCAGTGGGGAGTTTTTCTCTAAGATTGTCGGTTTTTAAAAGGTCGTCCCTGGTTCCGTCATGGAAGACTGATGGGTTCTGGTGCTGGGCTGTGGTGATGGAGTGACTGGCCCCACGGCCCGGCGGGGAATGACTGCACAGAGACACACACAGTGTGGAGCCGACCTTCCGCGGCCCCCGGGCAGTGTGTGGAGGGAGTCATGGTGTTCAGTGTGCCAAACTGTCTTAAGAGGTGGACTGTGCAATTGTGCAGAAATATTTGTCACATAACAAAATGCCCCTTCATTGTGCTCTTCTAGGGGCCGATATCCAAGTGGGAATTCTCTGTGCTGGTACGGCTGCAATCTCTCCAGGTCAGTGGTGTTCTTCTAAGTTGCAAAGACTCCCCAGGGGTCTCCGACATGTGCTGAGTGTGAGAACCCCCATCCCGGCTAGTCTCCCTGTCCCATGGCACGAGGCTGGCTGGTGTGGACAGGACAGCAGGACATTGCTAACTCATCCAACGATTTGGGGTCCCCTGAGCAGAAGGCGACCCTCAGCCTTCCTCCTCCAACTCCAAGCATGTTTGCCACGCACCCAAACCTGTGAGCCATGGCTACCAGGCATGGAGTCCTGGAGCCATGCTGCCCGGGTTCAAATTCTAATTCCAGCCTTGGGAGCTAGGGGACCCTGGGCCAATTTACTCAACCTCTGTTTCCCAGGCTGTAGAATGGGCTCGATCACAGTACCTACCTCACAGCTCAGGTAGATATAAAGCACTTGGACCTGGTCTAGCCCATAGCCCATAGCCACTGGGGGTTGGTCTTAGGCAACGCTCCAGTTCAACTGAATTTTCAGAATTTTTGCTTTCCCTTCCCTTCCTCTTTTCACTTCATGTTCTTAGAATCAACTCATGTTTATTATTTATTTGTTTGTTTATTTATTTTTAAAGTAAGCTCTTTGCCCAACGTGGGGCTTGAACTCATGACCCCGAGATCAAGAGTCGCATGCTCCACCGGTGGAGCCAGTCGGGCGCCCCCTAAAATCAACTCATTTTTAAAAAAATTCAAAAAGAAAATGTCTGCCACCATGATACCTTTGTGACCTGAATAGGTTAATGTTTTGCCCCCTAAAACATCCTAAACTTAAGCACACCACCCCTATGGTAAGCAAAGTCCGCCTGTGCGCTGCCCCTAGCCCGAGTACTTCACGCGGGAAGCAGTGTCCTGCGGTGGCACTGCCCAGTCTGCAGGGTCTCTGTGGAGGAGCAGGACACAAGCTCGGCCCTGGGGCCCTTGGAGGCCGGGGCTGTCAGGGAAGGGGGCCTGCCGGGAGGCCCGGGGGGCCCAGATGTTGAAGGCGAGGCCCCCCCTACCTTTGGTGTCTTCATCCTCGATGGTGGTGTTGGTACTCTCGGAAGATTCCTGCCAAAGAGAACACGGGAGGCAGTGAGGGCCCGCTGGTGAGCAGAAGAGGCACGGCCCGTTGGGGGCTGCCCCCCGGCTGCCTGATGCGGCGGCCCGGCTTCTGTCGGCCTCGCTGGCCCTGCCATCCAGATGCTTCCCTGAAGACCCTGCCAGACTCTTGAGCCTAAGGAGGGGGAGGGCCCAGCTAAGCAGGTGGCGGGTGGCAGGGGGTGTGGGTGAAGGGACGGGTGCGAGGAGATCCCTGGCCTTTCTGGAAGGGCTGGGAGGGCTCCCCGGCCCTGTCTGCTTGAGGGAGCCAAGACGGGGTGTGGGAGAGCAGAGAGGCTCATGGTGGCCACAGAATGGGGAAGGGATACACACACCGGCGGGAGAGGAAGAGAGAGAGGAGGGGAGGCCCAGCGTGAGAGAGGCTGGGCTTTTCGAGGGGAGAAAAACCGCACAGCTGGGAGAGACAGCCACGGAATCAGAAGAAGAGGGATGTGGACCGCCATGCCACCACTGGGACCCCTGGACAGAAGGCAGGGGCTGGTGGCTCCATTGCCACCGGCGGGCCCTGGGGAGCATCGAGAAGCTCAAGAAGGGCCTCTCGGGCACCCACTCCTTTGGCCAAACCAAGCCCCCCCTGTGCCGCATCTGGCACAAACCAAGCCCTGAGATGAGTTCCAGAGCAGAGGGAGGGGAGAAGCAAGAAGCCAAGGGCTGGACGTGGGATGGGGTTCAAATCAACCTTCATACCTGAGGAGGTCCTCAGGTCTACGGCCAGGCTGCTGGTCTGGGCCATGGAGTTGGAGGTGTCAACAGAAACACGCAAACAACACGCACACGCAACACACAGATTGTCACACGAGGCACACGTACCAAGCACGCCCTGAGCAGCCTCTCCCCGCCCCGGGTTCCCAGTGCAGCCTGCAGGAGGGAGGCAGGAGCGAGGGTTCGAGGCCCAGCATTTACCGGCGTTTGGGAGACGGCAGACACTCACCATTAACTGAACGCTGGAACTGGACTTTCTTTTCTGGAAAAACAAGGAGAAGAGATGGGACAGGAAAAGACACAGCGTGAAAACGGCAGGGAGCAGAGAAACGGCAGGGAGCAAAGAAACAAACAACAGGGGGGTCTTGGAAGGATGATGGGCCTCAGGGTCATCCTCTAAGGTTCCTTGCCAGCGTGGCAGTGGGGCAAGAAGTCAGGGCCATGAGCAAGAGCTGCCCGAGCAGGGCCAGTCCTCCCTCAGCCTGAAGCTCTTGGGGGCCTCATGCACAGCTGCCTGGGGCTCACCATCTGACCAGCAAGCTCCGGGCCAAGCCTCCCTTGGACCAGCGCTCCCTCTACATCAAGTTCTAATGGGGTCTTGGACGCCAGTTGCCAGAGGCCTCTGGAAGCCAAAGTTTTTGTAGGACCAAAGGTGCTCAGGTCTGGAGATGAGGCCCAATGCCTCCTACCCTCCCCTTGTGTCTCTACTGAAAGAACCCCACTCCTGGTTTGGTTGGGTGTCAGAGTTCCTTGGGAAACTTGTAGAAAAGAAACATAAACAGGCCCCCTCAAGGAGTTCAGTAACTAGGTCTGGGGTGGGGCGTCTACTTTTTAAACAGGATCCCCAGGTGATTTCAAAGCAGCCCCGGGCATGGACAGTCCTCTAAGTGGCCTTTGAAATTCTGCCTCTGGTCCCAGCTTCCCAGAAACAGGCCTGTTCAGCTCCCTTATGCTGACAGAGAAACTGAGGCATGACCAGACACACAGCTGAGCCCTGCCATCCCACCGAGTCCAGCTTTTGGAGGATTTGCAGCTTCACTCATATTATTGGCCGTGGAACCAAGGGAGAGGAGAAAGACAGAGGACACATTGTCTTCTTGTTCTCTCACTCTAAGCTAGGAGTCGTAAAGACTCGCATCTGCGGAAGGCTATGGGTCTAACACCGACACTCGCATTGCACAGATGGGAAGCTGGGGCCCAGAGACGGGCAGTGACCTGCCCTAGGTCTCTCAGCTAGCCGGGAGCAGAGTGGAGGCAGGAGCCCCCGAGTGCAAGCTTTCCCCTCTGTGCAGGTCTCCAGACACCGCGGCCTGACTGCTCTGCCTCGGCTGGTCCTTCACGGACTCGCTTCCTTCTGAGAGGCCTGGAGGCTATTATCCTTGCTGTAGTGTGTGTGTGTGTGTGTGTGTGTGTGTGTGTAGGGAAGGACTTGAGATGTCCTCAGGGTGGGCCTTTGCCCTGGGGGAGGCACTGGCTATTCTCTGAGGATCCTTAGGTCTAATTCTGGGCTTTCTGACTCCAAGATCCAGGAGTGTCTGAGCGCCAGGAGCCCAAGATCCTGAGTTCTCCTTCCAGGGACCCCACAGACGTGGCAGAAGCGGCTTGTTGGGCATCGGCCCATGTAAGGGCTCACGGCCTCGGCCTCTGCCCCAGCTGGGTGGACAGTGAGACTCCTGCAGCCAGCAGCCTGCAGCCAGCCCGCAGGGTCAGCCTCACTCCTGGCAGGAGCCTGGCCAGGCACAGTGTACGTGGGAGGGGACAGGCCCTCCCAGCTCGCCGTCAGCAGAAACCTGAGGAACACGGGGGCCAGGGTTCCAGGCGGGACACGAGGAGGGAACACAGAGCAGAGACTGCATCAGAGTCGGACATACAGTGACAGGATGGGACATAGGGGAGAGGAGTCACGATGGTACGGATGGGACACCAACAGGGGCAGTGAGTGGGGCTGAGGGGTGGGAGCAGTCGGCCATTCCTCATAGAAGTAGAGGCTTAGAGGTGGCAGGGGTGGGGGGTCAGCGCTCCTCGGGAACAGAAAGATTCAATTTCCCTGGATCACCAGTGACGATGGTGCTAATAATAATCCCATACCGACCGGGGTCTTTCACCGCAAGTAGAGTCACATCTCTCAGAACCACATGTAGAAGCATGGTTCTAGGGTTTGCAAAGATGGTAGAAATAAAGTAGGGTCAAAATTAGCCTCGCAAAGCCCCTACAGGCCCATAAAGCCCAGTATCCTCTGTGTTCCGACCAGCCGGTCTTCCCTCCGGCAACCACTGCACCTCCAGCTAAGCCCCCGGTGACCTGAGTGGTTTCTCCAGGGACCACGTTGTAAGAAGAACGCATATTTGCCCACTGGGGCTGAGAATGTGTTGGTTAAAGGAGCTCACGGTGTGACTCCCCAAGGCCCACTCTCGTGCGAGCCTCCCGTTGGCCCAGCAAACACCGGCCCTTCCCCCTTGCACAGACAGCAGAACTGGTGACGCAGGTCTCCAAAGGAGGGGACGATGGGGCCCGACCAACCCACAGTTTCTTGACTCACAGTGGAGCCCATGACTGAACCCCCAGAGCAACATATTGTAGGCCAGGCTCCCCAAACCCCAGCCAGGTCCCTGGTTACTCTCATCTTCCAGCTGGCCTCCTCTCCTCCAGTCCCAAAAAAGGGCAGGAAGCTGAGCTACAAAGAGACGGTCTGGCCGGGAAGAGCCTTTGGGTGTCTTCTCATCCACACCCAAGCCACCCTGAGAAGTCACTCAGGGTCCTCCTGCCGCTATAGGAAGGAGTGGCTTTTCCTTCAGCAGTGGCCCCTGGTGAGCCCTGTAGTGACTAGCCGGAGTTCCACCACACTCTGCGATGTCCTTCCTCAGACAGCCTCTGTCTCCTGGCCTGGCCTGGAGAGGAGCCAGAAGAGAGTTTCGTCTCAAGACCCAGCCTGAGGGAGCCCCTGACCTCACACCCGTGGCTTTGTGTCAGCCCTTTGCCAGGGCCAACCTAAGAGCCAAGCAGACGGGGTAGCCTTCCATCTGTCCCTGCCTCCTCCGCTGACCTGGGCCATAGCTCATAGGCCCCTGTGGCCTCTGCCCTATATTCCCCACATATGACTTTTCCCAGGGAACTGAGCACCCCCAGTTGTCTACGCACTCTGGCCGAGAGGGCCCCGGCTGCTCCAAACAGGGCCCCCCAAATTGCACATCCCCCCATTACCCTTTCCAATTACAAGGGGGGAGAGTTTGATTCATGGGTAACCCGAAACTGCAAGTAAGCCAGAACTCAAGTCTGGATTCCAACATAGCATTTGGGATAAGCAGGTGTTAACTTCGTATGTTGGTTTGGCTTTAGATCTGTGTTTCCGAATACTTCCTTGATCAAACTTTGTTTTCAAGAGAAATCTTACTTCAAAGTCCAATCTAGAAAACACAAAGCACGTACCCCATGCCAGGGCCCCTGCTAAGTCTTCAACACCCATTATCTTCCTTCATCCTCACAAGCAGTCCTGGGAGGTGGGAAACCCTTTTACCCCATTGCCTGGATGAGGAAACACAGGCTCAAGGGAGTCAGATAACCAGCCGAGGTTTCCAGCTGCTAAGTTCACCCTGGCTTCTTCAACCACTGCAAGGTCCATTACACGGAGTTCTTCTGGCTTTAGTGGGCACGAGAAGCCCAGTATCTTCTCTGCTCAGCCACCCCCTTACTATCCCACTCTACCCCATCCGCTGCTAAGGATGCCTCCCCCAAACCTTCCAGCTCCAAGAAGTTCAGTTTGAAATCCACTGATGCTGGCTGATAACCAAGTAATTCTGTATTCCTCAAGTACCCAAGAGTTTAGTTGCCTTTTTCTTTTCTTTTCCTTTCTCTTCTTTCCCTTTCCTTTCCTTTCTTTTCTCTTTTCTGTTTTTAAAGCTTAAATCTTAGAAATCATGGAGTTCACACTCCTTCCACTCCACGCATTGTACTTATAAGGAAACTCAAGCCCCCAGAGGGCTCAAAGCAGCAGGAAGACCCAAATCCTGGCCTCAGCCAGCCAGCCAGCCCAGATCCCCTCCCGTGCAACCCCCAAACCAAAGCCAGTGGCTTGAGACCACAAATACTGCTACAATGAAGCCATGAAGCCACCAGCCCACCTGGGTGGCTGTGTTTGGACAGCATCCCACACCTTCCAGCATCCTGGGCACAGCCCAGCCCTGGGGTCCTGGCCAGGCAGGGCTCTGAGCCCAGAAAAAGGCAGGGTCTCAAGAGAGGAGAACCCACAAGGCAAGCCAGTGGCAGGGGAGAAGGGAGCTGCAGAGAGGGGGGGCCAGGCCCCAGAGAGCAGAGGGAGAAGAGAGAGGAGGGAAGGAGGGGTCAGCAGGGTGTGGAAGGAAGTAGCTCGGGCATCAGGGGTGGGGACAGGTTTGGGTCAGGGGAGGAGGGGATTCTTGGCACCCAACTGGCAGGCCTTGACAGGGGTGGGTGCCTCTGGATCCCAAAGCCAAGAGGGGTGGCTATCCATCCTCCATGGGCTTGGTGGGTTGGACTAGGGTGCACGCTGGGTCAGGGGCCCATTCCAGCCAGCCCACACTTGGGAAGGAGGAGGTCACCCCTCGTGATAGCTCTGTCTCTTCTTTGTACCCTCTCACTTTCCAGTCCTCCCATCCCAGAGGACCACAGAAATCTCCTTCAGACCTGCCCCTTCCTTGTGCCCGCCCCAACCCCAGGCCACCTGCCTCTCCCATCGACTTTCGGGGCTCCCCCTCCCCCACCCACCCCCACCCATCCTGGGACCAGCCCGATTGCAGGAGTGACCACACCTGCTCAGAACACCATCAGCAAGGCCTAGGTCTCGCCCCGGCCCTGAAAACTAGGCCCTGTATGTGGAAAGGCTGCCAGAGGCAGGCCCTGCTGTGTTCCCGGGGGCTTACCTTCACACCATCATTCTTCTTGTTTCCTCCACTCTTCCCTCCTACGGAGGAGAAAAAGTAGAGGGTTACCAACACCAGGCAGGGCACCAAGGCCCACAGGGTGAGGATCAGCAGCATCTGCGGGCAGGCGGACGGCACGGAGCCGGCTCAGCGATCTGAGGGACTCGTCCTTCCTCCTTGGGGCTTGGACTGCCGGTGGCCCGCGAGGTGGGCCTGGGATCCCCCGTCCTCAGCAATCTCAAGCATGCCCCTCTGGCCCCATGGGTGGCAGGAGGTGACCAATGCGTCCCAGGCCCCGGGGGTTGCTGTTTCAGCCTGGGGATTCCCTCTGGATCCCAGTCACCACCCGTGCTGGTGGTGGCCAACCCGGAGGCTTGGCTGCCTGGCCCAGGGCTGGCCACTCCCTCCCCGCCCCGGCCCGCTCTAATTTTAGGCCCATGCTGCTGCCGAGGTCATGTGTCAGCCTGCCTACTCACTCTGGACAGCTGCGAGCCTTGTTTTGCCGGTGAGAAGAAGCAGATGCCCCACTCTGGGGCCCACCCCTGCCAGAGCGCCCATCCCCTACCGAGGCCTCCCTACCCTCCAGCTCCAGAGCCCCATGCTGGGGCTGGCGGTGTCCATGGTGCCTGGGAAAAGCAGAGCAACGGCTCTCAGGGAGGCCCCACCTCTGTCATTCCTCTTTCCCTCCCTCCTTGCCTCCTGGCCAGAGCCCTTGGTGAGGGCTGCAGCCAGGAATTGGCATGAATGCCCAGCCCTGCCCAGCTTGGCATCTGGCTGCTTCAGACCTCAAACAAATGCCTTACGTTAAAGGAGACAGGAGATCTCTAAAGCGCTTAGCACAGCACGGCACCTGTATACAATAGGTGCTCAGTACACGGTAGCCACTGGAAGTCCTTCTCCCGGTGGCCTGGGGATGGCGAGCCTGGGCAGAAGGGCAGCACAGGATATAGACACCCCGGAGGCTCAGAGGGACAGGCTCATGCTGGCCCAGCCTCCCAGTCCCTCTCACAAGTTCGCCTACAACCCCTTCCAGGCAAGTAAATGCAGGGGTGGGTGGCTCTGGATCCCGAAGCTGAGAGGAATGGCTGTCCATCCTCTGTGAGCTTCCTGGGCTGGGGTGTACAGTGGAACGGGGGGAATGCTCCCCCCTCCAGCTTCAAGGGGGCCCTCTCGGCTCTATCCCGAAACCACAGAACTGGGGGGTCCTATGAGGTCACATGTTCTGATTTTCAAGAAAAGACAGAGATCTGGGTTTTTCTGTGAAATCTCCTAATTTTTAATTGCTGGAAACTCTTTTCAAAAACATCACTATTTTAAAACACCACTGGTCCCACAGGGCCGTCAAGAGATGGGAACTGACCCACGGGCACCATTTTGTGAGCTCTGGACTTGAGTTTCTAAGGGGCACTTCAGAGGTTAAAAAAAGACTCTGACTGTCCAGTGGCTCGTCTTTCAGGACGAGGAAAGTGCAGGACCCTAGTCTGGGGAGACAGTGGGAATGCAATCCAGTGCGGCGGGGCCAGCCCGCATCGGAAGTTCCCGAGTTTTCCCACCTCTGTGTCTTCTTCCAGCTGGTTAAATGGGCATGTGGACCCTCCGCAAAGTCAGAACCAGAACTTGCCCGAGCCGACCCCTTGCTGTGGAGCCGGCCACGTGTCCTGCCTGGCCCATCAGAGGGCCCCTCGGGTGAGCTTTGCTATATCTGCTCAGTGGCCCTGTCAGCTGTCCTGTTTCCCCAGAGAGAAGCCTCTGGCAGGCACTGGCCTGGGCGCTCTCCAGTGTGCCAAGGGGAGCTTCTTGCTAAGCCCTGACACTAATCCCTTCCTTTTCTCTGTGGGGCTCCGAGCTGTGGCCTGTGCGTCGTTGGGTACTCCCTGCCTTAACCAGCCGGCTGCGGCCCAGGCTGAAGGCTGCTACCCAGGCTCTCTGGTGGCCCGTCTTGATTCAGGGCACTTGCTCTGAGGTGGTTCAAAGCTGAATGAAAGCAGGCCCTGCCTCTCTCTGCCTAGCCATGGGCCCCCACTGCATTGTCACCAAGGCCACCTGAGCAAAAGCTTGGGGACTGCTTAGCATGGGCTCAGTACTGGTGGGAAATGGGAATATTGCTGCTCCCTGGGCCTGCTTCTGTCCTGCCTGGACCTACACCCCAATATTCGGGAGGCCCCCCCTTGGGCTGGCCCAACCTGAGAACCCCAGCCCTGCTGCGAGGTTAGGGAGCCAGACTCAACCTCTAACCCTTCCTTGTAGGCCTTTGGCTTGCTGACCTATTGGCTTCAGCCCTTTCTGGGTGCAGGCAACATGAGCCCCCAGTCTTAGTGTCCTCTGTAGCCCTCATTCTCCCCAGGCCCCTGGCCTGAGGCCCCACAGATATCGACAGGGCAATGCTCCCAACAGACCTGTGCAGGATATATTTGGGACTTCAAGGTCCCACCACCTACCAGAGAAGTTCCTGGTGGCCAGCATGGTGGTGAGGATGGCTCCCTGCAAAGATAAGGAGCGGGGGAGGGGACAGGAGGTTGGAGGTGAGGGGGGAGAGGAGAGAGAGAAATGGGAGGAGCGGGGGAGGGGAGGCAGGTGCTGCCTTCAGACACAGAGCCAGAGCCTTCTGCCCTGCCCCTCCCTTTGCCCTCACCCCATGGCCCGGAGACCATTCTGCCTCCCTGGGGAAGTCGGAGCGAGCTGGGCCTTAGCTGGCACAGCTCCTAGAACAGGGCCATCCCTGCAGAAGATATTAATAGGTTCCACTGTCCTGGCCAGAGGTGGTGGAAGAGCTCAGAGACACCTGTTGGTGGGGACTCCTAAAAGCCAAAGACGATAGCCCCTGCCCTCCTGGGCCCCCTTCACCCTCCATCATGGTGCTCAGTACCTTGTTTCATCACTAGTTCATCTTTCCCGGGGCTCCCCGCTCACACTCTGGGGGACATAGAGAAACACTCCTGTCCCAATGAAGGGCCTAGGGGATGGCCCTCCTGCTTCTGATGCTATCTGTTTTGGACACCCTCCGAGTCTGACTGTCCATGATTTTAAGACATTTTGAGATTTCCTCTGTGACCACTCCTACTGGGGGGTGGGATGAGACTTAGTTCTTCTGGCGTCATGCTGGCCACCACCCGTCTGGCCCAAGCCCCCTTCCTGGGCCATCGCACCAGGCCTGGGAACAGCTGGTGAGGAGTTTCCGAAGGCGCTGGGCCCTCAGCATCTGTCACTCAGTGTTCCAATGGCTTCTCTGCTCCAGCAGGCTGGGGACTCCTCAGTTACTCTTCCTACCTGTTCGTGGGGTCCCTGGCGAGGTCCAGGCCAGGAGCTATCACAGGTTAAGAGCACACACCACTTGCTCACGAGGCTGGCAGCTCCTGGCCCACCTGGGTCTCACTGTGGCTTCCTCTGGGCTGTGACCCCTGTCGACGTCTCTTGGCTTGTTCTCTCCAGTGTTCTGCACCAGGGCCTCTCACCCACCCTGGTCTCCTGCCCAGTTCCATCTCACCCCCCAGACCCTCTCGCCGGCCACGCTGAAATGCTTAGAGTCCCCCTACAGGCTCAAGCTCATGCTTCCAGACCTTGGCAGGCGCTTTCTCTCTGTCTGGAACATCCGTCCACTCTGACTTCTTGACTAACACCTGCTTATCCTTTGCGGTGTCCGCTCATAAGCCACCTGCCCAGCAGGGCTTCCTGGGAGGCTTCCTTCGTCTTTCCAGACCTGGTTCATGGCCCTGCTATGGTCACCCCCGGCCTCGGGGCGTGCCCCGTCCCAGCACTCACCACGCCCCCTTACGGTCCTTGCCTGTCATTTCCACCCACTCACTCCCCAGCCCAGACAGTAGGTGCTCAGGACATGTTTGTTGACTCAGTGAAGGAAAGAAGTTGTGAGTGAATCTCTCGGCCTCTGCGGAGACCCAACCGAGCTACTCCATGTCCGGGGGCTATGGAGGGCAAGGACGTGTTACCTTCAGTTTTCTCCTGGCGTTGAACTTCTTCAGGCAGTCCACGGTCTCCTGTCTGTGCATGCAGGAGGCCACAGTGGACCGATGCTGGAGGAAGTGGGGAGAGGTCTGTGAGTGGGAGGCAGGCCTGCCCAAAGCCCCTTCAGTGGGGTGTCTTACAGAGAGGTGTTTGGCATTTGGGGAGCACAAATCTTTGTTCTAGAGGGCATTGTAGACACCGCAGGTGCTTAGCAGCCCTGGCACCGGTTATCCCTGCCAGGAGTACCCCCTCATTGTGATGCCGACACAGAACGCCTCCCACTTCCACTTCCCCTGAGAGCCACAGCAGGGCAGCATTTCTGGGTGAAGCCCCCTTGACCCTCCGCTGGGCCTGAGGGACTGGGGACAGGGCAAGAACCCCATGAGGGTCTGCACCCTGATGCCAGGAGGGGCTCCTGGAAAGGACCCCACAGGTGAGGGCTCACCGAGATCCAGGGGTGCTTGAGGGCCTCGGCGGCCGTGATGCGTTTGGATGGGTTGATGGTCAACATCTTATTGATTAGATCCTTGGCTTCCGGGGTGACCGTGTCCCATTCTGGTGACGGGAACTGGAAGGGGCAGAGGGGCCAGGTTTGCCCAGCCTACCCCAGGCCACCCCTGCGATCCCCCAGCCCCTGACTGGCAGGGGAGCAGGCAGGGGTCCTACTGCCCATCCACTGGGCATCCACAACCTGGAGGCGCTGGGATCCTCCATGCAGGGACCCTCTCTGGAACCCAAGGAGGGGCAGGATCCTTGGTCCCCGGATAAATCATAGCTGGGGCCAGGAGGAAAGGAGGCCTTCCTCTGTTTTTCTGAGGCTGTGCCTTATCTGGGGAGCAGGAGGCCAGTGATTATGGGCCAGAATTCAGAATCAGAAGGCTGGGTCTAAGTCCTGGCTCTGCCTCCTGGGCCGTGTGACTTTGGACAAGCCTTTGGGTGACCTTCAAGCTGCCCCTAGAGATGCTGTGAAGATTAACTATGGATATAAAACACATACCACAGGGCTTGATAGAATCAGCCTCATTGAAAAGCAGTATAGCTTGGTCATTAGAAACATAGATGCTAGAGCCAAATTGCCTGTGTTCAAATTCCAGCTCTACCATTTCTTAGCTATGAGGTAAGGGCAGTTATTTAACTTCTCTGTGCCTTAGCTTCCCTATCTGTAAAATGGGCATAATAATCATACCTATGTCATAGATGGGTATGTGGATGAGCTCTAATAATCTATAAAGCATTTAGAAAAGTGTTATGTTAGCTAATATTATTATTCGTGTGTGCATTATTATTTGGGAGAGAGAGAGGGAGGGTGAGAGTCTGGCTCCTGGGACCTACTCTCCACCTCTCACCCCACTTCGGTGCTGATCCTGCCCTCCAGGGCCCCAGACTAAGTGCCATCACGCCGAGGCCCAACCATGAGCCTGGGGCCACACATGGACAGTCTTCAAGCTCCACCCGCCTGCAACTAGGGAGTGCCAGAGGGCCTAAATAGGTTGGGAGGGCGGATGGGAAGCAGCTCAGATCTCTGACCTCACTGGGTGCTGGCTTTCACTGGAAGGGACTCAGGGCACAGGGAGGCTGGAGAGAGGAGGGACACTCACATCATAGGCGCCAGCTTTGATCTGCTGGTAGAGGCGGTGCTGGTCCTCATCCCAGAATGGAGGATACCCAACAAGCAGGATGTAGAGGATGACCCCTGGGGAGAGGACCAGGAGAAGCCTCTCGTGTGAGGAGAAGTGATGAAGAGGGGAGGGATGGGGAAGGAGAGGGCCCCCCGAGGGCCAGGAGCCCAGGGGGATAAGAGGGCTTTGGGATGGACTCACCACAGGCCCACAGGTCCACAGGCTTGCCATACGGGTCCTTCCGCAGCACTTCCGGGGAGAGGTATCCCGGCGTCCCTGCAAACCCTGCTCCGCAGACACACAGGCAGACGCACACATAGAGGTTGGCACGTAAGAGGGATGAGGTTGCCCTGGAGAGAGGGGACACACTCCCCGCCCCCAAGAGTGGCTCGCGGGCAGGAAGTTCTGGCCCAGCAAGGCAGCAAAGCCTCTAGACCAGGGTGGACAAGTGCACAGGGTACCTATTGCCGCCCACCCCCCCACTCCAAAGCCTACGGCAGAAGTCATCGGTCAATCCCAGAGTCCTTCCCATGGGGTCCTGCTCGGCGTCATACACTGCTAACAGCCCTCCTGCAGTCAATACCAAGTGCTGGTGGCACTCTAGGCAAAATGTCCTTGCCATGTCAGCTGAAGGCTGAGATGAAGCCTCGCTCACTCCCCACCATTCTAGGAGCTGGTTCTGGGCTAGCAGGAGGCCTGTCCCTAACTCTGGTTTTGCCCTAAGTCCCCTGGTGGGTCTCTTTTCCTTCGAGGCCTTAGTTCCCTCATCTGTCAAATGAGAGATTAGGGATTCCTCCCTTTACTACCAATCAGCAGTGTTGGGAGGATCGTTTGAAGTAAACAGACATCCAAAGTACTTGAACAAGGAATCATAAGAACAGTTACTATTTATTGAGTGTGTGTGCTCGTGCCTGGTCTCACTTACTCTTCACACAGCCGTGATGTCCATGCTATCATCACCCCCATTTTACAGATGAGGAAACAAAGGCTCAGCAAGGTGAAACGATTCGCTGAAGATCACACACCTCGTAAGTGGCAGAGTCAGAACTTGAACCCAGAGCTCTGTCTCTTAATCACTGATCAGTAATGCCCACTGAAGTTTCCCTAGCTAGCTGAAAGGACTCAATTATGCCAAAACCTCGGAGTCTGCTGAGTCATCTGAGCTTCAATCCTAGCTCTGTCCCTTTTAGTCTCCCGTGAACTCTTTCAAGTTTCTTAGCCTCTGTCCCTCGTTTGTAAAATCAGGATAATTAGCTCTGGCACCCAGGCTGTTAGGGGAACCCACAGAAGCCCCCAGCCAGCCGTGGTGGTGCGTGTGCATGTGGAAAGGCCATGTACTGTTTTAAGGATAACCGTGTCCCTGAACCTGACTCCTGTGGAGATAAGATGGGCAACACCCACTGACCAGAGGCTGTGTGGTGGGACCTCAGCTCCGGGAGCTCTGGCTAGTGCCCCAGCAATTTCTTACCTGCCCTGCTTGGGCCTGGGACTCCTAGGGGCCAATGTGTCAACACAAGCCTGGCCCCCCACACCCCGGCCACCCTTGTCCCCACTCACCAAACCATGCCTGCTGCTCCCCTTCCACTTCTATGGCCAGGCCAAAGTCTGCCAGCTTCACCGCGGCGCCCTTGAGCTTGGAGGCCAGCAACAGATTCTCCGGCTTCCCAAGACCAGAGAGAAGAGTGAAATGGGGGAAGAAAGAGCCAGAGGACAGTGAGCAGATTCAGAACCTCACCTCCAGTGGCCTGAGCCAACAGGAGGAGTAGCTAGACAATCTAGAGGTGCCTTGCCCCCACCTCCAGGACCAGCCACAGGACCCTGAGCTCCAGCCCACATTTGGGGGAACTACCCTAGGATAAGACCTCTGTCTTCGGCAACAGGAAGACCTTTTCTCCACCACCCATACCCTCCTTTGCCTCTCCTCAGGGTTTGGGGCTAAGGCTGACATGGGGTCAGGGAGTTGGGGGGGGCAACTACCACCACAATAAGGAAAAAGGAGTGAAATTTATTGTGCCCCTACTATGTGCCAGCCACCAGGCTAAGTGTTTGCATATATCATCTCACTTATCACCTCAACAACCTTTGGGGTGGGCATTATTATTCCCTTTTTCCACAGCAGCCTTCCTATGTTCCCTGAAACAATCACACTTGGTCCCACCTCAGGGCCTTTGCACTTCCTGTTCCCCCTGTCTGATTTGCTCCTTCTCTGAGCTTCACAGAGCTGGTGTCTTCTCTTCATCCACTCTCACCTTCATGTCGTCTCCTCAAAGAATCCCTCCAAGTCTATCGAAAGGAGGACCCCCCCCCCCCAGGTATCTTCTGTCTTAGCAACTTGTTGTTACCTTCATAGATACCACAATTTGTAATTTTCCCCCCATCTGTCTCTGTGCTTGTTCATTATCTGTCACCTCTACAGACAGTGAGTTCCCTGTCTGTCTGTCCACCACTCTATCGCCAATACCCAAGGCAGGGGGCAGCACATAGTGGGTACTTCATACATATTTGTCATATGTATAAAGATGAGGAAACCAAGGCTCAGAGAAGTTAAGTGGCATGACCCAGGTCACACAGCTGATAAAGCATAGAATCAGAATTGAGGCAAAGTCTGGCTCAAGAGCCACGTTCTCAACCACGCCAGACTGAGAGACGGAGGCCCTCATACATGCTGCCTGGCCTCTGGGGCCCCGAGACTGCTGTCTTCGCTGGGAGTAAAGAACAGGAAATCTCCCCTTGCCCCCACAGGCCAGAGAGGGGCTGAAATAAATTCTGCAGTTGGGGAGCCCTGGCCTCTGACCCAGCTCTGCCATTTCTGTGCTATGGAACTTAGACAAGCCATTTCACTTCTCTGAGCTTTGGTCTCCTCTCAGAAAAATGGACAGAGCCCACCTCATGGGCTGGTGTACAGATTAGTCGTGATAATCCGTGCAGAGCCCTTGGCAGTGGCCCACGGCACATGAGTGGTGAGCATTAGCACTCAGAATCGCTGCTGGGGCTGGGGCGGGGGCCTGGGCTCCACATCCCTGGAGACAGCTGGTTTCCCCTAACCCCCTTCCCCACTGGGACTTCTGACGGGGTCCCAACTCTGACCTTTCGCTGCCCAAAGCTAGGCGGGACCCAAACAAATATAGCTCCATCTGCCTCTCACGAAGCCCTCTTTTATCCTTCGGGGACTGCGCTCCCAATGTGTCCTGGGTCTTGGTAGCCGTCCTGCCCTGATTTGATGAATATGCCACTAATTAATCTATCCAGAGTGGCCTAAATTTGTGCTGCTTCTCCTCCTTTCTCCTCCCATGCAGGGGCTGTTGCTATAATAGGAACAGGCCCTCTGGGAGAACAGCCCTGCCATCCGGCCAGGACCCTCCTGGACTGCACACTTGCCTGTGGGTCCAGACTGAGCCCCAAGGAGCTCCACAGTAAGAGTCGGGGGCAGGCAGGGCTTCTGGGCAGAACGCTGGATCCCAGAGAGGGGCCCAGGCCTGGTGGAGGACGCCCAGGGAGAGTGTCCAGAGAGGGGGTCCAGGCTGAGGAGGGCCTGGGGGGTCCTGTCCTGGGTGGGGATGGGGGAGAACAGCCTGCACAAGAGGGAGGAGGTACCATGAAGCTGCCCAAGGACCTCAGGCCTGAACTGGAGGCCCGATCTGGGTGGCCCCCAAGGGCAGCACCGGGGCTCAAAGGCCAGAGCAGGAAAGATGAAAGGAGACTTTCCCAGTGGTTCGAGGGGGCTGCCTCTCAAGAAGTGAGTTCAGAGGGGTGCCTGGGTGGCTCAGTGGGTTAAGCCTCTGCCTTCAGCTTAGGTCATGATCCCAGGGTCCTGGGATCGAGCCCCACATTGGGCTCTCTGCTCAGCAGGGGGCCTGCTTCCTCCTCTCTCTCTGCCTGCCTCTCTGCCTACTTGTGATTTCTCTCTGTCAAATAAATAAATAAAATCTTAAAAAAAAAAAAAAAAAAAGAAGTGAGTTCAGAGTCACTGAAGGCCAAACAGCAGAAGTTCACAGGCACCTAGAAGGGGCCACTGTAGGAGCAGGAGCCGCGCTGAGTGGCTTTTTGGCCCCGACCCCCGCAGGCCCCGCGGCTGGGGTCAAAAGGCCAGGGCTCCATCCTAGCTCAGGCACAACTGAATGGCAGAGTCTTGGGCAAGTCCCTTAGACTCTATAGGCCTCTGCTGGCTGCTCTGAAAATCGAGGGACCTTGAGGCTCGGTAGAGGGGAGCGAGGGGTCTGTGCCAACCAGGCAAGGCTATGCGGCTCCTGCCGACCCTAGATTGCACATCTGCCCAGGCCTTTCTTCTCCTTCAGTGGGAAGAGGAAGGACTCTGGGGGCCCCAAGTCCTGTGCTTCTTCTCCCCGTACCTGCCAGGGATCCAGAAACAAGAACTGCGGTGTCCCTGCGAGCTGGGTACTGTGCTGTCTCCTTTGACAGAACCAGCAACCCCCAGCAGAGGTTGCCATGGCAACCCCACTGCAAGGCACCTGAGGCCCTGTGGCTGGAGAGTGGCCTGGCTGGGACCTGGACCCACCAGAGCCAGCCTGGGGCGAGCTTACAACAGCTTACCTGGTCTGGCCCAGAGCACGTGGGCTGGGGTATCAGGAGACTGGATCCGAACCTTGGCTGCTACTCCCTGCACCCAGTTTCCTCATCGGAACCCTGGGGTAGGTATTCCCCGGCCCAGCCCAACTCAGGGCAATTGAAGGGGTTCTGATGATCCCCTGAGCCGCCCCCTTGGGTGGGTCACTCACCTTCAGGTCCCGGTGCACCACACCCATCTGATGGCAGTGGAGAACGGCCTCCAGGATCTGCTGGATACAGTGACTGCGGAGAGAGAGGACAGGGTCCCCCTGTGAAGGCAGACATCCCCTGGGGAGCTGGGAAGCTGGCGGGGGAGACGCCCTGCCCCCAGGCACCTGGTGCTCACCTAGCATCGGCCTCACTGTAATACTCCCGGGCCACGATGTCCTCAAACAGTTCCCCACCGGTAACCCTGGGGAGACAGGCACAGAGTCACACTCCCACGAAGGCCCCCGGGGTTGCCTCTTCTGGAAGAGTCTCTGGGAAGCTAAGGGTGTGACCCAGGGACCTCAGAATCTCGGTCCAAAGGGAGGAATCCCAGAGGCCTTGGGGTGCCTCCCACTGCAGCCCTCTTCCTGGCTCCCATCCCACCCTTCCACAGACTACCCTCCCCTCCACCACTTGCCCTTCTCTCCCACTGGGTCCACACTAGAGTTAGGTCAGAGGGTGGAACACTCAGAGGGTATCACTCAGGTTCATTAGGAAGCCCAGGGGCTGGGGTTTTTGTTGTTGTTGTTGTTTGTTTCATAAACTTTAGTTTTTAGAGTAACTTGAGGCACACAGCAAAACTGAACAGAAGGCACAGAGATCTCTCATGTACCCACACATGCAGAGCCTTCCCCATGATTAGCTGTTTTCTGCAGATGGGGCCAGTGTCTTCGCTGAGTTTCTCTGCCAACCCAAGAACCTATCATTTCATTATTGTTTTTCATTCAGTTGAGTGGCTTTCAAAACTTGAAAATTACTCCAAAAGGAAACTTTATATTGCCACTAGACATGGGAAGCCAGCACCACCGGCCACAAATAGAAACAAAGCAGTAAGACAGCAGAAGTAACAAGTGTGCGTTGGCGTTTCAGGATGACCCACCTGCCCTGTCTGGGTGGCAGGACTAGCATGTTCGGGAAACTTCCGTCTCAAAAGGGAATTCAGCCCAGCCTGGCGGCATTTGGGACTCAGGCCAAGGGACCCACCTAGGTCTTCCCTGCTCAGGCTGCCCCTCGAGCCCCTGCACGACCCGGGGTGGGCCCAGACTCACAGGTCGAAGATCAGGTAATGGTGTCCCTCCTCGGAGATGCTGTCGTGGAGGCGGACTGTGGGAGGGACCCAAGCAGCCAGTTAACCCGGAAGCACTGCTTCCACCTCCTCCCGCCCTCTCACCTCACCCCTCCAACGGCCAACATACCAACTTCTCAGTCAATGAGCACAAGCCAGGTAACAGGTGCCTTGACAAACACCAGTGAATGACGGTGACTGACCTCGGGCATCGTCAAAAGAGGCCCAGGTTTAAAGATGAAAGACCCTGCTTTGGTCAAAGTCTGGCCTCTTCCTTTCTCCAACCCTCAGCTTCCTGGCTGGGCAGTCTGGCATCATGGAAATGGCTCAGATCGCTGCCACTTGCTAGCTGTGGCAAGTGACCCCACGCAAGTTGCTACACCTTTCTGAGCCTCTTTTCTTGCCTGGACAATGAGAATGAAACTCCTGGACCTGCAGCCTCATTGTGAGAACTCCATGAGGCACACAGTTGGTGTTCACCCAGGACCAGCCCTGGGGAAGATCCCTGCTGGGCAACCAGATATGAGGTAAGAGAGCCGGCATTGGTGGGAGGACCAGGGTCCCTGAGTTAGGCCTGCTGAGAAGCTGTCATCTCTTTATACCTCACTTACCAAGAACAGAGGCAAGACCCCCAGGAGCCCAGAGCTCCCAAAATTACCCCTTGAGATTCTGGAAGGAAGGGCCCGAGGCCCAGAGCTGACTCAGGGGCTGTACACTGCCAGCCAACTGCATTTTCTCCCAGGACAGCTTCACATCCTTTCCCTGAGCCACAGCCTAAAAATGTCCGCAGAGCTGGGTGCATACTCAGAGAATCAGGATACATCGCCCAACGGAAGATCACACAGCTGTTAAGATAATATGGCAGTTACGTTTCCCCTGGTTCCGAATCATCTCCGAATTATGTTGTTTGACAAAAAAGCAAAGCGCAAAACAGTGTGTGTGGTACTTAAAAAGATATATTTAGGCCTGTTGTGGCATAAGTGTCTTTGGAGGGATACAAAAAAGTGGGCATTGGGGGACCTTGGGGAGGGGAATAGGGAGGGCAGGAGTGGTGGGTAGGTGAGACTCTCTGCTTTATCTGTGAGCCCCAGTGCCATCCGAATTCTGGCCATATGCACGTGTTTGTGACTCAGTATCGAGTCCCCCTGTGGCTTATGGCTCTCTTATCTGCACATAAAGTTTGGAGAAGCAGGTATCAAATACATCAGAGTAGGCATCTACTATGGGGGCAGGGGAGAAGGTCGCTAGAGATGGAGGAGGACAGGAGCACAAATATTTTTAAAGATTTATTTATTTAAGTAATCTCTGTACTGAATGCAGGGCTAGAACTCACAGCCCTGAGACCCAGAGCCACACACTCCACCAGGACTGAACCGACCAGGCACCTTGGGAACACAACCCGTATAGAAACACCTGAGAAGGGGCGCCTGGGTGGCTCAGTGGGTTAAAGCCTCTGCCTTTGGCTCAGGTCATGATTTCAGGGTCCTGGGATCGAGTCCCGCATCGGGCTCTCTGCTCAGCAGGGAGCCTGCTTCCTCCTCTCTCTCTGCCTGCCTCTCTGCCTACTTGTGATCTCTGTCTGTCAAATAAATAAATAAAATCTTTAAAAAAAAGAAGAAACACCTGAGAAGGTACAGACATCATGTATCATATGAAAACATGTATCGTACAGTATAACCTCTAAGTCCCAAGGCTATAGAACATACTTTAAAAATTGTCTTCTCATCGATCTACCATAAACTTGCATTATTAGTGTAGCCAGATAAAATAAAAAATAAAAATAAAAATAAACCTTTTCCGGGCGCCTGGGTGCCTCAGTTGGTTAAGCATCTGCTTTTGGCTCCGGTCATGATCCCAGGGTTTTGGGATCTAGTCCCGCATCATGCTCCCTGCTTAGCAGGGAGCCTGCTTCTCCCTCTCCCTCTACCCATTCCCCCTGCCTGTGATCTCTCTCTCTCAAATAAATAAATAAATCTTTAAAAAAAAAATAAAGGAAAAGAAGGCTGCCTGTCTAAGCAGCCAGGCATGGGGGAACACAGGTTGGATTCCAGCCGCCACCTGCATAAGGGCATTGGGGTAGGCTTTAGTCCCTGAGAGGGGGCACCAGCACAGCTCAGAACCCAGGAGACAGGACACATAAAACCTCCCCTCCCATCAGGGAAGGCTGCCCTGAGAAAGAACAGTCCAAAGCCAAAGAGGAAAAGGAAGATTCAAGCGCCACCACGGGGTATGAAAGGGTCTCACCACGTGGTAGAGATTGACATGTCTGTGGTCACTGAGCTATGTTGCCAGCTTTTGACTTTTTAAAATATTGCCATAGATCCAACAAATCTGTAACCTAGTTTTCATTTCTATAGCTGGACTCACGAATTTCTGACATTCTTTTCATATTTCCAACAGGGATGGGTTTTTTTCTTGGAAATTGAAGGGCAGTGCTTGCTACCCTAGCCTCTGCCCCCGACGCACACTCCTGGTTGTCCCCTTGGGAGTTTCAATGGAATGGCGAGAAGCTGGGCTCTGGAGTCAGTCTTGCTGGGCTCACCTCCCAGCTCTGCTTCCTGTAAGCTGTGTGACTTTGGGCAAATTAGGTAACCTCTCTGAGCTTCCTTTCCTACCCATAGTGCTAACACCACTGGCCTGCTGCGGGGGGATAATCGATGATGCTTGCAAAGCCCTCAACTCGGGGCCCGGCACCGGGAGAACTTGGCAAATGAGGACACTGTCATCTACCTCACTGACCAGCCTCATTCCTCTTGCCTACCCCCAAGTCCCCTGCTAGACTCTCAGGGTGTCCCCTGCTCCCTGGGGTGGCCTTCAGGGTCAGCCCCATCAGCAGGTGGTGATGGTACAGTGTGGGGCACTGCCCCTGTCCTGTGTGCGCAGCACAGCAGGACCCCCTGTGCTGAGCCAGGGCCTCCCTGACCCGGTCCCCCCCGGGGCTGGGCACCAGCCCCATGTGGACAGCAGCCAGTAAACATGGCTAGAGTCACCCAGCAGGCTGACTAGGGCTCAGTCCAGCTCCTCCAGCCACAGGCTTGCCTCTGGGGTTCTGCAGCCACAGCTGCACCTGTCTCCACTCCTTCTGGGAGATTATAATCTACTTAGAAGTGAGATGCTTGGGGGCTCAGGAAGCAGGGCCCTTCCGGCCCTGAGATAATTTCGGGGTTCTTCCCAAATCCTCCTGATCTGGGGCTCAGCTCTGCTCTCCACATCTCTGTGCATTAGCTACCCCTATCCCAATGCCATCCTCACTCCTGCCGCCCATCCTCAGCCCCCAGCAGAGGCCTTGGCACGTGGTGGGGTCCCGGATACCCTTGCTGCCAGGTGAAGGAAGGAAGGAAGGAAAGAAAGAAAGAAGGAAGAGGGGAGAAGGAGGGGGAGGGAAGGGCAGAGGAGGGAGGAAGCAAGGAGCAAAGGCCTCAATGATGATGATGATGGTGAAGCACCATTTCTGAGACTTTAGTACAGGCCGGGCTTGTGCTAAGTGCTTTCCTTGCAATTTCTCACTTAACCTGCCCAGCAATTGTAAAAGACGGCTACTGTGCTTGCCCTCATGAGCTCGTGCGCCCCAGCACCCAGCGAGCAGCAGAGCTGGGATTGGACCCCAGGAGCAAACCGCATTCTCTTAACCAGCACGTTAAACACAGCACCCCGATCTGGTGATCAAACATTGTGGCGGCTCGGAAGAGTGAATCGCACAGAGGTTAAGGTTGTCTTCTGCAAAGGTGTAGACTGAGGACAAGGGGGAGCAGCCCCTACCTCGGGACTGTCATGGGGCTATGCTTTAATTAATCATCACAACTCTACGAGGCGGGTATCATTGCCGTTTCCCAGATGAGAAAACCGAGCTTCAGAGTGGTTCAGCAATGGGTCCAGGGTCACACAGCCATTAAGCTGCAAACCCAGGATCGGAGCTGCAGACTGTCATCCCCAGAGCCCGTAAGGTACTGCTCCCCGTGTATAGTGAGGCAGGGGCGGGGGGGAGGCTGAGAGGGAGGAGGAGGCAGGGTTGACCTGAGAGGGTTGTAGTGTGCAGCAACACACACACACACACACACACCCCGCCTCCTTCCCCTGGCACTGATTGCCTTTCTAAGAACCATGGGACTTCGTAGTCAGAGCTCCCTCTCAACCCCTCCATCATACTGCTGGGCAGCTGGAGGCCCTGAGCAGGCCAGGAGCTGCCTGAGGCCACACAGTGAGTCCGTCAGCCGGTGGTCAGGGATCGGGGTACAAGCAGGCCTGCCCCCCACCGGCCGCCTTGCTGCCCCTCCTCTCATTCTGGTCCTGGAGCCTCTGGCTGCTCTTTGCACAGTTCTGCTCTCCTTCCTTGGGCACAGGGAAGGGGAGGTGCTTTGGGGGTATAAATAGCAGACTGAGAGCTTCTCTCTAGCAGGAGAGTTAACCCTTGGGGCTCTGGGTACTGAGCTATGCTTCCTTCCCAAGGGCAAAGGCGTGGTGGCTGCCTGAGTGGGAATATTCCTTAGAGAGCACCTAGGCCTTGTTTCTCAAAGTGTGGTCTGAAGCAGCAGCCTTGGCATTGCCTTGGAGCGTGCCAGAAATGCAGAATCCCGGGCCCCACCCAAAGCCACTGAACCAGAATCCACCTCTAAACAGGAAGCCCACGTGATACAGAGGGTGTCTCCTTGTGAAGATGGGGGAAATGGCTCAGAGAGGACAGGGCTCTCACCCAAGGTCACACAGCCATTCTCTGACAGGACTATATCTAGAATCTGCTCTTCCTCCCCTCCCCACACACCCTGGCCACACCACCCCAACTCAGAACCCTGATGGGCAGGGATGCAAACCCCCAGTCCTGCATGGGGGAGGTGGGGAGGTCAGGCCGTGAATCGTGGTCTAGGCCAGCCTCTCCCCTTGCAGTCTGTGCTCAGTCTGCCCCTGGGGCAGGACCTTGGAGCTTGCCTCTGGGGGGCAGGCAAGCTGTTGGTCTAGGTAGGTGGGCAGGCCACAGAGCCAGGCTGACTCAGCTTGGGGTAGGTTTGGGGAGTGGGCCGTTATGGTCAAGGCCACGCCTGGCCTATTTTTGTCTCTCTCCCGGAGCTTCGGAGCTTCGGGAGTTTTCCTGAAACAGCTTTTCTGAAGGAGGCTGCCGGCAGCGTGGGCTAGGAGGGAGGGCCCCTTCTTCACCTTCCCCCCAATCAAGCTGGTCTCTGAGAAATGTGGAGGCCATTAAAGGCACCCCCTTTCCCATCCCTACTGCCACCATCCACAGAGAAGAGAGAAGCTGCCCTCCCTGCCCAGAAGACCCTCTGGCTTGGCCGGGGCACGGGGCCAGGCTCCACCCACGCCCCTCACACACTCCCCCACCAGCTCACCAATGTTGGGGTGCTTCAGCAGGCGGCAGATGCGGGCCTCGCGCTCCAGCTTCTGGTGATCTGAAACACAGATGCCCAGCTGAGTCCCAGGTGAAGGAGGAAACCTCACCTACTCTGTCTCTGCCTCTTCATGGCCTCTTATGGTCTGCACCCCCCAAGGCAGCCCCTGGCCCCCCCACCTGGATAAGCTTGCCTTTCTGGCAGAGCCTCTGGGTTCTCCAGGAAGGCGGTGGGAGGCAGCAGAGAAGGGGTGGTGGGGGGCGGGGTTGCAGGGCCTTGGAAGTCCCTTCCTCTCTCTGGGCCTTTGTTTCTGGGGTTCTCAAATGAGGTGTATCTCCAAGTCCCATCTGCAGAGCCTGGAACACCCCCATCCCACCCCAGGGTAGGCTCCTGCTACCCCGTCTCCAGGCTTGCCCCTCTCAGGCACTCCAGCCAGACTAAACTGCTAAATGGCATTTCCCCAGAGCCCCCTGCTCAGTCCTCGCACTCAGGCTTGGGGGCCTTCACCCACGTGGTTCTCTCAGCTTGGAACTTTTCCCTCTCAACTTCCCACTGTCCTTCACTGGCCATCACTCCTTCATGCCCACCTGTCCTTCAATGTGCCCTCTTCTGGCAGCCTGTCCTGCCAGGAGAGGAGGGGGCCCCTCCTCTGTGTCCTCAGGGCATCAGGGCAACACATCTCACTTTGGCTCACGGGGACCTTTACCCTTAAGGGCAAGTGCTTGGTCTCTGTTGTACCCCTGGCATCTACTCAAATGCCTGGCACATAGTAGGTGCTCAAGAAATCATTGAAGTATAGAATAAACCATGGACTGATGAACCTTCTAGGGGAGTGTATGTTTCTCTGCAGCAGAAGAGCTGTATTAATTCAGAGGCCATCTCCCTTTCAGGGGACTCTGGGCCAGGGACACCCCAGAGAATCTGCAGGGTAGAGCCCGTATGTGGCAGCCTCGGGGCTTTACCTGGAGCTCTCACACCTGCTCTCCAGGATTTCCATCCAGACCCCCGGGGGAGAGAGGCCTTGTTCAGAATCTCTCCCGTGGTCTCCCACCCTGGGGCTGCCGGGAACAATCCTATCCGTGACTCTCTTCAGTCCTCCCAAACACCCTGCTCTGTGAGCATCACTGTCCCCATTTTAGGCACTTCTCAATTTCCTTTCTGGTGCTTTTCTCACAATTCCATAGTTAATGCCTTAATTTAAAGAATCAGAACACAAAGGGAATGAGTAGAATATTTATTACGTGCCAGGCTCTGTACAGAACTCCTCGACCCCATCTCAAGTCCTCACAACAACCCTTCAAGGGAGGTGCCTTCAAGCTCCGACTTTACAGAGGAGGAAACAGAGATTCCTAGAAACTGAGTACTGGGCTCACAGCCGCATCTGATCTGTGGTGATCAGAGGAGCCACACACTGTACCCAGGCAGTCAGACTCCAGGCGTGAGCTTTACTGTGCTGTAGCACTCTCTGCACCCTAACTCATCGCCCCCACCTCCACCAGCCCCCAATTTCTGAATGGGAAAATCGGGGCGCATACGAGGGACCCCACGCAGACACTCAGAGGCAGAGCCCAGATTTGAACTCCAGTTTCTGACTGGCCCCTTCAGAGCATGCAGCCCCCAAGGAAGGCAGTAAGGACGGCGAAAGTCCCAGCCCTTGTCCGCAGGCAGGCAGCTCCCCTTTCCCTTGTCCCTTCATTAGAGCAACCCCTGCCCTCCCTCCATGGGCTGCACAGGCCAAGAGCAATACTGAAATGTGGCTTTTTCATTAGCAAAGCAATTAAGTCCACTCCTGTCTCCATCGAGCACAAGCTCAACTCCCCAGCTGGAGGTGGACTATGGACTAGGGGAAGGGAGGCTGCCCACACTGAGGGAGGCAACCTCTCCCTGGTCCCCCCTCCCTCCTGCTGCCCCCCCTCCCTCCCGCTGCCCCCCCACCAGCCTCCTTCCCCATCCTCCAGAATGGTAGGAGACCGATTCCGCACAAAGGAGGGGCCTCTCCCTCCCGAGCTGCTGAGGGCCCTCAGTGGACTGAGGATGGCTGGACAGCACCCCCCACCAGCCCTACAACCCTCTCCCCCACCCCACCCATCCCCAGCAGAACCAGAAACCAGGCCAGTCAAGTGGGGCCTATCAGAGGGGGCTGGGGGCTATAGGTTCAGGGGATACGGTTGGTCCAGCCTGTACATTCAGGGGGTGAGGGACCCAAACGCAGAATTCTGATGTTTCACCACCACATGATGTTACACAGGAGAGGCCCTGAAAGGACACGCGGGTCACACAGCCTCAAGCTTGGGCCTGATGGCCAGCCCTCACTGCCAGAAATGCCAGGAACTGTTTTTATAAACCTGGCAATCAACTTGTGCATTGTCCAATCACGCCACGTTGCCACTATCTGGGCTTTTAAGGTGAATTTGTTGAATTTATGTAAACATATATAATATTCACCAGTTTTTGTATCTCTGACATGTTTCCATTTTCTAACATTCCTCAAAGGAAGTAGGGATTGCATTTCTTTTGACCTCTGAGGCCTTGCCCCGTTCTGTAGGTAAGGAAACTGAGGCCCAGTGATAAGGAGCAGTCCCGTTATCAAAGTCACTCAGTAAGGTGGTCAAGCCTCTTTAGAGCCCACAGCTCTGAGGAACCACTCCTGGATGCTCTCCGCACTCCAGCCAATAGTCTTTGGTAGCCAAGGACCTCTTATTAAAATATGAATTAGATTCTGTCATTCCCTGGCTTCAAACTCTCCAACAACCCTTCAGACTCCCCATTGTACTTGTAACCCAAATTCCTCACCATGGCCAGGCAGACCCCACTGGTCCTGCCTCATCTTGGCCTTGGAGCTTCAGCCGCAGTGGCCACCTTTCTGGCCTCAGGCACTCCAAGCCCCTTCCCACCTCAGGACATTTGCACTTGCTGGACCTTTTGCCTGGGATGCTCTTCCCCTGGGTCTTCTCATGGTTGCCTCCCTCTCCTTAGGCTGGTCCAGCACAATATCACCTCTTCAAAGAGCTCCCCTGGCTGCCTTTTCTGAGGGTCCCTCCTGCCCCATCACTTCCCCACTACCCTGTCTCATTTTCTTGATAACTCGTTGTTACCTAAAATTACCTCTCTTATTTATATGTTTAATGTTCTTTACAGTCTTCCTCCCTCGAGAACAGGTGTGATGAGAGCAAGACCTTGTCTGTCACAGCCATGCCCCAGGGCCCAGAGCCACTAAGCAGCATGTCCAAGGTCTCATAGCTAAGAGATGGCAGAACTGGGATTTCAACCCATGTTCAAAATTACTGTACTATATTGCCTCCCATTCTCATAATTAATTCATTGACAAATCAATCCATTCAGCTAGATAGATAACAGCCTCCCAATGGTGAAATGCCCTAGGGACTCCTCCTGCCCAAGTACCTGGAAGGATTGTCCCTAATGCTCACCATGATACCTTGTGAACCTTCTCCCTCCCTCCCTAGGGGCAGGCCTGCAGGGTGTTGGGACTAAGGGGCCCTGCCCTGCCCAAGAGCTTGGCAGGCAAGGGTGAGTGAAAGTAAGGTTCAAGGTGAGGTTCCTGGGGCCAGGTAGTGCCAGTAGGGCAGAGCATTGGGGGAAGTACAATCAGGCAGCCTGGAAGGCTCTAGCTGCAGAGTGAGTAGGGTGGGGGCTCCAGTGGGCAGGTGGGACTCTGGCCAGAGGAACAGAGACTAGGGGAAAAAAATAGACCTCCAAGTCTTGGAAGAGGAAATGCTCCCACCCTCTAGAGGGCCTCAACCGGGCTTCTGCTCCTGGGAGGTTGGAAGAATAATCCCAAGGGCCAAGAGTGCCAGGCAGGTATGGGGAATAAGGTGAGGAAGACGAGAAGGATCTGTCTTTGGATCCTTAGAGCATGAACCTGAAGCTGAGGGGCAGCATGAATGAGCTCACGCCATGTTTCTCACCCTATGTCCTGGGACTGGTGGCCCGGGAGCCGATGAGGTGACCCCTCCGCGCTCAAGTGGCCTATGGTTACTATGGAGGTCTCTGGACCCCTGCCAGTCACTCCTGGCCGCACCAGCCACATCCATGTGCCCAGCGTCCCCTAAAATATTAATGAGTTTCTTCTCTGCGCTGGCTGAGACTGTGGCTGGGAAGCCTACGGAGCCCCCGGCAGGGAGTTATCATTGAGCGAGCAGGCTATGGTCGCTGCAGATGGGGTTTTTTCTTTGCAGGAGCTTGGGCCTCACCTACTGACTCCAGCCCTCCAAGATGGAACTAAGGCAGCCAGTTTTTTTGAAAGGCTCCTGAGGGAATCTGGCAGGGCCCGAGACAGGCAAAATTTTCACTTTCCATTCCATGTCCTTAAGATTTCTTGAAATTGTTTACACTACAAGCATTTTATCTAAAAGAGAATTTTAAAAATATATATGAAAAAATAATCTCCTGGGTTGGGGGGCCACTCAACAGAACAAGAGGCTGAGCCGGGTGGGGAAGGGGAAACCGCAGCTCCCTGGGGTGAGGGGAAGGACGGACACCCGGGGTGGGCCAGCCCCCCTCACCCCCGCCCCCCCGCAGGGACAGGAGCCCCAGCAGGGGAAGCTTAGGGTATGTTGCCAAATCTTCAGCATCAAACTTCTCCCCTCCCCAGGCACCATGAGTGGCAAACAAAGGAACCTGCTAGAAGCAGCTCCACTCCTCCTCTCCCGCTGGGGAGAGAAGCCTTGCAGTTGGCAGACTTCTTTGAGATGGTTCCCCTGAGAACCTCCCCTCTCGCACCCTCCACACTCAGCTAGGCCTGGGCCACATTCCTGTAAGGATGTCAAAGTCTCAACAAATTGCCAAAGACAGGGGACTTGCTGATTTCCCCTTGGCGCTGCCCAGAGTCCCCACTACCGAAGGAATGCTTAGTCACCTTCCAGAAAAGGGACAGTGCCCCCTCCACTGCCTCCCATACACATCTGTCTCTTCCTGTCAGTGTGTGTGTGTGTGTGTGTGAGAGAGAGAGAGAGAGAGAGAACCAGGAGGTAGGGAGAGGTGTCGCCCTGAGAATACTGTGAAGTGGCTCAAGAGGTCCAGTGCCCAGGGAGGACCTTGACTCCTGACGCTCCCTCATTTTGTAGTAACATCAACCAGTCACCCCAAGCCATGGCGCTAATCTTGCCCCCCCCGCAACCCCCACGCCAGGCTCCTGCCCTGTATCTCAGAGATTGGGACATCTCCTTTGATCACGAGAGACCCAAAGCACACAAGGGCGCCAGACTGCCACTCACACCACAGGAAGCCAGGCAGGTTCCAGCATCTGGACGTGAGGCCACGCTCCCACAGCCGCCCTACCCACCCTGGCTCCCTGCCCCCAGTTCCAGCTCCAGACTTTCCACGGGTGCCGTCCGTCCACACCAGCTTCCATGCCGAATGTGTGCCATCTCGGCCCCCGACCCTCAGAGAACCACCCTCCACACACCCAGCCTCTTCTCCCCGCAGGACACTGGCTGCCCACGGGGAGTTCAGTAACTAGGAGAAAGTGCTGGGCTCCCAGGAGCACTGAGCCAGAGAAATGAAAGACAGAAATGCGCGGTCCAACATGGGGCCTGCTGGGAGGCCTGTGGGGGGCCATGTGAACATCCTGTACCAGACTCTGTGAACCCCACACCTGCTGGGCACCAGCCCCCACACAGATGCCGCTATGCCAGATCAACACCTGGCCATGACGCCAGCTCCTCGAATGACGTCTCCCGCACAGCACCTGTACCCGCCGCACCCGGCAGGACCCCCTCCGCCTCCAGGGGTCCCCAGGGCAGCTTAGACACCATTCAGAGCAGGCACTAGAGTTTTGAAGATAACCTTCCCCGACACACTGACCATGGATGCTACCATTACTGCTCTAACCATACGCTAAGGGCAAGAAGCCAGGCTCCTGGGCAGGCTTTCCAAGTTCCAGTATCCACATGGACCACCGGGGTATCTTGCTAAAAGGCAGATCCTGATTCCTTAAGCCTGGAAACAAGAATGTGAATTTCTAACGATCTCCTGGTAATGCTGACGCTGCTGGTCTAGGACCACTTCCAAACCAAAATTACCCTGGGATTTTTTTTTTTTTTTTCAAACCCCACACGAATGAAGTCACAACCTCTTGGCGGGGAGGAAAGCATCAAGAGTTCTTAAAGCTCTCTAGGGGGTTCCAGGGTGAGGACAGGTTGGGGAGCCCCTGTTCTAGGGACTAGATAGGGATGAGAGGGTGGACCAGTGTGGCTGAGGCGGGATGCCCCTAGAGTTCACGGGACACTGGTAGAGCGCTAGGATGTGTTGGGTGCTGTCCTAGGTACTGGGTATAGCAGGGAATGAGAGCCATCCCCGCCCACTGGAGCTTATAACCAAGATGCATGTTAAGTAAGGGACCAAGCCAGCAAATGGGACAAGTGCAGATTGGGGGAAAGCCACAAAGAAGGTAAACAGTAATAACCGATATAAGATGAGGGAGATGGCCTCAGATGTAGGGGTCTGGGAAGTCACTCAAAGGGTGTGACATTGAGTTGAGACCTGAAGGTTGAAAAGGGTCAGCCTTGTAAGGAGCCAGATAAGGGAATGGTGGGTGCACAGGTCTGGAGATGAGAAAAGAAGCAAGTGGCAGAAGGGCAGGGAAAGGAAGTCCCGCCTGGCACCTTAGCCTTCACCCTGGGTAGGAGGCAGAAAGCCTGTTCTGTCTGAGAGGCTGTGTCCTCTAGTCTAGATCTCATGAGGAAGGAAAATGGAGGGGTCTGTTCTCATAATACCCACAGGAAGAAGAATCTCCCCCCTGCAGCATCATCCAGGGGGTCAGACCCAGGTCCTGCTTCTAACCCAAGGCGTAGAGGGGAGAAGAGCCCCGGAGGGTGGGCAAGGCACGGATCTGCCACCTACCTCTGGCCGAGAGCTTCTTGGTGTTGATGATCTTAGCAGCATACTCCTGGCCAGCCAGCACCTTCACGCACCTGCGCACCACTGAGAAGGCTCCCCTAGGAGGACAGAGAAGGTGAAGGAGGGAAGGAAGGGCCCAAGGGATGCTTTGCTAGGACATGCCAAAGTTCATGCATCTGTACCTCACTGGCTAGGGAGACCTCCTGCAGGGTTGCTCAGCTCACGGGGGCGAGTAGCCTGACTCGGGGATAGGGCAGGGCTGGCGACCCAGGAGAATGCCCGTCCACAGGTTATGAGGCCTTGGCCTTGTGAAGGATGAGCCTTCCAGAAGTGTAAGAAGTTGGGTGCACCAGGTTGTAAAACATTAGAATCATGTAGGGTCAGAATCACAGAATCTTGTCTCTGAAAGATTTTAGTTTTTCAGGCTTTGAGTAGGGAACACATCAACATGACTCAAAGTTCAAAAGATATAAAAATGTAGGTATTAAGAAGGCTCCCTCCCACCCCTGTACAGCAGTCTCCGAGGTCCCGTCCCCGGGGACACCAGTGTTCCATTCCTTGAGCATCTTTTCGCAAATACTCTCCATCACATAAAGGGCTTTGGATCTCGCATGCTGTTCTGCACCCTCCTTTCTTCAGGAAATATTTTGGAGACGCTCCTTCCATATTGGGACATACAGAGCTCCTCATTATTTCGTCAAATGGCTGTCCTATAATTCATCTAGCCAGTCCCCTATCAATGGGCAATTAGGTTAGTTCAATCCATAGTTCCATGCATATTACAAATAGCCCTACAATGACTAACCTTCTACGTGTGCCTTAGAATTATGTTTCCCACATGTGCCGGTGTCTGTGGACCCACTTCGAGAACTGGTATTACTTGGTCAAAGGGTAGGTGTTATTAGTGATTGTGATAGATGATGGGAGATTATCCATCTTAGAGATCGTACCAACTTACTTTCCCTGGTATGCAAGGGGACAATTTTCCTCCACCCTTGTCCCAGTGTGTTATCAAACTTTCTTATCTTTGCTAGTGAGACAGGTGGGAAACGGCAACTAGGTTTGATTTGTAATCCTCATATCACCTGCGGTAGGGAAACACTTAGAGCGAGGGCTGTGTCTGTGCTTTGCATGGGGACACTGATTATTGCCATGTGGAAGGTGGCCCGTCTCCCAAATTGTTCAATATTTTGATAAAAGCCTGCAGTCTGGATATTTATGTGAAATTTCCCAATTTTTAAATACTGGCCCCTTATTCTAAAAAAAAAAAAAAAAAGTAAACATAGTGCCTGGAAAAACAAACCTAGTATAAGCAGGGTCAGGTGGTGCATCTAGGAACGACCTCATATCTCCTACCATGAAGGTCATCTAGTGCAATTCTGTCCTGTCACAGAGGAGGCCCCTAAACAGCCAGACCCTGACGGTTGTCACCGCCATTAGTTCCCTAACCACAGACCAATGGCAAGAAGCAGGTCTATAGGCAGGTTTCCTCAATTTTAATGTGTATATGAGTCACCAGGGTGTCTTATTAAAATGCAGGTTCTGATTCCTGACATCAGCAGTGGAGCTGAAGACTCTGAGCCCCAGTGTAGCTCGGTGTAGACGGCTCATGCAGCTAGCTGTAGACAGGGCCAGGTCTAGAACTCGGGTATTTGCATATACACTGCCCCCCCCCCCAGGGGAGCCTGCCACTCCCAGCTTCCTGAGCTGGCCACCCCTCATCACATCCTCCAGACTTTGATGCCCTATCCTCAGCACAAGGGCAGGTGCAAGCCCAGGAAGCCTGCCGTCTCGGCACACACCGTGGGCATAGTGTCTCTGGTTTTATGTCTGAGTCTCATGAATGGAGTGAATGGAAAACTGGAGAGGGATGAGGAAGAAAGAGCCAGGAGGGAGCGTGAGACCAGAAAATGTGACCTTGTAAGAAAGCACTGGAAAGCACTACACTATGCACTTACACCAGAATTCCTCGGCAAGTGGTTCGTCTCATGTAACAGTGGACCCTCCCTGGGGGTGGGGGGTGCACCCTTGCTGTCTTTCCCCCCAACCCCCTGCTCCTCAGGACACCCCAGGACAGCAGCAAGACCTGAGTTCCTTCCCAGGGAAGCCTCCCTGTTAAGGACGCCCTCATCTGTGCTCCCAGAGCACTCGGCCCCTCCCCATCTAGCCCAAGTTCACAGTTGCTCTGTTGCTTGTCCTCTTTGTCCCTCCCACCTGATGGTAAATTCCTGAGAGACAGGACTTTAACTTTCTTTCCCACGTCCCCGTGCCCTAGTATCCAGTGTCTTCTATACACGGGGTCTCCATAAATGTTACTTTGCAGGAACAAGAAGTGGATTGAATTCATAGTGAGAGAGACTGAACGAGGCAGGGGAGTGGACATTATGTCAGGGTGTTGGGAACAGGAACAGGCATCTGAAGAAGGTAGGGCACGACTGGCCTCTCAAAGGTGCCCACCCTACCCAGACAGGGGAATGGACCCAAAGACCTTCAGGTCCCTGCCCAGCTGGAGACCACAATCCCCAAAGGCCCCAGGTGAGAGTGTTTAAAGTGGCCTCATCCGGGAAAGGTTGGAGAGCTCCAGGGAGAGCAGAGGCACAGGCGGAGAGCGGCTATAAGCTCCTGAGTGCAGGGGTTGGGTCCTGCTTCACTCACCAGCATCTAGCCGGTGTTTGGTCCAGAGCTTTTAAATAATGTGGGCTGGAGGGATGGAAGGGAGGAGTAGCGGAGGAAGGGGGGATGGATATAATTTCTCCATTAAAGAAACAAATTCTAAGTGAAAAGTAAAAAACGAAGTGAAAAATTCCGTTCCAAGCAAAGACCTTAGATCCATGTTTATCAAACTGGCTGCTTTGGAATCCCCTGGGGATATTTTAAAAACACATATACCAAGGCCCTATCCAGACTTAACCAAACCAGAGCTTCTAGGTGGGGGCACAAGGGATCTGTAATTTCATTTAACATGCGGTCCAGGGGACTGTCTCCTGCCTGCCCTCTGGGGGTGTCCTGCTAGAGGCTCTGACACTGGCACTGATGGGGACTGTCACATACAACTCTCTGCAGGGGAGCTTGGCAGCCCCATGAACCTAGGCTCTGCCCTAGGAGCTGAGGACCTAAGAGCCGCATCTGCAAGACAAGAGAAGGTACATTTGCTAAACTTCCTTCTCAGAACATAATGCCAAGCTTTTGTGTAAATCCCAGCTTCTAACTAGGAGTCCTTTTTCTTTTTTTTTGAAGATTTTATTTATTTTCTTGAGAGAGAGAAAGAGAGAGAGAGCACAGAGGAAGAGAGAAAAGCAGACTCTCCGCTAAGTAGGGAGCCTGACATGGGATTTGATCCCAGGACCCCAAGATCATGACCTGAGCCGAAGGCAGCTGCTTAACCAACGGAGCCACCCAGGCGCCCCTACCTGGGCATCCTAACTAGGTTCTAGTTAGGGGAACTGTCTAGGGGAGGGCAGCCACAGGGCCCGTGTACCCACAGAAGGACATCCTGTGCCTTTGAGAATAGTTATGTGCATTTTTTTCTGGGGCAAGGATGCATAGCTTTTAGCAGCTGTTCAGAGGGAGGAGCTTATCAAAACCAGTTCAGAGCTACTGATGCAGAGGGTACCAGCCTCTCACACACCCAGACGGTATCTTCCTTTTAAATGCACGTCCACCGCTAAGCTCCTTCTTGACCATAGCAGAACTTCGGAGTTGGCATTAGGATCCCCATTTAACAGATGGGGAAACTGAGGCCTCGAGTGAATAGGCATATTCCTAGTGCATCTGTGAAGAGGATCCAGGTCACCTGCACTTGCTCTTCTGACTCCACCAAAGGCAGGAAAGTGTGACCCTCTAGAGCAGGGGCTCTGGGCTCACAAAGGTGTGAGCCCAGGCTTATCCTCAACATGATATTGAACTAGGCACTTCACCCCGACCTATGCAGCCTCAGGTCTCCATCCACCCTGCTCACCACGGTGCTGGCGGTCCGGGAGACAAGGGGCAGAGGAGAATCTGCAACAGAAATGAGACTAACCTCCTCTCTGGTATCTTTTGCTTTAAAAAGGCCTGTTTCCACATTCCCGTCCTGCATGAGCAAGTGGCCACAGCCCAGCAGCCTTGGCAAACAACAAAAAAGCCAGCCCAGTCCTCCCACGGCCCTGAGGCCCTGAGCCGAGCAGGTGGGCAGCAGGGGGTGGGGCAGGAGCTTGGAATCGAGCAGGGCAGGGAGGGGAGGAGACCAAGGTGGGGAGCTTAGGGTGGAAGGCCGTGACCAGGGGTCCTGAGAGGAAGGGATAAGGCCTACGTATGAGAACCCAGTGTGAGTGTCCACAGACGGTCCCGGGAGGGTCTGTGAAGGTGTTCCTGGTGACAAGGGGTCAAGGGGGCCTGTCTGCCCACAGCCGTGGGCGGCCAGCCTGGGCAATGCCCTGTGTGTAAGATTCCACGGGGTTCTGGGTGTGACAAGGCGCACGTGTCTCACCCTGGGTATGAAATATACATCCACATCAGCAAGCACAGAACGTGGGCGGGGAGGCATGTGTGTGAGACAGACAGGCACAGGAGGGACAGAATCTCAGCTCTTAGCCCTGCTGGGAGGTCCTGGGCAGGGGTCTGCCCCAACACAGGCCTCACTTTCTTTCATCTGCCACATGGGGGTTTGGGTGGGAATGAGACTAAATAGTACAGAGCCCTTTCCATCTGTAATATTCTCTACCAGAATATTCTGTGACGGTGAAAATATTCCGTGTTGTCCAATGTGACAGCCGCTAGCTTCATATGGTTATGGAGAACTTGAAAGCTGGCTAGTAGGACTGAAGAACTGAATTTTTAATTTTATTTCATTTGAGCAGATGTATGTGGCTAGTGACTACCATATTGGAGAGGGAAGTTCTATGGGGATAAGAACAGGGATTCCTGAGCCGGGCCAACCAGAGTTCAAATCACGGGGTAGCCACTTACCTGCAAGCTACTTAACCTCTGTAAGTCTGTTTCCTCCCCTGCGAAATGTACATGAGAACAGTACCGGCCCTGTGCAGTTGTTCCAAGGATTCAGTGAGATACAATAAGGTATGCGATGTGTTTAGCACAGCCCCTGGAGTCTAGTAAATGCCCAAGAAACGCCTTTTATAGGCATCATTATCTACAAAGTGATGAGAACAGCTGGCATCATCAGAAACAAAATGGACCTTGTTTGCCAAGCTCCGGGAAGAGGAAAGCCAGGAGAGGAGGTTGCAGGGGCCACGGTGAGGAGGGGAAGGGGCTATTCCCCAGGGTAGAGCACCCTGCCCCATGGGTGTGGACACAAGCAGGCAGGGAGGCCCCGCCCTGCTCTCCAACAGACAGATGGAGAGGGCACTCTGAGAGTGGGTCCAGCACAGCTAAGAACATAGGGAATGTGCTAATGGGCTGTGGAAAGCAAGATTCACACTGGGAAATTGCTTTCTGGCTGCCTGGTAGGCTCCGTGTCCTGGGAGTTGCTGGCCGTCAGCCCGCAGGGGGCTCACCACTCTTGCTGGCCTAAAACAGCCCAAAATGCTGACGTGGAAGCCAGGTGAGCCTGGGAGCAATCGCCGGGGAGTTGAAAGAGCTGGGTCCTCACCCAGCTTGGCTACCAGCTTGTTTATCCTCTGGGCCTCAGCTTCCCCATTTGCAAGGTAGGGATGAGGACCCTCAGCCACACTTCTTCCTGGGCCATTTGTGAGAAGTCTCTCCTACACAGGGATGGGAAGAGGTCCTTACTACCCAAGACTGCTTCCTGCCAATTTCCTCTAAAGTAAACCTCCCCACTTTTACTCTGAGCTGCCCAGAGCCCAGTGCAGGCCCCTGGGTCTCAGCAGGCAGAAGACTGTTTATGGGGGCCTTCTGGAGATAACCCCCCTCCACACTGGACCCTTCAGATGTCAGGGGTCCTGATAATTATTGGGTCTTCTCTTCACTGGCTGCTTCCTCAAACACACACATGTCTCCCTTATTCTGGAAAAATAATCATCCTGCTCCCCCAAAGTTTTTAAATTAAAAACCGCGAACCTTTCTCTCGACCCAACAGCTTGGGCCACTTCCTTCCTCCTTCTTTGCTGCCAAACTTCCAGAACAAGTGTCCGACATCCGCTGCCTCCTCTTTCCACCTCCCACACTCCGTGAACCCACCACAATCTGGTGCCCACCCCCAGGCTCCCTGGAAGGAAGCTGTGCCAGGCCCGCCCACCCAATGCCCCACCCCCTAAACCCCTGCAGCCCCAGTGGGGTTGATCCACTTTGCCTGCCCCACACCAGGAGACATCTGGCCTCACTGACCTCAGGCTTGAGGGCCCAGCTTCCCTTTCGTTTCTAGGTGGCTGCACTCTCTCTGGCACCCTGTCTCTTCTCCCTCAAAATCACTACCCTCTGTTCTCTCTCCTCTGCCCTCTTTTCACTTCCCTCCATCTCCTCCACCTGGGCTTTAGCTGGGAATCCCTGGGGAGGCCCTGGGGAGACCTAAAATGTCAATAAATTGGTTCTGTGTCTGTGCATTATTCTGTTCATCAGCTTCACAAAGCATTCTGTGACCCCACCACCCCTGCAAATGGCAAAAGCCACCGACTGTCATACAGAATTGAAACCTGCGTCTCTACAACCCCTCCTCTTTCCAGAATTCCAGTCCCGAGTTTCTAGCCACTCACCATCTTGCCTGGATGCCACAGGACAGGCAGCTCACAACCAAAATCTGGTCTCCCCAGGAAAGTCTCCCCACTCTCAGTTAAGACACCTAAGCATTTTACCTTTCTCAGATGAGCTGGGGTGATTCCAGAAAGTTCCCAGTTAAATGCAGGCAGACCTGTTATCTGTGAGAGGATTAGTATCCTGAACCCCTTGGTGGTCAGTAACTCACAGCCCAGGTTAGCTGATCTGATCACTCAGCAGAGAGCAAGGCCTAGGGGTGTAGAAGCCAGAGCAGATGGAGGCAAAATGTTGGGGGAAGGGACAGAGCTGGGGACGGCCACCAGAGCAGCTCCACTGAGGGGCTAGGATGTGGGCCACACGTGGCTGCAGGAGGAGCTGCCATGCCCAGTGATATCTTCCCATTGAGGTCCACCCTTTCCCCATTTCACAGATGAGGAAACTGAGGCCAAGACCTTGAACCCAGGAATCCCGACTCATCGTCCATTGCTCTCTCCAATACCCCATCCTCTCAGATCAGAGGGGGCCCTCACCTGGGATCTGTGGGCTTTAGGGCAGAGGGATCTGCGGGAAATAATACACACATTCTGTAGGTTGTCATGAGTGTGCATTTTTCTAGGAAAAGTGCCTGTGGTTCATATGAGATTTTCTGAGGGGTCCTAGATTTCCAGAAAAGTTAAAAAGCTGGGGTCAGGTTTGTTGAGAAACAGAAGGGATACTCTGTTTCCACAAAACCTACCTTTGAGAGCTTTAAGCAAATCCCTTCACCTTTTTGGGTCTCAGTTTGCCTATCTGTGAAATCAGCTGTGGGTCAATTTTAAACCCACTCTCCCTTAGTTATTTCTTTTCAAGCGGTGATTCCCATTTAAGATAACAAACAAAACACAGCTATGCAGGTCCCCAAATGGCAAATAGATCAGAGGAGAGAGGGCCTGTGGGGGCTGGAGACCTCATTTGTTTGTTTTTTTTTCTCTCTCCTCCCCAGTTCACCACAGCAGCTCTGCCCAGAACTCCACAAAAGATAGCATTTTACAGCCAGAAAATTCTAGGACCTTATTACTGAAGCCACACATCTCCCTCCTCCCATCCCAGGCTGCAGCCACCCACGGCCAGGCTCCAGAAGATGCGACAGGGACTCGGTGTCTTTGAGCTGTCCCCTACCCCACAGACCTGCCCCATGCCAACCCAGCAGAAGTCTCATGGGGGACACAGAAGGCCTGGGAACCGGAAGATTCTGTTTGCTGCGGGGAACATTGAACCAACAGAAGTCCCAACATATTTCTTGTTTTGGCTGTGCATGGGTTTTCTTGAATGGGTTACAAAAAGGAAACTTGAAAAATATTCGCAGACCTTGGAGATAGGACCAGAGCAGACAGAGCAGGGGGCGATGCGGAAGCTCTGCTTTCTCCCCAGGCTACATCCGCCTGCCCACCCTGAAGGCTACCAGAGGTTCAGAGAGAGAGGCTCCAAGGGCTTAAGGGTGCCAAGTGCCAGACTGGAAAGAGGCTGGAGTGCCCTACTTTTGTGTGTCATTGGCTTGTGTGACTTTGCGCAGGACCCTGGCCCTCTCTGGGCCTGAGTTCTCAATCCGTAAGACAAAGGAGAACTCCTCATTCCGAGTAAGCCTGAGGATATTCTGGCCCCTAAACCATCTCCCACTTCATGCTTGTGGCATCTCACCAGCGAAGGCAGGAGGAAGATGGAGGCAAGGGGTGAGGGAGGGCTGTGAGTGTGACCCTGTCTAGGGCCACAGTGCTCCCTACTTCCTGAGGCCAAGTCCATCTGGGGGCCTGGAGTGGGGGAGTGGCAGTGGGAGAGGAGCGGTTCTCATAATTCGGAAGTCCCACCTATGCTGAGCTGAGCTCCACCTCTGTGTTCCTCTCCACTTTGGCTCTGCTCAGGAGAGGACACCAGCTGAGAGGGGAAGGTAGGGGAGGGGGGGAGGAGAGGACCGGAGAGGACATGTTCCCCCCAAGCCCACTCAGAGGGGTCCTTTCTTCCTGCTCAAGTCCTCCCGCTCCTCAGCTTTCCCTCACTTGGCTTGGCTTCCAGAATTGCCCCACCCTGCCCGGCTCCCTCTTCAAGATCATCTAGGAAAGGCTTTTACAATTCCTTCTGGGCCCTAAGCATCCAAAAGTTGGGGGCAGATTGAGCAGGCCTAAGAAGAGTAGGATCCCCAACCTCCCTGGGGCTAAGTACACACCTCAGAGCCTTTGCCTGTGCTGTTCCCACTCTGAGGCACACTCTTCCATCTTCTTCCTTCTGACTAACTCTGATTCAACTTCCAGCTCCCCAGTGTCACCTCCTCAGGGGAGCCTTCCCTGATACCTTCCTCATCCCAACTAGTTGTGATCTGTGCATCTCAGAGCTCCGTGTTTGTGCTCGTAGTCCTTATCTAGTTGCATTTAAGTAATAACTTCTGGGGGCGCCCGGGTGACCTAGCTGGTTAAGCATCCACCCTTCCTCTCAGCTCATGTCCACTTCCCACTAGGCTGTGAGCCCCAAGGTGCAGGGACTGCATAAGCCTTGCCTGTGGGACCTCCTGGGCTCGGCCCAGGGCTGGGAACAGAGTGTGTGCTCAGGAAACACTTGTGTGGATCCAAGAGGCACAGACATGTTCCTCCTTTTAAGTGATCCCCAAGGCCCTCCACTTTCTTCAGCACAGACATCTTGGGGGCAGTAATACCCTGGAAGGCCTGGGCTGGGCCTCAGCTGGTGGGGACCTGCCCTGGGGGCTGCGCGGGTCTGGCCTGGGGCGGGGAAGGGGCAGGCTTCCTACTGTGCCCCAGAGAAGCTCCAAAGAGAAAGCAACACAGGCAGCCTGCTGGCAGGAGAAGGTGGACTCTGGCACGGAGAGAGGCGTACAAATGGGGGAGGGCAGGGTCGGGGAGCAGAACCTGTGCTGGTCCCAACCTGAGGGACACTCAGAAGCCCAGCCAGCACCGTCTTGCTCTCCCTGCGCTGGGAGGGACACTCGTGCCGGACTCTCTGTCGGAACCTGCGCGCATGCGTAACAGGAGGCAGGCTTTGGGCTCCAAGGCTCGCCTTCCCCACCCGGGGAAGGCCGGGGTCCCAGACTACAGGGGTGCTGGCAGCGGTGTCACTGTGTGCTTGTGCGGGGAGGCGGGCGGGCAGGAGGGAGGCTCGGCAGAGTGGCAGTGTGTCTCGGGCTGTGTGGGGGCGGCTGTGCGGGGGCGGAGGGCTGCGGCACGCACCAGAACATGTGCGTGCGTGCTTGCCGCTCGGGTGGCTTGGAGGGGGAGAAAGCAAAGTCTGTCCCCTTCCCTGTTCCTGCACCCCCCACCTTGACGACCTCCCTGCCCCCCAGTCCTAACCCAGCATCCCATCCTTGGTCTTCCGCCCCTTCACAGGATCTGGTCCCCTACTTTGACTTTAGCACAGCCTCTTCTTATGGCCTGGGGCTATTTCTCTCTGGGTGTTGGTTCCACCATCTAGGCTATAAATAGACAGCGTATGGGTCCTCCCAGTTTGATGTTCTGGGAGTCGGAAATTTCCCGTGTGCCTTCCACAGAGGGAAGCTAAAGAGGGTAGCACCTCTACTGGGGCATTTCAGCATCTGCAGTTATTCTGATCCCCATTTCACAGATGGTAAAGCTGGGGTTCACCAAGGACAGGGGATCCACACGGGGTGGTCCAGTAACTCCGAGGCAGAGTCATGACTGGAAAATAAGCTTCGGCTCAGAATTCTCTTGCCCAGAAGTCGTTGGCCCCTCTGCCCTAGTAGCGTTCCTTGGACACAGCAGCAAGAGGGGTCCCTCTCATGAACTGCCCCCCCCACATGCGGATGCTTGCACGCTGGGCCTCCCCCTCCTCAAGCCTCAGTCTGTTCCTCTGTCTGATGGTGCATAAGCCCTCTGCCTCCCTCAGAGCTTATGGATGGAGAGCTGCTTCACTGGCCCCAGAGCTCTGTGAATGTAAGAGGCTATTAGAAGCAAAATGAAAGCACACCCCCATCTTTGGGGGTTCTCTCTCCCCAGCAGTACCTTATGGAGCCTCCTGACAGCTCAGCCAGGGAAGGAGGGATTGCTGAACACGCTTGGCGGATGTTAGAGCTTGTCTCCCGTGAGGGAACCGCAGCATCCGGGTTCCTGGTACCTCATGAGGTGTGGAGAGCAGCCTCTGGGCCCCAGGTTCCTCGGCTCAGGCCCAGTTCCTGACACACACTATGCAGGTAAAAGGGGCAGAAAGCTCCAGAACCAGCTCTCGCCCGTCCCTCTGCCCACTTGGCTTGCCCCTCCCCCAGCCCAACATTGCTGTCTAGTCGATTTCATATCCCAGTTTCTAGAGGAAGAGCGGGCTGCCCTCTATCTGGTCTCCCTCCCTCACTCTCCCTCTCTCAAGTAAAACCTCCTTCTGGACCACTCAGTGATTACACAGGCTGCAGAACAATTCTCTGCCTCCCTCACCTCTCCTGGAAGTGGGATCCAAAGCCCAGAGAATGTCAAAGGCTGGAGGAGGCATCCTCCTTCTCTGCCTCCTAGAACCGGACCCCTTCCCCCCACATCCTGGGCTCTGCCCGGAGCTCTGGCTCGGCTGCCCAGACCTGCTCTGACCACAAAGCTGCCAGTACCACAGCGGGCCTCCCAACAAGCTTCCGTGCTCCTATGGGCTTTTATTTCTTGCATCTCCAGGGAGGAAGAAGTGTGGGGGTCAGGGAGGAGTGAGTGAACCAGTCTCTGGATTCCACCTTAACCTTTAGGGGACCTGGAATCAAGATCCTACTTATGTGCACCCTATGCAGAGTGGGACCTTTGTCCAGGAGCACCGAGGGGCCCCAGAAGCCACTGCCAAGGGCCCTGGGGACTCAGGACCACTCCCCACCCAGCTGGCTGTCCACCAGGTGGGAGAGCAGCAGCTGTTCTTACATCCGTAGCCAGCCCTACCTTGGGCTCCTAGAAGGCCTGCAGTCACAAGCCAGGGCTCCCTGAGTAGGATGCCAGGAAGCCCTCCAGGCACGTGCCCTCCTCTCCAGCCGGGCAGCCCAGGGCCCTGCAGAAGGACGTCCAGTGCCTCCCCTGCTCCCTTGCAGGACCGCGCCGTCTGCCTTGGCAAGTCACCCTGCCAGTGATCTGGAGTTGGCTCCTGGAATGGGGGCTCAGCTTCTGGGTGGTGACCACAATGTCCCAGCCGGTGGGGACTGCGGGTCCACAGTGGAAGGCTGGGCCCTGCAGACATCTTCCTGGCTTCTCCCCATAGAAGAGGAGCTGGGTCAGGCCCTTCCTCCAAGCTGGGCCAAGTCCAGACAAAAGGTAGACCTGTGGCAGGCCCCAGCCTTGGGCTTCAGCCCGCCTCACCTTGGACAACAGTGATCCCAACAGAGGTCCCTGCTGAAGGCCCACTGTGTGCCAGGCTTATCACTAGGTCTTCACGCGTGCCATCTTACTGCATCCTCACAGCAACTGCTTTTATCTCCAGACTACAGGGGGAAAGGGGTGCGTCATGTGGCCAGTGTCACAGAGCTTTGGGTGATGAGCTCCAGGGCCTGGGCCATGGGCTGGGCACTGCCCCTACCCACCCCACTGGGTGCCTGGCATGTGGAGCATGAATCCCAGCTGCTCCCTGAGGTACCCTGGCCTTTTTAACCCCTGCATCAGAGGCGGGGAGCCTCAGTCCCTCCTGGTACAAGCATCCTTCAGCCCAGGCCCATCCCCAGCCTTCCTAAGGTCCTGCAAGCTCCTGACATTGTCCGCAACATTTTGTAGATCTGTGCGTTTCTCCGGAGAATGTAGACTTGGGCTTTCATCAGATTCCTGGAGGAATACGCGACCTAAAAAAGGTTAGGAGCCCTTATGGTTCCAAGAGGAAGAGGTCTGAAATCGATCCGACACGGACTGGCCATATCTGCCACCCTTGCTTTGCCTGCCATAGCCACACCAGGACACCCCGTCCCCTGGAATTCTGCCCCTGCCCTGGTCCTGGCAGGCAGTGGGGTCGAGAAGACTCACGAAGGCTCTCTGCACCAAGTCGCCCCCTCTCCCCCCCACCAAGCATCCGGTCTTCATGATATCCATCTCCTCTTGGGGCAAAACATCACTTTTATTTTCACTTGAAGGGCCTGAGTCACATCTCAACTCCATTTCCCTGCACTCTGTGACGCAGCCCTCCCAGCACCGAGCCTCGGTCATCCCCTGAAAGGCAGCTCCCAGCTAATGGGGGAACCCTGGCATTCCGGGGTGGGGGGGGGGCAGCCACGGGAACCCCGCCAGGCAGGGGCCCTGCGCCCTCCAGCAGACAATATCCGTCCTCCAGAGAATCTCGTGCCTACTGCCCGCCCCTGCCCCCAGCACAGAAACACACTCAGAAGCACAGTGAGAGTCTGCAGGCAAGAGTGACTACATGTCTGCACGTAGGTGTGCACCTGTACAAGGGACCTGGTGTGTACCTGGGAGTGCCAGGATAGCCTGGTATGTGAGTGTGTGTGTGTGTGTGTGTGCAAGCGGCCTACTTGTACACAGCCACAGGCCCACCTCCCACACATATGCAGACACCAGCATGAGCTCACACATGCCTTCAACACCCACACTCCCACCCGAGCCTTTGGCCCAGGCCTCACACGCACGCATATAAACCTTCCCGTGTGTATGCTCCCCCCCATCCCCACACAAATGTGCATGTCCGGACCTCAGAGGGATACCACTATGCCCAAGTCCCACACACACATCCTTACACAGACACATATTTGCACAGACCCAGACCTCAAACACATCTCCGGCTGACGTGCACACAGCTCTGACCTGCCATACATGTGCACATACAGTGATGCACATTCACACCCGCACCCCTGTGCAAACCGGCCCACGGTACCCCATGGGCCCCTTGTATGCCATCACGGTTGCAGGCCTTCCACATGTGGCTCATGCCAGCACCTCCTGCCGGTGCACCCGTGTGAATATTTGCATACTCTCTTGGAGCACATAAGTGTGCCCCAGAGTCCGTCCTTACACAGCACACATCAAAAGGCACACTGGTATGTGCCCTTCTGGACTGCACACTGGCGCAGATTTGCTCCCGGCGCCCCTTTCCCCGGCGCTCCCGCTGCCCTGGCAAAGACCACCCCGGGCAGGGGACCTGCTTTGGCCAACGGGTGAACTCTGCCTCCGAGCTGTACCCCTCCCCTGAGCCACCCCTGGGGCCTCCCTGGACTGAGTTGGGAGAGTCCAGGATGCTTTCCTGACACTCCACGACCCCCATCCTCTCACCCTTCTCTCCAGTCATCAGGGGCATAAAATGAGCTCTGGGGCCGGACAACCCTGCTAAGGAAACAGAGCTGGTATACCACTAGCCCCTGAAATGGTAGTGCTCCCCCCAACTTGCCCGAGTGCCCCTCCCTGCCTCTCCACACCCCGGGAGCCCCACAGGCCCTTAGTTATTCACCCCTGCTATACTGATGCCCTTCCTCTAAGAGGAGCTGGGAGGAGGGAGGGAGGGAGGGGATGTGCTTTCACAGAGAAGTTGGCCACTCTGCACAGTTGCTGGTGGTGCCTAAAGTCAGGAGGGTCTTCCTGGGAGATGGTGAACTCTCTCCCATCAGAAGTGTCCAAGTTGAGGCCAGATGAACACCTCCAGAGAAAGTCAGCAGGGGGTTCTGGCCCCAGACTTAGCTGCCTGGGAAGATCCCTTTTTAACCCTGAGTGTCTAGAAATCTGTGTGTGCCCAGTAGTGTGCACTCGGGTGCATGTGTCTGTGTGTGTGTATGTGTGTGTGCGTGCGTGCATACTGGCATGCACCACTAGCCCTTCACCCCTACACACATACTCAGCTGGCTGGCCTTGGCACCTCTTTGCACCCATGAACATACCTACACCCAGCTCTGGGCAAGTGTCCCCTCAAACATGCAGACTTCCTCCCTGTGCGTGCACAGGAAGCATGCAGGTGCACACTCCCAGCCCGTGACGCTGACCCCCTGCACCCTCCAGAACTCTCTGAGGTGCAACTCACTTTCCCAGTTCCTCGAAGAGCTGGTACTCTTCCGTGAAGCGGGTGCAGGTGATGGTGGCCATCCTGGCGCTGGGCAGGCAGGCGAGGCTTGGGGCTGGAGGACCAGGACTGGGGCTCTGCTGCTCTGCTCCTGGAACTAAGGGCCACTCGCCTGCCTGTGCTGCCGAGTGAGAGCCGAGAACCAGCTTGACTGACGAGCCCCGGGCTTCTGAGCAGGGCACTGTGGCTGCTCACAGCCTCGCGAGCCTTCGTCAGCATCCAGGTCCCCATGGCAACCACCTCCGAAACGCCCTGTTCCCGTTGCCCGGGTAACTGCCTCCCCAACACCTGCCTGCCTTCCACTGCAAAACCTGCTCCCAACGCCCTGGCCCTAACTGCACACAATGCTGCAGGCCTGTGTGGGCCCAGGGGCGAGTGGACCCAGCACCCCCAAGGTGGTGGACTGACCGAGGAGTCTGGGGAGGGGGAGAAGAACAAACTTAATCCACAAGTGATCGTCTCTCTCCCCTCCTCCCCCACTTCCAACTGTGGGTCCCTTGTAGCAGACAAGATGGGATTAAGTGGGGCAAAAAGGCAGTTGCCATGGTAACGTCCAGTGGGTGCCACATTCTGGGATGGTCCCCAGGAAAGACAGGATGCAGTTACCCTGGCAACTTCATCTCCTCTGGAGAGACAGGTATTGCCCCGTTGCCCTGGCAACAGCGGGGTTCCAAGGTTTACAGGAAGCGATGGCTAATTCATTGGGATCTCTCTCCCAGTGGATCACTGTAGTCTGTAACTGTCTCTCTGCTCCCCTCTGTATTTTGTTTTTTGCCTCTGCCTCTGTCTTCCTTATTGTGCTCTCGTTCTCTGCCACCTTGTCCATCCCACTGGTGCTCTAGCTTGAGGGACAAGTGCAGAGGAGACACTGGGATTCTGGAAGGAACGGCCCTGCCGGCCCGCTCACCCTCACCCCTCTCCTCCATCCCATGCCCCCAGAGGGACCATGGAGATCTGGTCTCCTGGGGCTCATGTCCCAGTTTCTGCTTGTGCTTCAAGTCAAGGTGAAAGAGGCGGAGGCGGCAGTGGGGAGGGAAGCATGGCCTGGCATGGAGGGGAGTGGCCATGGGTCTGCCCTGAAATCCTCATTCTCTCTTCCTCATTCCCCTTTTTCCCTGCCAAGTTCAACTCTTCAGGGCAGCAGCAGCCAGATCCATGGCCCCAAGATCTCACTCAAGCCTCGGCGGTGGGGGGAGAGGGTGATTTGGGAGGAAAAGGGTTGGAGTTTAAGGATCTGAATTCAACTCCAGTTCTGCCGTTTGTGAGCTGTGTGACCTTGGGAAAGTCACTGCCCCTCTCTGATCCTCCAGCGTCCTTTTCTGCAAAACAGAACAAAGTTGCCAGTGCAGAGGAAGGCTGTGAAGAGGGAGTGGGTTAAGGGCTGTGGAAGCCTTTGGGAAGTATGTAAACATGAGGTCTCTTTTTAGTTTCTGGAAGAGGAAAAGGAAGGTCTAAAGAGGGACCATGAGCACCCCCATCACTCTAGCTTGGACTCAGAATTTCACACCCACCTCCTCCACTCAAGCTCATTTCACAGCCCACCAGGCTGAGGTCTCTTGCCAGCATTTGCCCACAAGGAGCCCAGGTGAGATAAAAGGGTCCAAGATCCCAACCTTCTGAGTTGCTAACCCACCCCTCTGAACCTTACAATTGCCTTACTGGTCACCTCACTTGCTGGACACATTGTCCACTTCTTGGTAATCCCCAACCCTAGTGGGTCCTTGACTCACTCACTACCTTAGGTCCCGGGGCCCCTGGACCTGGAGACATCTGGGTACTCTCTCCCACAATTCTGCCCCTCTTCCTGGGCATCAGGGGTGGGAGAGAATGATGGGATTGGCTCTCCAACACAGGACATAGCCACTTCTTCCCAGGAGAGAAACAGGAGGGAGGCCGAGGGGAGGGAGAGGAGGCGAGCTAGGGAGGAGGGGTAATGGCTTAGCCACTAATTGCACCATTACCACCTTCAGAAAAAGGAAAAACCACTCAGTTTTGTTTCTGCGCACAATATGCTTCCTGCTCCTGCCGCCAACGTTGCAATTCAGCGGCAGAGAAGAGAGGCCTTTGCTCGGGGGGCGCACAGCTGGTGGGAGCAGGCTGGGCATGGAAAGCTGAGGCTGCCAGGGGTGAAAGGCAGATGCAGGGGAAGTGGGGGAAGGGCTGCACGGCCACCTCCCTGCCCAGACCCTCTAGCCCTTCCTGGGAGAGGGCATTCATTCCTGAAGGTGTTGCAACAGCCCTTAGTGACCTCTGAGGCCACCTCGGTCACTGTCCAGGGGAGAGGAAAGGGACCCCACCATTTATAGGCTGTGGGATTTTAGATGAGTTACCTAACTTCTCTGTGCCTCAGTTTCCTCATCTGCAAAACAGAGTTACTAATATTCCTTACCTCCCGGGCTGTTTAAGGATGGAAGGAGATGAGCAGACGGGCACAGCTGCTGACACACTATAAATGCTCAGAGATGGGAAATTATTACTATTAAGAGACTCAGAAAGAAACCTCTCCTCACTCTGCTCTGTCTGAATCCTGGAAGCACGTACCACGTCTTTGCTCCTAGCACTTTGTAGCCCCACTGGAGTTGAGTTCCTGGTTTGAGCATCACCTGGCCCCAGCCAGGTCCAAGCAATGCCTGTAGCACAAAGGACCGGGGCTGGGAGGAGAGGGCTCAGAGACCTCTTAGATCACTTAATGAAGCTTTAGAAGTTAATACATAAAACAAATGGCAAACAGGCCCCTGAGGCTATATGAATGGGAGTCTGAAGTTCCGGACAAAGGAGGTGAAAGTCCTGCTCAGCTGGGAGCTGTCCTGACCATCCTGTTCCTGGGCTGGGGGGGTGGGGGGCCAACCCTAGCCCCCCACTGGTGAAGAGAAGCAGGTAGAAAGCAGAACACCTGTCGGGAGGTCGTGCCCTCAGGTCACTAGAAGATCTAGGGGGACAAGAGGGTCAGAGGCTAATGGCCAGCTCTCTCCCTGTTTCTGACAGGGACCATGGAGGTGACCTGTGTGACTTCAGAGAGCAAGGACAACCTAGCCCTGTACCATACGTCCCCCACCCCTGTTGGTCATCCTTCCCTCCCTCTGTCTCCTTTTTCAGCTCCTCTTTTTCCTCTCCTTTCTCTTTCCCACCTTTCCCCCACTTTCCTCCTTCCCCGAAGTGCTTTCTTCTCAATCCTCCCTATCCTTCCTGTGCCTTTTCCCCCCTTTATTTCTACCTCTCTCCCTCCTGCCTCCTCTCTCCCTCCCCAGCCCAGACCCTGTGCAGGAGGGTAGGACACGGCACGACACGCAGGACCTGGTGCCAGAGAGATGGCTGGAGAGGAGGGAGAAGACCCAAAGGTCTCCTTGGCAACTCTCTCTTACGCACACACCCACTTGGAATCTTTGCGAGTTTAGCTCAGGGTATGGGCACTGCCTCGGACAGGCCCCCCGCCCCATCCTGAATTTGACTGTTGCCCCCCCAGGACAGCTAATTCACTGCCTCCCCTGTGCCCACAAACCTGGCAGCTATGCCTGGTGGTGGCGGGCAGTGAGGAGCCAGGCCTGCCTCTGGGATGTGGAGAGAAAGAGCCGATGATTGCACGGGGGGAACCGCTCCTGCCAGACTGCCCACTCCCCAGGGCCATGGCAGGCATGCCAGCCAGCACGTGTGTGCCCATCTGCAACACGCCTGTGGTACTTGAGAGCTGGCCTGCCCGCCACAGGCTGGTGGCCGGGGGCGGGAGCCCCGGAGGTCTCTGAACACAGCCCCAGCATGCTAAGAGAGGGAAAGGGAACACAAGCTATACCCCATGTCAATGGGATGGGAAGGAAAAGAACTAGGGCCAGGGCCAAGTTCCTGGGCCATGGCAGCGGGGGGAATCAGAGCTTGGGAAGCATTGTGCCAGCCCGCTCACATCCCACCTTGCACGGCCCACATGCACACGCTCACACGCACACACCCAAGTGCCTCAGGGTCCTACAGGGCCTGGGCAGGGTACCACAGAAAACGTGCCATCAGAAGGGTCCCCACGAGGCCTATCCCACTAAGGGCAGTGAGCGTTGGGGGGCAGTGAGCGTTGGGGGGCAGAATCGGTGGAAAGTGGGCTGAGGGAGGAATGATCCTGCGGGGGTTCTGTCTAGGTGGAGGGCCATTTGGTTAATGAATGGCAACAAGTAACTCCAGGCTTACACTTGGGAGAGAAGTCGGGGGGCAGGGACCAGCACTGTCCCCTGCGGGGTCCCCCGTAGGAGGCACTGCTTGCAGAGCAGAGGGAAGCAGGGAGCCAGGGGACAGAGGGCCATGGCAGTTAGAAGACACAGCCTACAGTTAGAGGACCAAAATTCAAGTCCAGCTGTTGGTTAGGAATGCTTATGGCTGGTCTTTTTCCCACTGGGGCCTCCATTTCCTCCTAAGAAATATGGGGACAAGATGTTCCCTCACTGACTCCAAAAATATGAAAAATAGTTATTTCTGTTTAGAGCCAGGCCTGGTGCTAAGCATACTGCACAATTTATGCCTCACAACACATATCTGTGGGATGGGTTTGGTCACCGCCTATTTTGCAGAGATGCGACGGGACTTGCTGGTGTAGGGTCTGGGTGACTTCTGCACCTCCGCCCTATGTTCTTTGGCCTGCATGAGGGCTGGAAGGGCCCTGACAGAGCCCAGATGAAGACCAAGGCCCAGAGACAGGAAACTGCCCTCCCTCAGTAGCAGAAGTCAGGGCCAGAGTCAGGACATAATCCAGAATTCCTGACTCCCAGAACAGTGCTCCTTCCCTTACCCTACCCCCTTCCTGCCACTGCCAGGCTGCTTGCCTGAGGCCCAGGGTAGCCAGTCAATACCAAGTGAGAGAAAGAAACACTGCCAAGGTCCAGGGTGGGGCTCAGAGCCCTGCCCTCTAGCCAGGTCTGGGGCTCCCTCCTGGTTCCTGGGGGACTAGTCACATCTGCTCAAGACTCCACAGGCAGGGCCTAGCTAGGATAAGGCCACCCCTGGCTCTAACCTGGCTTGCTGGGAGATGTGCTGCCGTCTGATCCAGCCAAGGGGGAAACCGAGGCTCTGTCCGGCATCTCTAGGCTCCATTCCCCCAGATCAGTGACCCAAGAGGCCAGAGCTGCCTCTGGTCCGCCCTTCCCCCCACTCCTCCCGACTACAGGTGTATGAGCGTCTATTCAGCAGTAGCAGTCAGGGGCCCGATGCAGAGTCCAGAGCCAGGTGCTCTGGCTGGGGGAGAATCTCAGGGGCGATGGGAGACAGGAGGAGGTAGGCAGGAGCCACACTGTCAGCTGGATAGAACAGAAGCCACAACAAGGAGGCTGAGCTTCTCATCCCAAAGCCCTAATCCTGGCAGCTCCTTATCCCAGTCCCTTCCACCCATCTCGGCCCTGGCCAGCTGCCAGTGCCCGGGGTAGGCAGGCTTGGGGACAACCGGACTATGGACCAGGTTGCAGGCTGAAGCTTCAGTGGGGCTCCTGGGCTGTCTTCTGGGTTCTGGGTTAGGCAGGACCCTGAGCCAGGCCAGCTCTAGGCTGGGTTTGAGATGCTGCAGAGCTTCCTCCCAGGGGTAGCCCCAGGGCCCAGCTGGACTCTGTTGAAGGTCAGGTTAGCCATAGGGGGTAGGCTGTGGTGTCCAGGGAGGTGCAGAAAGGGCCTTTTATGGTCCTGCTCTCATGGACCCAAAGGGCAGGGACCCAGGAAGAGAAGAAGGGTTGGAGTTCGAACTTAGACCACCTACGGGTAGTCTTGGGAGAGGCCTCCAGTGAACTGGTGGGAGCCAGGAGCTGCAGGAGAGCCCTGGGGCCACACTATTTTGGAAGGGCACAGCCCTACAGCTGGGGAAGCACCCAGTGGAGCTGGTGTGTCCTGGAGAACAGGCAGACTCTGAACAACCCATCTGTGGGATATGCTGGGTCCAGGACACCATCCCAGTGGACAACTTCTTCAGTCTCCCTCCTGAGCAGGCAGAAGCGCTGGCGGTGGCCGGAACGCAGAGGCCTCAGCCAGTCCCAGCCCCTGTGCTCTGCCCCGCACGGCGCAGGCATCAACCTCCTAGAGACAGAGAAAGATCCCGCTGGGGGGGCAGAGGAAGGGGCCCAGGCTATGGTCAGTCACCTCGGCCCTGCAGCCCCAGGCCAGATGCTTGCTGCTGGGCTCAGCTAGCTCTGCAGAGGGGATGCACTCTGGAACCCGTCCCCAAACCCCCTCCACTGCACCGCACCCAGCCCACCCCGCCCCGCCCCGCCCGTCCTGCTCATCCACAAGCTGACGAGTCCTAACAGGCCTCCTTTGCCAGTGACAAAAATAACTATTTTCAAAATTCACAGCAGGGCTTTCGCCTACACATGCTGCACCGACTGGAACCTGAAGGGAGATATGCAGAACGTAATGTGCGGATAGAGGCACGCTCTGCAGCAAGCAGGCTCTGAGCCCCCTAGGCCCCTCCTCCCGCCACTCAGCCCATGCCCCCCAGCACACGCGTACAGGGGTCCCTGGAACGACCAAGTCGGAAGGGCTCTTAAATCATCCATTGTACACAGGGGGACACTGAGGCCCAGAGAGGCTCCAGGATTTGCCAGAGGTCGCCCAGTGGGCCTGTGGCAGGGCTGGACCAGAACCCGTACATTCTGCTTCCCCACCAGCCTGTCTACCTCCTCTCCCACCGACTCGGTCAATGGTGAGCTCCTACTTGCCCTCAGGAAGCACATACCCACACCGGTGCTCACAGACAGCCCCGCAGCCTTGGCGTCCATGTGACTGCATTTTAATCAAGTTCATGGGCTCTTCCACAACCATTACCTTGGCCAGTATATCTCCATAGTCCTGTGAGGTAGGCGGAGCTAGGGCTAACAACCCCATTTGCAGATGGGGAAATCGAGGGCCAAAGGAGAAGGGTTGGGTCCAAGGTCAAAGGAGCACCCAGTGTCCTGATTGTTGGTTCGGAGCTCTTTTCACAGCTGTTCCCATCACCCTTGATCCTATTGTAGCTAAAAGCCCAGTCTGTCCTCTGGGTGCTAGGGGCCGGAAGGAGAGGTTTCTCCCATAGCTCCCAACACTTGTCTGGCCTCAAGATTGGCCCAAGCCATGGGAGGACCAGGAAAGGCAGCTCCTATCCCTCCACCTCTGCCCTCAGCACTCTGGCCCGACCACCATGCCTCAGCGAGGGTCCAGGCCTAGAGATGCCTCCGTGTGGCCCCTCACCCAAGCAGTATCCCAGAGGTGCAGGCTTCAAGGGCAAGGTCGTCAAAGAGCTGGGAGGTGGCAAGGTCAATGGGAACTCCATCATGGCCCCAGGCGCCAGGTTCACTCCATGGAGCCACCAAGTCATTATAGCTCTTTCACCGAGCAAGACATGGAGGCCCTGAGAGGCCCTGAGGTCACAGAGCAAGTCAATGGAGAGGTGGGACTGGAATCCAGGCAACCGTGTCTAGTTTATTCTCCCCCAGGCCAAGCTCCCCACCCTTCAATGGAGGATCTCTCTGCTCCCCATTTCCCTGCAGTTGGGGACTTGACCTCAGGCCCCTTGGTGAGGAGGGGCAGAGCCAGGCCTGATTGGGGAAGTACATCTAGGGGGACAGAGATCGTGACCTCCCCCCATCAGATCCGCTGGGACATCAGCCTGGTGTTGAGTTTACGAAAAAAGGATCGAAGCTTGCAAATCTTGCATTTTTTCTTGCGGCGCCCTCGGGAGAAGCTTCGAGCCCTGCCTGCCTCTTCCTCCTCTTCCTCCTCTTCCTCATCACTGGCCCAGGGCCCCCAAGCACCCCCATTAAAGTCAGGATGGGCCCGGGGATTCTCAGCTGGGTAACGCACAGGGATGGCTGTGCGGTTATAGTGCACCAGACGGGCCAGAAGGGCACGGACCACATCGGGCCGTTGGCCAGCCAGGTCCTCCCGTTCGTAGGGGTCAGCACTGATGTTGAAGAGCCACACTGCCTGGCGGGCACTGGCCATGCGCTCGAGGTTCCACCAGCTGCCGGGAAAGGCAGCCAGCGTCTGCGGTGGGATCCAATCCCCATAGCCAGGGTCCCCTGTGAGCAGCTTCCACTCACCCACGCGGATGGCAGCCTGCACAGCCGTGTTCCAGATGCCAAAGCCAGCTTCCAGGGAGCCGTGCCGGGCATGGTTGTAGAGGGGGTCGATATTGTGCAGGATCTCTGTGCGCGGCGAGGCCCGGCCCTCACTGATGGTGGGCCACACGTCATAGCCGTCTAGCCCATCCGCCACTGAGGCAGTGCCACCTGCCAGACCCACCAGGGTCGGGTACCAGTCAGTGATGTGCACCAGCGCCCGGCTTGTCCGGCGCTTTCGCTTGAGCAGGGGGCTGTGGACGAAGCCCAGGCCACGCACGCCCCCTTCCCAGTAAGTGCCCTTTCGTCCTCGCAGCGGCCAGTTGCTACCCCCGGAGAAGGTCTGGCCGCCGTTGTCACTGGAGAAGATGATGACACTGTTGTTGTAGAAACCGTAGCGCTTGAGGGCCCCGGTGATGTTGCGCACAGCCTCGTCCATGCAGGTTACCATGGCCGCGTACTTGCGCCGGGCCACGTTGCCCATGCTGCGGTAGCGGTACAGGTACTCGCGAGGGGACTGCAAGGGCGTGTGCACCGCCTGGAACGCCACGTAGAGGAAGAGGGGCCGCCGGGGGCTGTGGCTAGCGAGGATGTGGCTGACCCGCTGGGCGTAGAGCATGGTGGAGTACTGGCCGCTGAGCCCCCAGGCCACGCTCTCGCCCTCGTGCAGGTCAAAGCCACACACCCCAGGCCCATCACAGTTGTCGTAGGTGTAGTAGTCCACATTGCCGGTGAGCGAGCCCAGGAAGGTGTCGAAGCCCCGGCGGGTGGGCAGGCACTCCTTCCGGTAGAAGCCCAGGTGCCACTTGCCCACCATGTGGGTGGAGTAGCCTGCCTCCTGCAGCTTCTGGGGCAGCGTCACCTGGTCCAGGGGCAGGCAGTTGGGCTGCCGAGGGCGGATGATGGAGTGCTGAAGTCCGGTGTGGATCTGGTACCTGGTGGGAAGAGGAGGGCGTGTGGAAGGCACAAGGAAGCTACGAACCACCACTCGGGCCAACCAAGCCCTCAGTGCCCTCCCTGAGAGGGGCTCTGGTCCCAGCACTTCCAGCAAACGCACGTAATCGGCGTGCAAAAAGCACTCCAAGTGCGTTGTCATGACAGAATCCTCAAAATCCTCAAAATCAATGGAAGCTGATTATTCATTGTTGTTTGACATCTGAGGAGACTGAAGCTTGGAATGGTTCAACCACTCACCCAGGATCACGCAGCCAGGAAGGTGGGGGAGTTAAGAGTCGAACCCAGGTTAATCGTGACAAAAAAATAATAATAACTAATATCAAGTCCTCTCTCTGTGCTCGGCATTGTGCTAAGCCCCTTATACTAAGCATCTCACCATCTCCCCACTAACCTAGGGAGTGCATGAATGTCATTATTATTCCCATTTTCCAAATAAGGAAACTGAGGCTCAGTAAGTTAAGTCACTTGCCCAGTGATTCGAACAATTAGTAACTGGAGTGGGGATCTAAATCCCAGGGGGTCTTCAGAGACTTCAGAATCCCTAAGTTCTTTCAAAGAATGAGTCACTTTTGTTTCTGGGTTAACATTTAGTACACATGATCATTGTCCTACGTGGCCATTGGGTTCTGCTTAGTTGTACATGCTCGTGGGTCCAGTGGTATGTAACGGGGCTGTCCTTTACTCAACTATGTATTCCCGGCATTCAGGTGATGTTTAAACAATCCTCAATTACGTATGGAAGGAAAGAATGAAGGAAGGAAGGCAGGCAGGCAGGCACTTAGAGGATTTTAGAGGCAGAAGGGACCCAAGTCAATTTCTAGTGTATTTATCTCGTCTTTAAAAACACAGGTCCAGGAGCACCTGGGTGGCTCAGTTGGTTAAGTGTCTGACTTTCACTCAGGTCATGATCTTGGGATCCAGGGATGGAGCCCGGAGTGGGGCTTTGCATCAGGCTCTGCACTCAGCAGGGGGTCTGCTAGTCCCTCTCCTTCTCCCTCGGGTCCTCCCCAGTTTGTGCTCTCTCTTCCTCTCTCTCTCTCTCATAAATAAATAAAATCTTAAAAAAAAAAAAAAAGACAAACAAACAAAAACCCCATGTCCAGAGGAGGGGAAGGGCCTTGCTCAAGGTCACTTCAGGGGTCAGGGGAAAAACCAGGACTTGAACATAAGTCCAAGAGGAGTCCAAACCCAGACTAGTCTCCAGCAAACTCAGCTGCCATGTCTCTTCCCCACGGTGGCCTCAGTGAGCTCACATAGACGGGTGAGTTGGGTAGAACGGGAGATCTCTGAAAACCCTCCAGTTACCAAATTTTATGAGACCAGTTCTTACATGCCTGCCTATAAATTCATGTGGCCCCTGGATCTGGGTCACTCACCCAGGCTGACGCTCTGAGGCAGGAGCAAATGGTTAGCAGAATCCTGCATTCCTCGTCTATTCATTCAAATCCCTTCTGCGGTCAAGGTCTCCATGTGATCTGCTTGTGGTGTCCAGCCTTTACTCAAGTCTTAAAAGCCCAAAGTAAATAAGAAGGCTGGAACTTCACAAGGGTCTTAGAATCCCACAGCTTTTTCTCACCCCAGAGGAATCCTAGTTAAGCCAAGACCCGACAACCTGACTCCTTTAACCCAGGCCTGGGCAGGGCTGGGGCAGCGGGGGGGGGGGGGGGGGGGGGGGGGGGGGGGGGGGGGGGGGGGGGGGGGGGGGGGGGGGGGGGGGGGGGGGGAACGACTCTCTATTTTTGGTTTCTCTAACTTAGAGCTCTCATCGCTAGTATCACTAGCTACTGTCGCCATTTTTATATTTGTCTCTACACCACATATATTATTTCATTCAATCTTCATTAAAAGCTACAGGGAAGACTATTATTATCCCCATTCCACAGCTGATGAAACTGAGGCTCTCAAAGTACAGCATGGGCCCAACTGCAGACAGCTAGCCAGCAGGGGCTCCGAGCTTGGAACCCAGGTCTACACAGCTTGTGCTCAAATCCTCTCGGTGATGCTGGCTCTGCAGCCCTCAATCAAGCTAATGAATGATTCCATTTAATATAGGAAGTACCCCAGGACCAAGCAGTGGCAGGGCCTCATCACAGAGCTGGGTACCGCGGAGGACCGGTTTGTAAAGTGGGCGGGCCAGCTATGGGTCACCGAAGCCCGGCTGCAAGGGGGTAACAAGAGAAACACTGGCTCTCTCCAGCATCGCCGAGCATGACTGGATGCATTAACAAACACTAATGAGAGTCGTCAGCATCAGTCAGATGGAGCCAGCTGCAGGGGGCTGAGGGCAGACGCTGCCCAGCCACGCTCAGCTAACTTCCCAGATCAGGGGGTTGGAACCCTGCCCTGCCGGCTGCTCATTCCCCTGCTTCAACCGAAAGTCACCTTTCGAGAGAGAAATGCTAGCTTGTGCACAATTCTTGGAGATGCGGGTTCTTTTCCCTCTGCTGGAGGTTAGTCAACATTTGGCCCTCGCCAACACTACTGACGCCCCAACCCATAACACACACACCAGCCCCTCTTCCACACTTTCCCAGTTCCCTCTCCCTCTCTCTCTGTTCCTGGAGCTGAATGCTGCGTGCCGGAGTGGAGGAAGAAAAGGGACCTATTTGACTCCCTGCTCTGGGACCCCTGCCAACCACCTGGCTGCTCAGCCCCCTCTCCCACTGACCCTGAAGTTGGGCAGAGGCATGAGTTGGGCCCCCATTTGACTCCATGCCTCAGTTTCTCCCACCCGGGGAAACAGGGGGAGCAAGGCTCTGGTTCCTGAGATCATGCTAATGGCTTTTGGGTGGAAATTCGGAGAAGGCATGACTTGGACCCCATCCAAGGAGGATTAGCTTCAGTCTTGCCAAAGGATTTTCTCCTAAGTGGCCAGAGTTTGCCTTCCACACCCCCACCTCCTGTTACCCTGCTCTTTTAATCCTGTAATCCTGCCGCCTTGCCTGTAGACAACTCCTTATGGAGAAAGCAGCACGTCTCCTGGGGGCTCCCAGCCAATTTAGGAGGATTTTGCAGATGAAAAAACAGAGGTTTGGAGAAGTGAAGTAACTAGCATAAGGTTCCACAGGTCAGGGCATCCTGTATGTGTCTTTCTGCCCCACCTACATGTTTCTTGGTTTCCTTTCCCTGCAGCCCTTGGGGTTTGGGGACCCTGATCCCTCCGGTGACATAGAAGCTGCCATTTATTATAGCCAAGCAGGATACATACAACTCATCCCACCCTCGCCACTCTTCTTCAGGATAAACACTGCCCTCCACTCTGCTTACGGACAGACAAGGAAGCAGAGGCTTAGAGAAGCTAAATGATTTGCTCATGGCCCCCGGGTCTGTAATTAGAAGCAGCGTTAAAACCTAAGTGTCAGAGACTACCGTGTTTCTCTCACAAAGGGATGCCCAGATGTCTCCTTCGCATGGTGTACAGTGTGTCCTAGAACATCAGGAGGAGGAGACCTCAAAGATGATCCAATCCATTCAGGGTACAGTTGGAGAAACTGAGGCCCAGAGAGGGCAAAGGACTTAACTAATGATCACACAGGCAGCTGGAGACAGAATTGGTGGAGTCCTGGTTTCCCAGGTCCCAGAGGGGTTGGGGAGTGGGGGGGCTTCTGTGAATGCAGAGGAAATCTACAGACGGGATTTATTTGGGGCACACCGGGCCAGTCCCAGCAGCCTGGGTCATGCCTACCTGCCAGTGAGAAGTTGGCTCCGCGAAGGCGTGCAGATGGGCTGAATATAATAATTCTCCAGCTTGACACCCTCGGCTGCCAGCCGGTCCAGTGTAGGGGTCTCGATATCGGAGCCGTGGTAGCCCACGTCGTGGTAGCCCTGGTCGTCGGTGAGGATGAAGATGATATGGGGAGGCTGGGGTGGAGCGGCCGAAGGCTGCTCCACCCAGGCCTCCCCAGGCCCGTCAGCCACCAGACTCGGCTTGGCCCAGTCCCAGGACAGGTAGCCGACGCTGAGCAGGCTGACCAGCGAGAAGCCAGTGAGGGCGTGCATCGCCATGCCGGCCCGCGCGTCCCGGCGCACAGGGTTCCCGGGGCCTCACCGCCGCGCGCGCCCAGGGCGCACGGCCAGCACGCCCGCCGGCTGGCGGGCCTGGAAGCTGCGAGATCGTTCAGCGGCCCCGGGGGCAGCCCAGAAGTTGGATCAGGACCGGAGGGCGGACCTGCGCGGCCACAGCGGGGCGCACTGGGGAGGTCAGGCCCGCACAGAGCTGCCTCCCGCCGCCTGCGCGCTCGCCCTGCACCGCCCTCGCTCCCTCTCCCCCAGCTCAGCCGGGCCAGCCTGAGACGCGGCGTGGCTGCTTCCAAAAAGTGCTCTCTACCATCCTCTGACTCTCCCCTTCCCACTACCCCTCGATTTCTCCCGCCTCCTAATTTCTCTCGCCTCTGCTTTCCTTTCCTCCTCCTCCCGACCCTCCAGCCCCCGGCCCTGCCTCTCGCCCCGCCCGGAGTCCTGAGAACAGTCGGGCTCCCCGCAGGGAGGCGGGCAGGACCCCAGCGGGGAAGGGGAGGGAGGCACGGGTTGGGCGGGCCTGGGGGGGACACCGCGGGAGAGAATGCGAGAAAGTTGTAACATCTGCCGGGGCAGAACCCCAGGTGGAGGGGCGGGACGGGGAGCAGCGGCTCCGCCCCGGGCGGGAAGCCCAGGCACGGTCGGCCCTCTAGCTCCCTGGCTCCGGCCCCCTCCCGGCCGTCCCGGGCGGAGAACAGGAGGGAGAGGGGCTGCTTGGAATTCAGTGGAACAGCTCCGGAATGGCCCCGTCAGACATTCCAAGAACTTGGAGCCTTAGCACCTCTGTGTGCCAGCCCTGGAGGGGACGTGCATAGTTTTCTATTCCAACCCGCTCGTTCTACAGTTGGAGAAACTGAGGCCCTGAGATAGGTAGAAACTGGTGTAAGTCACAGGGCATGTTAGTAACTTCTTCCCGGGGGCTTGGTGGCTGCTAGAGTGGCAGTAGAGACCGCAGTGGAGAACAGGGACGCCTTTAGCAAGCGCCTGAGGCTGGAAATCAGGAAATTAGGTTCTTGCCTTTGCCAGCTTCCCTTTCCCCATCCCGTCCCCTCCCCGTCTTCATCCTGCCCTTCCGGGATAGAACACGGGGCGCTAAAATCCAGAGGGCCGGGGCTGTTGAATACATCTTGTATCCACAGGGTCCAGAAGTTAATCAGCATGTGTTGCATGAATGAATGGATGAGTGGGCCTCCCGCAGAGGTGCAGGCCAACTCTCACCCAAGGAAATCTCCCCAGCACAGAAGGCAAGCTGGAGGGACTCCTGTGCCAGGCAGGTATCATAAAGGAGTAAAGCAGGGGGATGGCTGAGTTGCCAGAGGGAAGGCAGGGGCTTCGGTGAGCCAAAGACAAGCCAAAGACCAGAAGACTTGTGTCCCGCTGACCGTTGTCATGCAAGAATGTGGGCCAGTGTTTCCAGATCTTCTGATTTTCCAAGAACACCCAAATCCGGATTATTATGAGAAATATCCCAACGGTTAAGTGCTAGCAACTAATTTAAAGCAAATTTAAGCGCTGCACAGGCCAACTCAAACCTGAGAAATATGTTAGGCCGTCAGGTGCCTTTTGCCACTTCCGCTCTGCTTTATTGTTTTCCAAAGTTGTCCTAGGCTGCATTTTTAAATGGGAGAACTGAATTAAACAAAAGCAGTTAGGCTCCCTTACCACCAGCACTTCAGATGTTGGTTCTGCTGAGCTCCAGGAGGGGAGCTGGTAAAGCTGTATTTTCCAATCTTATGTGGCCAAGGACCCTCCTTTCCACAGGGCTTCTAGAAGGGCCAGTGTCTGGGGAATTGAGGGGAATGAAGAGTGCCCAGGTGTGTCTTCTCTGCTAGCATCTTTCCCCTGCCAGTATGCTGTCATAATCCCTTCCCTCTTCCTTAAAACCACTGTGTGTGGGGAAAGAAACCAGACCTCCAGAATAGCAGCAGGAGTGAACCCACATTTTTTTGAAATGAGGGCTGCGTGGAGCCGGCAGCTCCCGTTTGCTCAAAGCCCCATAGTGAGGGTGACCAGATTTATCAGAAGGGAAAACTGAGCCTGTTGTTCTGGCCAAAGAAACGTTGAGGACAGACAGGGAAAATACAGCCTCCTGAGGGGGAATGCTGCTAAAATGGTGTTTCTGGAGGCTTCAGCCTGAAGGCTGTCCTGGGGGTCAAAGTGGGACGAGTCACGGGACGTCAGATGCACTTGGGTTTTGCAGCCTTCACATTGTCCCAGACCTCGGTCAGAGGAGGAATAGAAGTGGCACAGGGAGAATGGCAAGGGAGGTGGGGTGGGGAGGGATGTAGCCTGGAAGGAAAGAGGCCTGGGGAGGTGGGGAGGGGAGCCCACAGGCTGCAGATCTCAGGGTGGGGTGGGGGGTGTCAAAGGGACAAGATAAGCTGAATTTCTAAGAATTCAAGACAGTGGGCTCTGGCATCAAACTGCCTGTGTTCAAATCCTCCCTTTTATTTGGGGTGAGGCCCTTGGGCAGATTATTTGGCCTCCCTCAGCCTCAATTTTTTCTTCTATAAAATGGGATGATAATATAAATTAGACACAGTACAGTGTTCAGGAAAGTGCCCAGCCCAGAGTAAGTACTCCGTGAATGTGAACGATTATGATGGTTGTTCTCTGCGGTTCAGGAAGAGAAGACTAAGTCCTGTGGGTTGAATGTTACCGGGAGGCAGATTTCAGGCCAATTTAAGGGATTACTTTTGTAGGAAATCTGGCGGTTTTCTTAATATAAGGATGGCAGTGATGGGTGAATCAGCACATGTCGAGAAGTAGGTGGGACTCTGGGGCCCAGCTCATGTTCCCCAGCATTCATGTTTAAGGACCCCTTAGTACTCCCCCAAACCCATGGTGGCCTCAGGGGACATCTTTCCCCTCTAATGTTCTAGGCAAATGAATACTGACTGGCAACTCTGAATGCCATTACACAGCAGGACCAGGCTGGAACATTTAGGCTGGACATTTCCAAAGGCTCAGGGATGTCGAGGGGGGAAATAAGCAAAGACTAATGTAAATCAAGTCATATCGGTGTTAAGACGTGACTCACTCATCTTCCCTTTGTGTTCCCTACAGGATGCCTACCTGCCTTCTTCCCTGAGACAATGTCCATCGGCCCTATTGCCACCCAGATGGATTCAAGAACTCGAAAATGTCTCAAGTTCAGGCCCAAAAAGTAATTCTCAGAGAAATAGAAGTTCCCTCTTGAGCCAAGCTAGCCTCTGCAGTTTCCGTCTCAGTACCTACCTGTTTCCAAGGTGAATGACAGCAGAAACATCCATCCCCTACAGAGGGGGGAGATCTGCGCCCTCCTTCACACAGGTGCGTACTTCCCCCATCACCCACAAAGAGCAGCTGCATTAAAACAGGACCAGAAACCTAACACCTGCTCACTGAACGCAGATCAGACATGGTGGGGGTATAGTGCTGTTACTTCCTGCCGGACTTCAAAAAGCACTGAGCTCCGCCCGTTACTAGCACAAGGCAAAAGGGGCAGAAAGTGCCCATCTGTCCAGGAGGGAAAGAGATTCCGAACTGAAATGGGGAGCAAAACTGAAGGACGTCGAAAGTTCTTTCCAGCTTGAAAATGTTATGATTCGGATTATTTACCCATAGAAAACTGTTTGGGATGCGGAGATCTAAAAGTGAAAAAGTGGGTGGGTCCGTTTTGTGGCTTTGTCTTTCATGGCTGTGTGTGTGGTGTAGGTGTGTGTGTATGTTTGGTCATTTTTGAGCTAAAATTAACTCAGTACAGATGTTATTTTCTTCTGACTTAATTGACCTTGGCAAAGATCTTCTGCACAGATTCTGCATGCTCTTGTCCTCTGGAGGTCAATTTGTGTAGGCTGGGCCAAGTCAAGGACTGGAAAGATAACACAGAAGTCGTCTGGACAGTCAAAAATGTCTTAGAGTTCAATTCCTTAACTCAGAGTGGAGCTCCTCGGACTTTTCCCAGTCCAGGCCTACTGACTCTTGCTTTGTATGCAATTGTTACAAGGCTAATGAATTTGTTTCCCCATCTGAGAATATTGGAGAAAGTTCAGAGGGAATTAAGTCGATGGTGGCTTGAGGCACTTGCCTGTTCTGTAGCAATACAGATTCACAGTGAAAGCATCAGGGAGAAACAAAAGAATAAACATAAAAATCAGACCAATGAATTCCCCAAAAGCTGGGGCGGTTAGGGCCATTTGGTGCCCAAGCAAAGAGCTATGTCCACGGGCACCACCAAATCATGGCCATTCCACGGAAGGGAATGTGGGGTCACCCTTTGGCATTTAAATTCTGTTCAAGATCCTCTTTTTAAGAAAGCTGGAGAAAGGGGCTCCTGGGTGGCTCAGTGGGTTAAAGCCTCTGCCTTTGGCTCAGGTCATGATCCCAGGGTCCTGGGATCCAGCCTGGCATCAGCATCCATGGCATCAGGCTCTCTGCTCAGCGGGGAGCCTGCTTCCCCACCCCCTATCTCTCTGCCTGCCTCTCTGCCAGTCAAATAAATAAACAAAATCTTAAAAAAAGAAAGAAAGAGAGAAAGAAAGCTGGAGACGGCATCTGCGATGTTTTAAGGTTTCTATCAAAACTGGTTACTTTGACTGGTTCCTGCTGTAAGCCCGGCTTCAGCTTCAGCTGGAGAGCACCTTCCCCAAAGATTCAGGCTCAGGCAGCGGTTCTGCAGCAAGAAGGATACAGCCCTGCCCGGGTGCCAGAGGTCGGGCTCCCCAGCAGCAGGCCGGGCTCAGCGGCCTCCTGCCTCTCCTCGGAGCCCACAGAGGCCAGCATTACATTCCTCGCACTTGAAGCCCTGCAAGCTCCTGGGGCTTGAGAGGGCGTGGGGCGTGTGGGATGTGGCACTCAGCACACTGAGTGGGAGCCCAGAATTCGGCTCCTGGCATCCTTTCCAACAATCAGGCCGTCTCCTCCTAATGAGCAGTTTCTCTATTTGCAAAATGCCTCCCCGAGAGAAAATTCCACAGGTTTCCTTGGTCCTCCAGTCTAGTGGCCACAGGTTCTCACTTTAACTCCCACGCTTGACTGGTGCCTTGTTAGTTACAATGAATGAACGATCCTAGGTGAGGTCAGAGGTGTTTCAGGAAGCCATGCTGGGTGCAGCCCATAGACGACTGACTGCCTAGACAAGCCGCTCTCCCCGGAGGGGGGCAGGCTGAGGGGCATCCAAGACCCAGTCCTTGCTGGATATTATTTGGGCAAAATGGTTCTGGGAGGAAGAGCATTTTCCCCCTTGATGGGGATACACCTCCTTCTGCATTTCTGAGCAGGGAGACACACTCCCGACCCTTGCTTCCGGCCCTCTTAATGGTCTCACCGAGTCCCCCTTGTTTTAGCATCAGAATTCCCATATCAGACTTCTGAACCGCGAGTGGCAAGAGCCAGGGCACCCTGGTCCCTTGCCTTTAACCCTTCACGGGGCCCCAGTCCTGGGCATTTCAATGGCTCCTTTCTCTGGCGCTCAATGAAACATTCTTCCGAGCAGGTTATTGAAAGCAGAGCTCCGGGTCCACAATGGGTGCTCTGTGCTCACAGCCGCTGCCCAATCTGTTTGCCCAGCTCGACTGCGGCCTCGCCTCTCCGCACACACCCCACCCTCCACCCACCCGACCCCGGCCCCACCTCGAGGCCAGCTCAAAGGGAGGCCCTATGAAAGGACTTGTTCTCCACCTTCTCAGAAGTTCCCGCTGTGGCCTCTGCCAGCCTTGGGAGGAATTAGCCCAACGGGACCCAGGCCTGCCTCCAGCCCGTCCATCCGGGGCTCTACCCACTTTGATGTCCAGAGGTTTCCGTCCTCCCTGGTCAGCTGGCTTCTCTCTCACACGCACACACCAGGTGGGACTTTCAGAGAAAGAGGTGAAGTCCCAGAGAGTGAGACTGAGAGTGAGGGGCCCTGAGATCCAGATAGGTGGAGGGGCTCGGAAAAGTGAGGCTGCCAGGCTGCCCACTAGCGTCCCCCCACCCTAGGTTCAGGGAAGGAAAGAGTGCCCCGGTGAGACCCCGGGAGCCAATGGCTGTGTTCCAGCCCAGCTCTGCCATTGGCTAGCTGTGTGACTAGCTGCCTGAGTCGACCTCTCGGTGCCCCGGTTTTCTTGTTTGTAAAACAGGAATAATTATAGTAGCTACCTCTTAAGGTTGTTGTAAGGCTTACAACAGACAAGGCATGTGCCTCTCTGAGCATGAAGACTGGTGCATTATAAGCTCTCATGAAAAGATAGCTGTTGTTGTTATTGTTACTATATTTAAATTCTATTGTTACAATACTTGGAGTTTATTCCTACAAGTGCATAGCCTCAGGGACAAAAATCTGCATTCCCTTGATCAAGTCCTTTTTCTCTTCCAGAATTTTCCATGGCTAGCTATGCACAGTCTGTAGTAATAACGCTATAATAGCCTGCATTTCTTGAACACCCACTATGTGCCACGTGCCATGCGTGACCACATCATCTGATTGAATTCTCATGCAGGCCTAGGACACGGGTAAAATTATTACCATCACCTGCATCTTCCAGATAGAGAAACTGAGAAGCAGAGGAGGAGTAAATAATTTGCCCAACTTCACACAGCTAGGAAGTGTCAGAGCAGGATTTGAACGCAGGTCTGGGATCTGAGGGCTGTTGTACTGAATGCGCCACTATTTCCTCTCCTGTTAGAGACCCCCAGCCTCTCACTGGGGTCTTCACTTCTGGTTCCCCCAGTGCCCTTGGTGGTTGGACCCCAGCTCTCTCAGTGCACAGGAATCCCCTGGCACTCCCCGGGGGGTCCTGCCTCACATGCTGGCATCTAGGGTAGAGCTCCACCCCTTGGCCCCCAGTGCCTCTTGGCCCTGCTCCCTGCCCTTTGCATCCCCTCCCTGAGGTCCCAGTGCCTGCTCCAGTATCTTGGAGATGTCCCCCGAAGTCCTTTGAGGCAGAGGCTTCCCCTGGCTGCCTGACTTCTCAGAAACAGATATCACCTGTCACCTCTGTCTCTCTGTGAAACAAGAGCCTGTCTCCCAGGGCAGCTGTGTTGCTGGGCTTTTCTTCTAAGGGACAGTGCAGCCCAGCCCCCGCTGCCTCCTGGCCCTGGCTAGACAGCTCCAAGCCAGGGATGCTCACTAATGATGGGGAAGAGGCTTGCCTCGGTTTCCATGGCAACGGCTAAGCTCTGCTTAGTCAATCACTCTCTGAATCTCCTGCTGGTCTGAGAGTTATTTTGCATAGACATGCTTCACTCTTACCCAAGAACTCTGCACTGGCTCTTCAGATCCTTCCAGATAGCTTATAAAGTTGATTTTTGCTTTCCTTCCTTGGTCAAGTTCCTTTATCTTGAAAGCTCAGCTCAAATCCCACCTCTTCTTCTTCTTTTTTTTTTAAGATTTTATTATTTATATGACAGACAGAGATTACAAGTAGGCAAGAGAGGCAGGCAGGGAGAGAGAGGAGGAAGCCAGCTCTCCGCGGAGCAGAGAGCCCGATGTGGGGCTCGATCCCAGGACCCTGGGATCATGACCTGAGCTGAAAGCAGAGGCTTTAACCCACTGAGCCACCCAGGTGCCCCAAATCTCACCTCTTCTAAGAGACCTTTCCGGGTCCCCTCCTCTCACCCCTTCCCAGGTGTAGTCAATCTCCTGCACCCCGCGCTCCCCTGGGGCATGTTTATGGCTCTCTTAGATCACAGTCTGCCTGTTTCACAGTTATTTATGTGTCTCCCTCTGAGCCCCCGGTGAGTGATCAGCCCATAGTAGGTGCTAAACAAACATTTGTTTGAATTTATTTGTTTCCCTTTCAGGGTTTTAAAAAATTACTATTATTAACAGTACAGACCCTTACTAATAATCCCTATGCTTGTAAAATTATTTACAGTTTATATATAGCTTCGTGCTCGAGGGCTTTAAACTTTAAACCCCAGCTCCTCCCTTGCGAGCTCTCTGACAACGTACAAGCCCAGTGACTGTTCTCAGCTTGCTTCTCATCCGTAAAATGGATTGTTGTAAATATTAAAATAAACGTGTAAAGAGTTTACTTAGCACAGGGCCAGATGCTCGCAATGCCTCAGTGAAATGTTAGTCATTATTCTAACTATGGTCTCATTTGGACCCCACCAGAGCTCTAGGATGAGAAGACGGGGGCAGTGTTTTGTGGGTTTTTTTGTTTGTTTGTTTTTTAAGATTTTATTTGTTTATTTGACAGACAGAGATCACAAGCAGGCAGAGAGGCAGGCAGAGAGAGGGGGAAGCAGGCTCTCTGTTGAGCAGAAAGCCTGATGCGGGACTCGATCCCAGGACCCTGGAATTATGACCTGAGCTGAAGACAGAGGCTTTAACCCACTGAACCACCCAGGCGCCCCAAAGGGCAGGGTTTTTGTCAGTGGTGTTCTTGTCGCCCAGGACACGCGAGAAGGCTGAGGCTCGGAGAGGGGAAAGTTGGCCTAAATGTTCAGACCTCCGCCGAGTGCTACGGTAGGTGCCCGTCGTCAGCCGTGGAGCCCTCTCCCCTTTCTTGGTGCTGGAAGCTGCATTTCCCTGTGCAGAGCCACTCCTTCCTCCTGGTGGGTCCCCTCTGAGGCAGGCTTGGCTAATCAGAGCATCAGATGTCTCTGGTCACAGTGATTAGTGCTGGGGACAGGTGAGAGGACCCAGCTCAAAGGGAGTCCAATGAGACTCACTTCTGAGGTTTTGTTTGCATTTCTGAGAACAAGATTGTCTCTTCGCTGATGGACTGGAAGCCTAACTCTAGGCTGACTCTAGGGGCCAACTCTAACAGAGAGGAAGGCCAAGTGCAGAGGTGAAGACAGATTCATCGTATTGTCAGTTGAGCCGAGGAATTCCGAACATACTCCCTGTGGACTTCGGCAATGGGAATGGGTACGGTCCTTCCATCTTGCACCAGGTTGCGTTGGTGTGCATCACCTGCAACTGAACAAGTACCAGCTATTGCACATATCGTGTCTCCTCCACACTGAGGTCAGGGGTCTCTCCATTGCGTTCGTTCACACAACAAACACTGAGCACTTGCTATGTGCCACCTACTACTTCCCAGGGCTGAGACTGCAGGGATGGGCAAGACAAACCACCCAGCCCTTGGGGTGAGCTGATGGTCCATTGTCATCCCACTTGACATAGGAAGAGAATGAGGCTCAGAGAGGGGGACATCGCCAAAGTACGTGTCCTTCAAATGATTCAGGGTGCCATGGTTCAGAGTGAGGCTGGCCAGAAGCTGGGACAGGCAGCTGGGACTGGCCAGTCACTGTCAGGAAGGACTGGTTGAGGCATTCATGAGTTTCTGCTTATCCCAGGTCAAAGCAGGAAGGTTCTGGACCCAAGTAAGAAGTGCGACACAGAGGCTGAGACTCTAGACCTCCAGCTCGAGCACTCCCGACAGGGGATGTTTTCCTGGTAACAGTGTGGTCTCTTTGGGGGGTCTGATTTGGGGGATTTGACTCCCGTGCTCCAGGCTGAGTGGATAGCCTCTCCTCCTGGGCTAGAACTCGATTATTAAAGGCTCTCCAGCCTCAGGATTATCCCAGGAGGAGACTTCCCCTGGGATCTCTCACTACACTTCTCAAAGTGAAAGGCCCACTTTCCAGCCCAAGCTGAGACAAGTTTTTCTCCTCCATCTGATGACTCAGCCCCTGGGAGAGCCCAGTCTCTCCAGGGCTGGGCCCCTTGGGGAGGCTGTGATGTCTAGAAGTTGGATGTGCTCTCAGCTTGCTTTGTTTGTCTCTGCCTCATCTGGATCTAGAGTCTGACATATAATAGATGAATGCGTTTTTCTCGAATGAATGTTTGTGGGTTTTGGTTTGCTTGTTTACTTGTGGGGGGGTTTTCCGAAGGAGAGTGTGTGCCTATCCCGAGGCAAGCTGACTGTGAAGCTAGTATGGTTTAAGCATCTGGACCCTTCCCCGGCACCGGCCCCTCTCTAAGCCCTGGGAGGGGCCCCAGCCATGGTCACATGCTTCTATAAAACTTACACAAGGCATTTGAACTGCAATCAGTCAAGATCACTCACTTTTTCCATGCTGCCCTCCTTACTGTCAGGTCTTCCTTTGTCCAATGCCTTTAGAGTAGCTGTGGGGGATCTGGGGGATCTGGCTAAGGAGAAGTGGAATTGGTGATACCTTTAGTTTGCATCTGGCGGCTGTCTAGGTCTTGCATGTAGTTCAGTCAGCTGTTTCAGGATAGGAACATCCTGAAGGACCCTCTTGCTGTCTACCGAGCCCACTCACCTGGCATAAAGACACAGAGATGAAGGCTCCGAGCTGCATGGCGCCATGAACCTGTCCTCCAGGATCTGGCAACAGAACTGTGTGTGCTGGAGAGGAGGGCACCTTTGGAAGCTGGAGGCGAGGCTGTAGACAGTTCTTCCAATGATCAGGCCTCTACGATTGTAAGCAGATAAGCCTTCCCTTCTTTTTTTGTGGCTTATGGTTGAACTGCATCCCTCTGAAAAGATCTGTTGTTGTCCTCATTCCCAGTACCTCAGAATGAGACCTTGGTTGGAAATAGGGTCTTCTTGGAGGTAGTCAAATTAAAACGAGACCCTTAGAAGGGACCTTAATCTGATATAATTGTGGTGACCTTATAAAAAGGGGGAGGTTTGGGGGCACCTAGGTGGCTCAGTGGGTTAAGGCCTCTGCCTTCGGCTCAGGTCATGGTCCCAGGGTTCTGGGATGGAGCCCCGCATCGGGCTCTCTGCTCAGCAGGAAGCCTGCTTCCCTTCCTCTCTCTCTGCCTGCCTCTCTGCCTACTTGTGATCTCTCTGTCAAATAAATAAATTTAAAAATCTTAAAAAAAAACAAACAAACGGGGAAGGTTTGGACACAGAGATGTACAGACAGGGAAATCCCAGGTAGAGATGAAGGCAGAAATCGGGGTGTTGCTTCTACAAGGCAAAGAACACCAAAGACTACCAGCAAACCCCTAGAAGCCAGGAGAGGGGCCTGGACCAGATTCTTTCTCACAGCCCCCAGAAGGAACTGATACTTCCAGCACCTTGATTGCAGACCTCTAACCTCTAGAACTGGGAGACAATACATTGCTGTGGTTTAAGCCCCACAGCATGGAACTTGGTTATGGAAGTCCCAGTAAACAAATCCACATGGGAAACAGAAGTCATTAGAAGACCTGTGTGTGTGTGTCCCAAACCTGGGGCAACACCACACACAGTGAGAACATCCATGTGTGAAGTCCCATGTTTCATGCATTCCAACTAGCACAAATCAAAAGGAAAAATCCAGTTAACCCTGCAAGAAGGAGGAGCCAATTATCTTTCCATTTTCTTTCCAGGAGCATACCTTAGATGACACCGGTGCCCTGCCCCCCACCCTCCAAGAACTACACGGCTCCCACCATCTGGAACCTTCTCTCATTGTCTGCAGCTAAGACTTCCCTACCTCTACCCCAAGGGCCTCCTCCTATTACCTGTGTATGCACACCCACATCATATTTAGAAAACAACCAGCTGGGTTCTGCTTCTATGGGCCAGATCTCAAATTGGGGATTCTAGAGGTTTAAGGGGTAGAGTGACCTGAACCCTGTCCCCCAAACCACCCTTCCTCGTCAGTTTCCATTCCTTCCCCCAGCCCAGAAAACCAAATCAGAGTTCTTTCCTCTCAGACCCTGAAGGAACATTGCCTTCATGTTTGGCCCCAGGAGAACATTCTCAATTACCCTGGAAAGGCCATCTAAACATTGGCGATTCTGCTGGGTTTTTCTTTCCACCTTTTCCTCCTCCTTCCCCTGGCCTGGCCTCCAGCCTCTCTTCCATATTCCGTGCCCCACAGTGTCCTCAGGGGGAACCCAGCCCTCTCTTCCTCTGCAACCCACCTCCCACCCACACTTACCACCAGCCTCCTTTCTCTTATCAGATGACTGGCCACTCAGGTTGTTTTTCTTAGGCGTCTGTCTGAGTCTCTTGGCTTAGGATGTGAGCAGAAGCAGAGAGAAACTATAAGGTGGTTCTTCTGTAGCAGCCAGGTGGGGATTCAGGGGCTCACCATGCGGAGGGTTCTAGAACAACCTCGAGTACAACTTGACTCATCAAGATTCTGGACTTGACACTGAGAAAAGGGGATTGATCAGGACCCTTGGAGTGACAGAAACCCATCTTGCCAGCTTAACGCATGAAAGGGGAGTTTTTTGACTGATGGAGCCATGCGGAAGAAGAAGGGGAAGAATGGGGCTCCTGCGGGGACTTACATTCTCCCGTTTCTCACCTTTGCCCCCTCTGTGGCTGTCACTTTTATTTTTCCAGGCTTACCAGGAAAACGTTTGCTCACAGACCCTTTCTTGGCCCAAGTTATAAAGTCCCAGAGACCTCACACATTACTAGTGGGAATATTCAGAATCGTGCAGCCACCATGAAAAACAAAAGTCAACGTGGAATTACCTTAAGACCCAGCAATTCCATGCCTAACTGTATGCCCCCCAAAATTGAAAATAAGGACTCAAACATGTACTTGTACACAAATATTCATATAGCACTATTCATGATAGCCAGAAGGTGGAAGCAACTCAAAGGTCTTTCAGTGGATGAATGGGTGAACAACTTTTGGTAAACACATGCCATGGACTATCACTCAGCCACAAAAAAGGAATGGAATATTGAGACATGCTTGGTGTGAATGAGCCTCAAAACCAATATGCCAAGGGAAAGATGCCAGATGCCAAAGGTCGTATATGTCTGATTCCATCTGTGGGATATAGCTAGAAGAGGACAATCCATAGAATGCAATTTGGTGGTTGTCAGAGGAATTGGAAAGAGGAAATGTGGAGCTTAATTGGTGTGGGGTTTCCTCTGGAGGTGATGAAAAGGTTTTCGAATGAAGAGGGGGTGGTCGTCCAATGTTGAATTGCTCCCTCACCTTTAGAAAGTTAATTTAAGGTCATACTCATTTCATGACCATAAAATGTAAAAGCCCCCCGAGAGCAGCTCTAGTTGGCCTAGCTTGGATCACGTACCCACCCTGGCCAATCAACAGGGATTAGGGGTGGGATCTTCAAAGACAGGGCAGCTCGCCTTAGAGTCACATGGTTGCAGCTGGGGGAAGTTCCATTTCCTGAAGAGGTGGGAAACAGAGCCCTCTTCTGAGACAATGAAACCTTAGTTGAATAAAAGAATCACCAAACAGCAGGGCTAAGAGAAAATCTGGAACTACACCATCTATTTGGTGGCTACTAGTTAAATATGGCCATTTATTTATTTTTTAGTATTTTATTTATTCATTTGAGACAGAGAGAGAGAAAGAGAGGATAAGCAGAGGAAGAGGCAAAGGGAGAGGAGAGGGAGAAGCAGACTCCCCACTGAGCTAGGATTCCATATCCCAGGACCCTGGGATCGTCACCTGAGTGGAAGGCAGGCACTTAACCGACTGAGCCACCCAGGCACCCCAAGTATGGCCATGTAGACTTAGATTAATTCAGTTTCTAAATGGCATCAGCACCTTTCAACAGCTAGTGGCTACCATATTGGACAACAGAGATATATAGAACTTTTCCATTATTGCAGAAAGTTCTATTGGACAACAGTAATTTAGGGATCATGAGTCCAAGCCCTTCATTTTTCAGGTACAGGAAATGAGACCTAGAGGAGGAAAGGACTTACATAAATATACACAATATTTTAGGGACATAACCAGAACCAACACTCAGGCTTCTTGAGTCCTACTCCAACGATGGGCTTTCCCTACAGGGGCTCACGCTGTAGGTGCCGTCTCTCCTCAGCGGGCTCTCAGTTTCATGGGAGAGAAGACATGGCCACAAGAAATGACTGGACAGCCTATTCGATTCCATTCACTGATTGTCTTGAGAGGCTCTGGGGGGCCAGGCACCCAGTCACGCCGGGAAAAGCAGTGTATGCCACAGAGAGGGCGACTGGCAAAAGACCACACAAACGTGGGGTAAGTGGAGATGAAGATCTTAATCGGAATGAAGCTCTAATGTCTTTCTGTTTATAAAAGCAACATGCTCGTTGCATACAACTTAGAATGCCTCAAAAAATATTAAGGAAAAATAACTATCACCACAATCTTCATGACTCAGAGATTGTCATGGTTAACATTTTTATATATATCCTTCTAGGCCTTTTTTTCTGTCTGCATTTCCAATTATAGACACATATATATGGATCAAAATGCGTTTTATACACTTTATTCTGCCTCCTGCTTTTTTCCGCTTAATATACTTTGTACAGTTTTCTGTGTAATCAAACGTAGATCATGTCATCATTTTAACATCTGGGAGAGCTGGATTTTGAATAGGAGGTTCTGCTTGATAAAGCAGCATTTGACCAGGCCCCTGAAGGATCAGGAGGCAGACAGTGGCCAAGGCATCCTCAGCAGAGGGGAGGGTGTGGACGAAAGTCAAGTCAGTTTCAGTCCACTGTGCCCGCCGAGCTGGCCATCGATAGATGAGGGCACTGAGGCCCAGAGACAGCAGGTGGGTCTACCAGGGTCACGTGTGAGTTGGTGTTCAGGGCGAGACTTGAGCCCAGGACCCCAACCCTTCCTCCAGGGCATCAGTCTCCACAAAGTCCAGCCCAGAGTCCCCCCAACCATGGGGCACTCGAGGCCCTGTACCACCTGGTTCTTGTTCCCTTTCATTGTCTTAGTGGCAGATGATAGCAGATCATTCTGGGCCTCAGCTTTGGGCACTGACAGGGAAATCGAGGCCCATGGAAGGAAGGGCTGTCTGGGTCACCAAGCTCCAGGATGACGACTGCTCTCCTAGAGAGAGCCCTCGGCATGTCAGCCCACGAGCAGGGGCCTGGCCTCCATTCCACCCGGGGGCCCTCTCCTCCCCTCCTGAGGGCTGTGCCTGCGCCACGCTGAGTCACTGTTGGCCTGGCTGCCGTGAGTCAGCAGCATTCTTGGGGGCTGACAGCGCCGCGCTGTATCCGCAGGCCCTGCATTGTACCTCGGTGAGCCTGGCACCTTCTCCAGAGAGGCGAGACGTGACAGAGTCGGCCAGATGAGTGGCCTCAGGTCATGGCCTGACAGCCTGGGAGCTAACCTGTAGGGGCCTCAGGGATTCGGATGACTCAGAGAATCCCCAGCTGCCTCTGTGCTGCCCAGGAGCTGGATGCTGACCCCACATGCTCTCTCCGGAGGAACCCCAGGTGGAAGGCGTCAGCCACTGTCCTGGTTGGGAGAGGCTGCGGGGGAGGCAGTGAGAAGATTCCCTGATTTCCTCTCTGCCCCGATTTGGGCAAGTCACTCTCCACTACTGTGTGTAGGAGAGATGTTAAGAGCACAGGCGTGGCCATGAGACAAGCTTGGGTCAGGACTGGAGCCCCAACTTGGCCTCCTACCACCCGTGACCTTGGTCGGTTCCTTAACCCTACAGGGCAGCAACGGAATGAAGTGAGATGATGTATGTGCGGCACTTGGCACAAGGCAGGGCACAGAGAGGACACTCAAGAATTGGGAGCGATCGTTAAGGTCGTAAATACTGTCCATGGTCTTTTCTGGCATTCCCCTTGTATGCATTCACCCATTCGCTCCTTCATTCATTTAACCAGTATTTACTGACCACCTCCAGGTGGGGACAGAGCTGGGAACAGGGCTTCCCGGGGAGCGGAGGTCACCCGCTAGCTGACATTCATGGTAAAGGCCTCAGCTGAGCCGAGAAAACACAAATGTCGACAGTCACGGTCCCTGAATCTTAGAACTTAACATTCTAGTGGGGAGAAGAGAGACCGTGCAAAGTTAAATGGATAATAAGAAAGACAATTGCAGCTGTACACTTGAGGGTGGCTGGGAGAGGGGGCCCACGTAGATGGGGTGGCCAGGTGGCATTTCTGGGGAGGGCGATGTTTGTGTAGAGACCTGAGGGCGGACCCGTGAGAAGAAACCAGCCTTGTGAGGAGGCAGGAGGAGGGCCTCTGGGCGAGGGTGAGAGCTAGGCTGAGGACGGGTGCCAGGAGACGGTCTGCTGGGGAAGGCACGACAAGGAGGGGCGTGGTGCTGCTCTGAGAAGGGGAGCGGCTCGAGGAGAGGACAGGGAGTGTCACGGCCTTCCAAACCATGTGAAAACATGTTCATTTTCTCCAAAACATGATTCCATGCTTCTGGAGACCAGGGTTCCCTAGAGGGCAGGACACCCCAATGCCTGAATCAGGAATAAAGCTGGCAAGAGCCTGGCCATTTTTCCCAAGGGGGCAGCTTCAGTTATGTCCCTGCTGCTGTACCTCTCAGGCTTCCCAGCTCCAGCAGAGCCCTTGGAGGTGAGCCTCTCCTGGAACAGAGAGACCACAGCAAAGCCACCTGGAGGCTATTTCTGGCGGGGCGCTGAGCCCTCCAGCTGCAATCCCGGAGCAAATCTGCCTTGATAGTTGGTCCTGAGGAATGCAGAGTCCACATCTACCCTAGACACAAGGAGCCTTTTCTTGCCCGGGCCCCTGGGGTGAGGGTTTCCAGGGAGGGAGGTCACCCGACTTCTGCTGTTCACGGTGAAGACCTGGGCTGACACAGCTATCAGCCAGAGGCCCCGCACAACACCTGCAGGGAAGGACCTGGACAGGGGAGGGGAGGTGGCTGCCAGGCTCGCTGGGTCCTTCCCCACCTCCCAAAGTTCAGTCACACCGACGACCTGCATCTTCCTTGCCTGTTCTAAGCAAGGTTGACAGTCTGCCATACCATAGATCATCTCCTGAACCCACTTCAGAGACAGGGAAACTGAGGCCAGGGAAGGAAAAGGCCACCCAGCTAGATAACACCCAAACATTGAGAACTTGTCAGGGGTCAGGAGTGTGGTAAGAGCTTGAGCAACATTTCACAATAATCTCAGGATGTAGCCATTCATGTTACCGCCATTTTCCAGATGGGGAAACTGAGGCTTAGAGAGGTTCACTTACAGGCCCAAGGTCAAGGAACTACTAAGAGGAAAAAAATCTAGATTTGAACCCAGGCCTTCTATGTGACTCTAAAGCTCATGCTAATTTTTTTGTTGTGTTTTATTTACACAAATTAATTTTGTTCTCAAAGGAAACTTATTACTACTACTAATGAAAAACCCATGTTGGGCAAAGGCAAAAATAAATGCAATAAAAATCAAATAATGTCAGTAAATTCTAACTAAGTCTAAAAATACTGTTGCTGTTCAAAGATATCTGAAAGGTGCTCTCAATGGATGAGAGAGATGAACCCATGTCAGAAAGGGGCCAGTGATAGGCTAGTACCCAAGGGAGATTCCTCCTTGAAGGAACCTCAAAGCTAAATGGGGTCGAAAGGAGACCAGCTCTTCACTGCATTGCTTCCTTGTCATTCAGGACAGCTTAGCTATGTGGTTCTCCTGCGTGCTGTCCACCAAGCATTTCTGGGTTTCTGCCTCCCGGGCATGAGGAAAGAGATGCCGCCCTGTCCCTGTGTGGTGGGATGGGACCACATGACCAGTGCTGGTTCCAGAATGTACCCTATTATGAGTTGGGACTTTGCACTGCTGTGCCCTCCAAATCTCTCTTTTCCTGAGTGAGGATCCCAGAGAGAAGGAGCCATAGTGGGCATGCAGCAGGAGTAAGAACTAAGCCCTGATGTTAAGAGCCATCAAGAGTTTTGGGTGCTCACTCACTGCTGTGGCATCTAAGTATTCTAACGTGGCAAACCACTCGGAATCATGCTGCAGATCCTGCCCCCCTTTGCAGAGCCCACAGCCTTATCCCCTGTGCTGTATGGACACGGCCAAGTCCAAGCCTTCGTGCTCCTGTAGAAGCCATGTCTCCTTCCCTGAGATCAGTATCTTGGAGAACCAACCATTTCCCCAAAATGCCCTTGACTTGCCCCCTCCTGGGGCTTTGCTTATATATTTCTCTCTGGCAGGAATGATCTTCACCTCCATACTGGCCAAAGCCAACATCATGGTAGAGACCTATTGCCTGGGTTTGGATCTGGGCTCTGCTTATTACTAACTGTGTGATCCTAGGTTAGCCACTTTGCCTCTCTGGAACGGACTCATAGGAGTATTCAAGTACTCAAATGGAGACAGTGATAGGGCTCTACTCCTCACAGAACCCCTGGGAGGGTTCAATCTGTAAAGCAATAGAACAGTGTCTGGCACATAGTGAGATGTTTATAAGCATTAAACTATCAGTGTGATCCTTGCTTCCTGAAATCTTGCCTTGGCCTTGCTCCTGGCCTGTGCATTGAAGACTGGGGACCCTTCCCCTGATTCTGAGGGTCACTTTGCATACTGGCTGGAAAGATTGGAAACCAAGCGTATTTGTTTGCCCATGCTCCCATAACAAAGTACCATAAACTGGGTTAAAACAACAGAAATGTATTCTCTCATACTTCTGGAGATTAGATGTCTAAAATTAGGTGTTGGCAGGGCCATGCTCTCTCTGAGATGCTGGGTTGAATTTTCCTTGCCTCTTCCTAGCTTCTGGTAGTGACCATCCACCTTCAGTGTTCCTTGGCGTGCAGACACGGGTGTCTGATCTCTGCCTCTCTCATGCTGTGTGGTCTTCTCCTTACGGGTCTGCCATATTGGATTATGACTTCATCTGTAAGGCTTGATCTCCAAGTAAGGTCATGTTCACAGGTACTGGTATGGGGACTTTTGGGGGGGAACACAATTCAACCCATAACACCAGGAGTCAGAAGGCCTTTGGCCTCTGGTTTTCGCTGGCAGGTGGAAAGGGGCATAGCAACAGAGGGAGAAGGTGAACAGGAGCTCTGATCCAGGTACCAGGACTCCTGGACTCTGCCAGCAGCTTCCAGGGTGACCTCAGACATTCCCCTTTTCTAGGCCTTATCATTCTTTATGATAAGATGAGGAAAAGCGTGCCCCACCCCTAACCAAGTTCTCATGAGACCCAAATAGGGCAGGGAATAGGAAGGGTCTTTGCAGCTTGGAAACCCATACACAGATGAGAAGACTAGCCCCTTAGCCTTTGACTTCCCTCTCAGCCTCTCACCTGAGCGGGGCAGCATTACCAAAATGGTGGTTTTTCCACCAACCCTGCTAATTAGACATGCACGAGGCTGGGCCCTCAGCCCCCCACCCGCTCCATTGCCAGGGTTTCTCATGAACTCATTCTTTCTCCTGTTCCTTAGTTCAGTTCCTTGGCTCTGAAAGTCTGTTTTCTCCCCTCTCCAGTGGGGAGAAGGTTGCCACCACATATGGTTGTTGCAAGAATTAAATTTAGAGGCAATGCAGTTAAGTCAGCACGGTGCCTAGCGCACGGTAAACTTGAATCAACACTCATTAATATTGATTTGATTATCACCATAAGGAAATAGCCCCCGCGACATACAGACACACAGTGCATTGCGACCATTGTGTCCCCCTTTAGCTCTTGGGCCTTCGTTCCTGCCTTCCTCCCCTAGCCTTAGATCCCTAGTGCTCCATTAGGCTCCAGAAAGGATGGGTCTGGTTTGTTGGGAGATCCCACTGGTTCTGCTCACGGTGTGGCTTGGGAATGGCCCCTGTCTCTCGGGTCCTTAGTCTCCTCCTCTGTACAATGAGGGTATTCGCCTGAGCAGTCTCTGGCAGGCCCCAGCAGCTTTCCTGCTGTATGATTCTAGCCCGTAGGGCCCTTTTAGGGCAATTTAGGCCCTGGATCTTGGTGGACTGAGCAAAGACACGGTGGCCGGAGCTCAGACAAAGGCCAGGACTCCTGGTTCTGCTTCTTGCCCTGCTACTGACATGCCTGGGCAGTTCCTTTCCCTCTTTGTGGTTCTTCTCTCCATCACAAAGGAGGCTGGCCGGGACCAAAGCCCTTCCAGTCTGCTTGTCTATAGTTCAACGACCAGCCCTCTTTTGAAACAAGCCAAGGTTGTCTTCACCACCTGGCCTGAACATCTACTGTGCTCTCCTCCAGAAGGCATGTCCCCCTGTCCTCCCCACGCCCACTCTGTCTGTAAGGTGCTCCCCTTCTCCTCACTCTGCTTGTTAGCATTCGGCAAAGCCTGCCTTTTCCAGCCTATCTGAAACCACATGTATACACACAGCCCTGACACTGCTTCTCCCTAAAACATTTATTACCGGAAATCATACTACACACTTATTTGTAAGCTTACTTTTTCCCAGGCTCCCCCACTAGAATATAAGCCCTCTAATCACAGGGACCTTGTCTGTCTTATTCAGCACAGAACTCCAGTGCCCAAGATAGGTCTGGGCACATAGTAGGTGCATAATATACTGTGGAAAGAAGAGAGGAAGGAGAGAAGGAAAGAGGGAAGGAAGAAAAAAGGAAACGCTACCTACATCCGTGAATTCAGCCAAGATCACCTAAAATGCCTTTTCTTTTTCACCATTGCTGTTGCTAAGCGATATCTTTTTGTATTTATCTGTTCAACCAATATTTATTGCCAGCTGGCTCTGGCCCAGGTGTGGAGCTGAGCCCAGGGGATAGGGAGGCCATCTCCTCTGCATCTTATATCCTCCAAGGAAGAGATAACTTAACATTTCACCCAAACAGTAAACCAGGCTTGTGGTCAGTACAGTGAAGGAGAGCAGGACACCATGTGACCCTGGAACATGTTACAGGCTGGGGGGCGGGGAGGAATCAGGGAAGGCTTCTCCGAGGAAGTGACACAGGACCTGAGTGGTCAGTGAGGGGATGGGGAGAGGAGACTGGCTCCCTGGTGTGGACTGTGGCAGCCCCAGGGTCTTCTTTCCTGAGAAGACTTGCTTCTTAGCTACCCAGCTGGACATTCTCCTCCAGCCAACCCAGGGCCTCTCCCTATACCCTTGGATGACAAATCCTTGCTCTCTGCCTTGCAGTGGGCTCAGCTGCCTGACCTCTCCATGGGCGCTCCCTCACTGTGTCCCTTTAACACTGGCCGGGGTGGGGGGGGCAGGCCCTGGATGGACTCCCTGACCTCTGCCCTGCCACAGCATGCAGTGGCCACCCTCTCTCGCCTGCCTCTGTGGCGATGGCTCTCTGCCCTCCCCCTGTGGCCGGGGCACCACCCTACGCTTCTCCACCAAGTCAGGACCTGGCTGACCCTAGGTGGTGTTGGAGGACATTCAAGGAGGTCGCTGTCAGGCAAGCTCTATTTAACAGCAACGGCAACCACAACAATAATAGTAACAACAACAACAATCGTTAACAACAACCACAGCAGTAACAGTAGCAAGAACAGCAGGCATACAGTGCCTCCCTCTGACACTTGTCTCAGTAGGTGGTCAAGCAGGGGCTCTGCGACAGGGCCACGGCACTGAAGCCTTCTGTGACTGGCCGAAGAGCCCATCCTTTCCACACCCCCACGGCCAGGCGTACTGGGGCCGGTGACTGAGCCAAGGGCCTGCTCCTTCTTCAGGGAATCCAGCTGTGCTCTGTCACGAGGGAGTGGGATAGTGTTGGGAGGTGTTGGGATAGCGTGGGATAGCGTTGGGAGTCAGAATCATGGACATTTATTTATTTATTTAAGAGAGAACACGAGAAGGCGGAGGGGCAGAGGGAGAAGCAGATTCCCCGCTGAGCAGGGACCCCCCCCCCCCTTCCGGGGACTTGATCCCGAGACTCCAGGATCATGACCTGAGCCAAAGGCAGTCACTTAACCAACTGAGCCACCCAGAAGCCCCAGAATCATGGATCTTTTCAGTGTTGGGCAGAACCCTGGAGAAGGGAATCAGAGGACCATCCCGCCCTCTGGACATTGCCATAAATGACAGTAATTACAACAGCTGCCGTTTATCTAATACTTACCATCCAGTGCCTGGCACTGTTGTACACAATCACACATGCGTTCTGATCTCACAAAGCTGTTATCCCCACTTCGCAGGTGAGTAAACCGAGGCAGGGAAAGTTACAGCGTCACAGCTGCTGAGCGACTGTGTTGCAGTAGACGCCAGTAGGCTCCGGAGTCAAGCTCTTAAGCTCAACTGATAAAGCATCTCAGAGTCACTGACACAGCCCCTGCACACAGACCCGCCCGGGCTCACCCCTGCCCCCACATGGAACACACAAAGGCAAAGGGACACATCATCCCAGCCCACATACTCCCCCGGCCCTTGTCCTCCAGACCAGAGTCCGTGTTCACAGTGATGGGTCTGGACGCCTTTTAGAAGAAAAATACAATTTTCTTTTCCACTCAACAAGCCCATGTTTCTCTCCCCTACCTCCAGCCCCAGTGTTTATTTCGGCCAGGAAATGGCCTTTGAAGTCCTCACTTCTTGAAAGCTGAGCGGGAAGGGAGGCCCTACAAACATTTCAAAGCATGTCCACATTTTGGTTGGAACGTGGAATTTTTTTAAGGATTAATAACACTTTTTGGAATCCACCAACTCTGCTGTTTTGTTTTTTTTTTTTTTCAAGGAGAAAAAAAAAATAACCCCTTGAAAATCACTGCTGTTGGGGTCTGGGGGGAGAAGCCCACGAGCCCGGGGAGCTGTGCCAAGGGCCTTCGTAAGCAGAACCAGGCAGAGACCGATGGGGTGGAGCTCCGAGTGTACTCCGAGGGAGAGATTTCCTAGACTGTGGCAAGGTGAGAGGAAGAACAGCCAAGTTGCTCCTAAAGCTCCAGTCACTCAGTTTAACTCAGGGGTTATGCCATTCCTGGTTTGCTTGATGTCAAAAAGTACTCTCTTTAAGGAAATCGTGGCTATGATCGACAATAGCCTTCTTTAAAGTGTCTTTAACAACAGAAAATAGTTGCCAATCCTGTTTTGGTCTCCCGGTTTTTAATTTTTTATTTTTTTTGGAATGTGTCTGGTCTATGAGATCTCGGGTCTGAGAGCGTAGTCGGGGAGGAGGAAATAGCTGGACCCAAGTTATCTTTTTTTTTAGTTTTTTTTTTTTTAAGATTTTTTTTTTAAATTTGTTTGCCAGAGAAAGAGAGAGAGAGAGCACACAAGCACAAGCAGGAGGAGCAGCAGGCAGAGAGAGAAGCCGACTCTCGAATGAGCAGGGAGCCTGATACAGGACTCGATCCCCAGACCCTGAGGATCATGACCCGAGTTGAAGGCGGACGCTTAACTGACTGAGCCACCCAGCCATCCCAGGACTCAAGTTATCTTAATCCAAAGTAGAAACGGGTCTCCTAAGACTCCAGCAACGTGCCAAAGAGGTTCAGGGAAGGTCTCCCCAGACACAGATCCTAGGAAAGGCTTCTTGGAGGAGGGGGCGCTAAATTAGTCCAGAAAGGGCAGAGACCACTGCTGCCCCCCACCCACCACCCAGGGCCAAGGTTGAACTCCAGGGAGAGGGAGGGAAATGAGCAAAGCCACAGAGGAAGAAGCAGAATGGCCCTAGGGGACACCTGCTTGCCCATAGGCTCCCTCAAGCTGATCTCATGGACTTCTCACAGCAAGCCGGCAGGGTACCCCATTTATCACCCGGCTGCCACGCTAGGAAACAAAGTCATGGGCAGCGTCACACAACAAGCAGAGGTGGAGATGTGTTCTCACCTCAGCCACCCAGCGTGCCTGCTACTTAATTTGCAAGCCCAGTGCACAGCAAAAACATGGGGCCACGAGTTCAAACATTAAGAATTTAAAAACGGTGACTACAGGACATTCACCCAAGCACAGGGCCCTCCTAAGTGTAGGGCCCAGTGTGACTGCATAGGTCACACACCCAGGAAAAGAGCCTGGCCACCTGGCCCAGAGGTCTAGCTCTTTCTATGCTACTGTTTTCCAGTAGATGGGAGAGTTGAGTTAAACAGAACCCAAATCGACAACACACCACATTGTTCCTCCATGGCTATGTTTGGAGAGTTAAGACAATAGGTGGATTTTTTCCTACTTGTCTATATAACTAATTTTTAATACAAGTATGTTTCATTAAAATAGAAATGAAGAGGTGCCTTGCCTTGTCGTGGTGGTGGTTTTACCTACAGCTCAGGAGGAATTATGGAGTTTCCTGGCCATTTTCTGAGCTTCCTTTTCAGGATCACTTGGGTCTCCTTTGTCTGTCATTCTCTCTGACTCTAAACCCCTACCCACCCCCTGTCAGGGCCCCAGCCTGGCCCTGGCCTATGGCTAACTGTTAGGACCAGAGTAGGCTGTGATAATCCAGAGCACATGGACCAACAGAGAGACCACAGCCTGGAGAGGAACTAGGTCTACTTCCTGCTCTGCCATGAAAATACTGTGTGGCCTTAGGTAAGTCCTTTACCCTCTCTGGGCCTGATGTTATGGTAGGGCCCTTTCATACAGAGCTCAATTATTGCAATGGACAAGGAGGTAACCCCAGCCACCAAGATCCTTTCTAAATGTCCTCCTTTTCCACTAAGAGCATAGAGGGAGTGAAGCAGGACAGCCTGGGGCAGAGGCAGCATCGTGGGCAGGACACTGAGCCCGCCATCAGGAATTCTAAGTTGGAGATTCTCTAGGTGGGAGAATGCCCCTCTTAGTACCTCTGTCTTCTCCATTCCAAACTCTCCGTAGCTTCTAACTGCCCCCAGAATAAACCCTAAACACCTTAGCATGGCCCTACATGAGCCGTCTTACCACCCTCACCTGCTCCCATCTCTGCCTCTTGCTCACACTCCTGTCGTGCTAGCCTCTTGCCTTCTCTCCAACTCATTCGCCATCAGGACCTTTGCACTAGCTGATCCCTCTGCCTAGAACTCTCTTCCTCTGACCTTCACATGGCTGCTTCCTTCTTGCATTTGGAGCCCCCGCAACATCGTCACTCCTCAGAGAGGTTTCCCCGGCCCCCAGAACCATCCTGTGAGCTCATGGCTGCATCTCCACAGTCTTCTCAATCACCGGAACATTTCCCGTTTGTGTGTTTTATTGTCTGTGTGTGTTTCCACTTTCCCTCCCTGTGGCCATCAGCAATCATACCAGCCAGACCTTCTGTCTGGTTCCCTACTCTGGGGCTCAATGCTTAGACATTCAGTAAATATTTGATGAATGAGTGGATGGAGGATCTTTCATCCATCGATTCACCTATCAATGCAATGGGAGTGTAGGTATTACTCAGCTCTGGTCATAGATGCCTTTTCAAATATAACACAGTTTAGGGATCCCCTCCCTGAGAAAGCACAGACACACAACATTTTTTTTAAAGATTTTATTTATTTATTTGACAGAGAGAGACAGCGAGAGAGGGAACATAGCAGGGGGAATGGGAGAGGGAGAACCAGGCTCCCCGCTGAGCAGGGTGCCTCATGCAGGGCTCGATCCCAGGACACTAGGATCGTGACCTGAAGGCAGACGCTTAACCACTGAGCCACCCAGGCGCCCCACACATTTTTATTTTAAGATTTATTTATTTATTGGGTTGGGGTGGGGGGACGGAGCGGCAGAGGGAGAGAGAGAATGCCCAAGCCGACTCCCCGCTGAAGACAGAGCCTGACATAGAGCTCTATCCCAGGACCCTAAGATCATGACCTGAGCCAAAATCAAAAGTTGTCTCTTCAAGCAACTGAGCCACCCAGGTGCCCCAGATACACAACATTTTACATCAACTTTGGAGAGGGTGTCCCCAACCCCTTTGAAGCTTACCCCTGACTCCCTGATCTTGCTCTGAGGTTTTCAGATTTGGGAACAGAAAACAATGAGATCGAGGGGCTGTTCCTTTGGTTGCAAAAGGTGCTCAGGATTTGGCCCTCCCCTTTCATGGAATTCGAATTTCCTCATTTGGTGGCGAAGGTGCCCCTCAGTGCCCCCTCTCCTGCGCCTAACTCCGCAGACCCCTTGAAGTCTGGGCCCGTCCTTCTTGCTCCTTGGTAGGCCACCCTGGTACCTCCTGGCCCTGTCCCCTCCTCTTCCTGCCGCTGGGATCTTAAGATAGCAAACTCAGGCCCCCTGGAGAAATGGTCTCCCTTAACACCAACATAGTCCCCATCTATAAAAGCTTTCAACTTCATAAACTTGTAACTTCAGAAATCTGTCCAAACATTCCGGGGCGGTTGTAACTATTAGTGTTGGCTCACAGGCCTGAGCCGAGCTGCCAGGGCTTTAATGAGGAAATACTTAACAGTCCCAGCTCAGGGTAACGGCCAGGGAGGGCGGGGAGCCCGCAGATGGGCGCCAAGGAGCCATGAGCTGGCCTCTGGGGCACCGTGGATAAGACATGCTAGGCAGTATTTTCTCAGAAAAAAGTGAAATTGACTTAATCCTGTTACCCTTTTCGGGTGTGGGCGGAAGAGGCCGAGATGGGTCAGGACAGCTGTCAAGGGCAAGAGCTTAACCAGGGCTGAACTTTGGAGTTGAGAGCCATGTAGCCAGACAGATGAGAAAGGCGCTTTCTCCCTCCCAGTCTCAGCGTGCTGGCTTTTCCATGATTAATGTGGAGAGAATGGCTTACACGCTTTGGAGGGCCGGCTGCGAGGAGAAGTGGTCCTTTTTTCCCTCCTCCTCAGGCGCCCGTCTGGAGGGTGGTGGGCCGGGAAGGGTCAGCCTTGTTGGTGGGGTCTGGGACAGGGTTGCCTGGAACTTGAGCAGGAATCCACATCACTGAACACCTGGCCCCCCTACACACTGGCTCCCTCAGCAGGGGTGGGTGGCGGGAGGCTGCTGCCCCGGCCAGGCAACTACATAGAAGCCCTTGGTATTTCCCCTCCCACAAGCCACATGAAACAGTTCTCAGGGGAGAGGGAAAGAACACACTTGAGAAGTGGGTGTGAAAATTTGAGCCTGGTAGATGAAGTACCATCCATGAAAAGGGGGCAACTGGGTGACCTTGGAGACTAGTCTGAAGGAGTCCCCTTCAGTCTGGTCACGGGGAGAAAGGGCGCCCTGGCTGTGTGGCACGAGAAAACGGCTGCCTACTGCAGCCCTACTAGAGGTCCCCTCCCTCTACACAGTGCCCACAGGGCCACACTTTGCCCCTGTGGCTGGTGGGCAATTCTAGAAGTCGATACCCAGAGGAACCAAGTCAGAATAGCATACCCGACTACCCCACTGGCCCAGTCTGTCCCCATAACTTGGGGCTTCAGTTCTCCAGGGTAGTTGGCTCTGGGCAGCAGAGAGCCTATACATTCCAGATACATGGAGAAATGAAGGTCACTGTGGTAGGAGCTGAGGGATAAGGTCTTTCTCAAGAGTGTGATGGATTTCTTCTCCATTCATCACATCAATAACTCTTTTTTTAAAAATTTCTTTTCAACATAACAGTATTCATTGTTTTTGCACCACACCCAGTGCTCCATGCAATATGCGCCCTCCTTTTACCCACCACCACATCAATAACTCTTAAAACCTTGCCTTGCCTAAGGTCCTGAGCTCCACTGAGATTCCCCAAGACCCCCACTGGATGGAGCCCTATTCTCTTCCCAGATAAGACCCCAGGAATTATACTTGAAGCCCTGGGGGTCAGGAAAAGCATTTCTTAGGTTTCTGACTAGGGAAGGAATAGGAACTTGAGGCCCCAGAAAAAAGCTGAGTTGGAATTATAAAATGGATTTTCCCTTGGAAGTCATCTGGCACCAGGCTGAATTTGCAGGTAGGACCTCTCCAGCTCAGAGAAGGGAGAGGACTAAATGTGCCTCCGACTCGCCCCACCACACCACAGGGCTGCATGATTCCCTCTGCCCTGGACCGCTGAACCTGGCCTCCCCTTTCCTTCCTTGGCTCCCATCTCTGGAGAGGGCCAGGCAGGCCATGCCTGTGCAGATGCTCCCCCAGCTCCCAGCAGAGGCTGGATTTGGGCCGGAGGAGCCTCAAGGACCTCATCAGAGCCGGGGGTGGGGGTGGGGTGGAGGCGGGGGGGCTTATGGGCAGGAAAACAATAGATGCAGGGACAGAAGTCAAGAAAACTGATTTCAGTCCTAGTTCTCTGCTAGAAAGCTCTGTGACTTTGAGGGGACGCTCTTTCAAATATCCCTAATATTTGAAGAGCCCATTATGTTTGACAAAGATCTTTCACATAAGTTACTTCATTCTACCCTGAATTCTCTTGGGACTTCAGTTTCCTCCCATCCAAATGAGGGGATTGGACTTTCAAGGCCTTCTCCCCCCGCCATACTAATATTTTGTGAGAGACTATGTTTTCTGGTATCTGATATATTTTATGGTTTGTTTTAGGATTTCAGACGCTAAGAGTCTGCATTCTGGCATTCTAGAATCTTCAGCTTCTGCAATTCAATGGCCTTTGGTTCTGAGAATATATGAGTTTTTTGTTCCATGATTGCATATGTCAATGTTGCCCAAGTTTCTATTGTACCCACATCACCTTCACCACCAAGGCAATGTCTGCATACCACCTGTACCAGTATTCATTTAGTGTTTTTCTTTAAATAGACTCTTTTTAACTTAAATAAATGTCTTTAAAATGGAAACTTTATATCACTACAGCAAATGGAAAACCAGTTTCACCTGCCATAAATAGGACCTAAAAGTAAAAATAAATACAATAAAAACAATGTTATTAAATTCTAACTAGATACTGTCGCCTGCCAAAGGCTCAGAGCCCAAGGCCTGCTCTTAAAAAAAACCTTTTTTTTTAGCGCGCGCGTGTGCGCACGCGCACGCGCGCACACACACACACACACACACACACACACACTAGCAAGGCTTGGAGAGGTATTAAAGACATGTTAGCATCAAATTAAAACAGTATAGTGAGGAGGACTGAAAATATCACTGAACTTTTCATCTCCTTCTCCTTAAGTGTTGGTATGTTGGTGCTGTCCCTGGCTACCACCTACGTTCATTGTCAAGGGCATCCCTTCACCATGCAAATCACCTCACTCTCTTATACATAGGTAAAGGAACCTAGAATTCTTGCCTTCCGGGCCACACAGATTCTCCAGGGACAGTTGTCCACACTTTGTCCAGTTGGTTTCTTCTCTTCTGAGCTTTGAGCTAGGTCCTCTTTGCCTTATTGCAAAACCAGACTCTGGGATTCAGGCCTGGGCCTTCTCTCTGCTTGTCTCCCTCTGGCTACAAAGAAGCTAGAATTGCCATCAAAGCCTCCCACCTGGAGACTGTTGGGGACAGTGGCTCCAGAGACACCAGCAAGACTCAGTGCCCATCTGGTGACAGTTGGGCCTACGGTGATGCCTTCGTCTGCAGGACAGAAAGAGCAGGCACAGCCCAGGCCATGCTTCACCCCCAGGGCTAGGGAGAGTGGGGGCTGTGGGAAGAATCTGGGGAGGCCCAGTACACCCCTGAAGGTTCAAGGCTGTGCTCGCCCTCTTTGGGGCTGGCTACAGAGCTAGGGTGGCATCGGGATGCACTGACCTGTAGGCAGGAGGACCCGAGTCCTAATTCCCCCTGCCACTGCTAGTCTAATGTGGAACCCTGAGCAAATCTCGTTTTGTCCGCACAGCTATTTCCTCCCTGTGAGATTGGGTTGGATCCCCTGGCTGTGACTAGCACATCTGATTACTTATTGGGTCACACTCTATCTTAAGCATGTGTTCACATTCAAGTAAATGGCTGCTGCTATTACCATTCAAACAGTCATAATTATTATTTGAGCCTCATGATTCTTCAGGGAAGGCTAGGGTGGGCAGTAATTTTCTCATTGACAGGGTCAATAATCTCAACATTTTGGTACACAAAAACACTTCATAAATTTGATAATAATTCTGTTTCCCTCCTGCCAGCCCCCCACCCACCGGTGCCAAAGAGTGGCATCGGTCCCTAGACTGAAGTCAGTTTCTGGAGCTGGCCACGTGACAACTTCTCCGTGGTAGTGACCTTGACCCCACATCCAAGGCAGCCTCTGTCTATCTGACTCCAGAGCAATTTAGGAAAAGCCAGAGCCATCTCACTCCCTGTTCCCTTCACCCTATGTGCATTCTCACGGCTTGGCCTCTGTCCTTGCTCTTGCCCTTCCCTGGGATGCTCCTCTCTCTGCCTGGTTTGATCCACCCCTCAGGATCAGCCTCTGAGACCCAGCTGATGGTCCTATGTGGACCCCTGGTTCTCTTCTTACTTTGGGTAAGTCCCATGGCTGCTCCAGGCCTTAGTTTCCATGGGAAGTAAAGCACTGAACCTCATGAACTCCAAGTTCCTTCCAGTCCTTGCATTGGGAATGTCAGATGCTCTAGGGCCCAGTGCAAGAAGGATGTGATCCAGCTGCTTGGACTCCCTTTGCTCATCCTGTCCAACTTGCAGTCAGGAGAGTGGGTACACTGGGCTCTATGGCCTGGGATGGTGTAGAGCCATCACTGCAGAGATGGCAGGCAACCAAAGGACAGCACTGGGCCTGCGTTTCCTGACCCTCTCATTTTTAGCCCAGCATTGTGCTCAACACCAGTGGGTGCATGTATGTTTGAAAAGCAGTATGGTGGGGTGCCTGGGTGGCTTAGTGGGTTAAGCCTCTGCCTTTGGCTCAGGTCATGATCTCAGGGTCCTGGGATGGAGCCCCGTATTGGGCTCTCTGCTCAGCAGGGAGTCTGCTTCCCCCCACCCCCGTCCCCTCTGCCTGCCTCTCTGCCTACTTGTGATCTCTCTCTCTCTCTGTCAAATAAATAAATATCTTTAAAAAAAAGAAAAGAAAAGAAAAGAAAAGAAAAGCAGTATGGTAAGTATTATTAGTAAAAACTGAGATTGGAGTCTGATGCAATCAAGCTAGGGCTCCTTAACCTTAAGCTTCAGAAAGAGAAGCCCTCTGACCACCCCCCCCCCCATTGTGCTTTCCTCCAGTCTCAAATACCTGCATCAGCCCACTCTAAGGGTTGGGACGGGGGCAGGGCGGGGTAGGGAGAAAGAACAAGATCCCATTAGCTGATTTTAACTAACTAGAGAAAACTTCACAAGTACAGGCATCTTTATCCCACCCAGTATTCATTCATTTATTTCAAAAACATTTCTTGAGAACATCTGTGCTGCTACAGAGAGGGTAGGGGGCATAGGCATGGGATCTGGTTCCTAATCCCAGCTCAGACTGGGTACTTTTGTGTAACCTTAGTCACTTTGTTCTTTGTAGCCTAGTCTCCTCATCTGTCAAGCGGGGGAGTTGGACCTGATAATATGGAAGGATTCTTTCCTTTTTTATTATCTGTAATCGAGCTGCAGATCTCTCTGCAGGGGAGGAGTAGAGATTTCCTTAAAGATCTGGGAAGTTGTCTGTACCTCAAGCATTATCTATAAACTAAATACATGAAATTATCACTCATCTCCTATCACGTGTGACAGAGTGGGATGGCTAATACATTTCGCAAAAGGGACTCAAACTTCTAAAGGTAGCCCCTCCCCCGGGGAATAGCACTGGCTCAGTCTTGACTCGGATGGAGCTTGCAGTTTTGCAGATAAAACAGAATCCAAGCAACTTGACTACAAGGTAAAAAACAGACGTGGGTCCTGAACGTTCAGATGTGGATGAGACAAGTGAACTTTGAGGGGTCTCACCCCTCTGAGAATCTGGGAAAAGTACTATCTGTCCCTGATCAGGAGGCCCTCGTGCCCCAGATTTCATGTACAATTACCTGGTGATCACAGGTCTCCCGGTTCATCTCACAGATTTCAGATTAAGATCTCTTGATTTAGATAAACTCATAAACAGAAGTCAGGCAAGTCTGGAGCAAATGCCTAACTTGAATTCTTGAACAAAAGCACCACCTAAGTTATTCGGAGAGGCTAGGGACACACAAGGTCTGTGGCCCCAAGACCTGGGGGCACAGGGTGCTGATCAGGGAGAAAAGAGGGGATGGGGAAACTTAGGTAAAATAAACCATGAGGCAGTCTCTTTGTTCCTTTTGCTAGACAAAGCAATTCTTGAAGCTGTTTTAAAAGACCGAACTTAGAAGCTTTGCATAAACAAGCCGAGCCTCTTAAATCATTGCGGAATTGTTTATGAATATAATTATTGGATTACATTGTCTGTTCATAATAAACAGAGACCGGGCTGAGAACCCCCCGTCTCTGTGATTGCGTGGAGAAGGGCAGAGAATGGGGAAGAGTCCCTGTTGGGATAAGACCCTGTCCAAAATGATCCTGCTCACAAGCAAGACCCCCAGCTAGAAAACTCTCCCTCTATTCTCATGAACATGTTCCCAGGGGTGCTAGAAACCTGATGGACAAGCAGGATTTTAAAGTGAAATAGGCTTTTGATCCTTCAGTGGTAATTTTGAAAATCACAGCCACAGCCGCCAGCACTAACAATTACACCCAGCAGTCTCGTGGCAAAGGACAAAGGACCCAACAGCCAAGTGCAGTTTGATTGAGGCTGCATGGCTGCCGAGGGCTCAGAACCCCCGAGTGAGGGTGGGGGTGGACTGGCTGGGGTGGTGGGAGGAAGTTGGGGCCACTGAAAACAGGCTTCTTGCACTTTGGTGCATATCCGAACTGTTGAAGCCTCCAGTTAGAAGGCAGGTTCAGACCCAAGAGGTCTGGGCTGCCCCTGGCAATCTGCAGTTCCAGCAAGCTCCCAGATAATGCTGATGACACTGGTTCTCAGGCCCTACTTTGGTGGTGAGCCTCAAGGTCATGGCCACGGCAGCAGAGCGTGGCTAAGCCCATGCACTTCGAAGTCAGATAGAACTGGGTTCAAATCCTGACTTGCTCATCCCACTAGCTAGCTAACCTCAGCTACTTAGCCTCCTTGAGACTCAGCTCCTTATGTGTAAAATGTCGATTAGAGGCGGGATTATTTGCTCATTCTACAAAGAAGTATATAGCGTTGACTCTGTGTCAGGTTTGTGGAAGGCCCCGGGGAGGCAGTGGTGAGCCAGGGCAGGCCCTGTTCCTGACAATCCCAGAGATAATGGATGTGGAGTCATCAGCCCGGTGCCTGGTACATGGTAAGAACGCAACAAATGTTATCTATTTTTATTAGGAGGGGGAGGAGTTTCATCCATTTTAAGCACCCAGGGGAAAGAACTCTCTTGTTACATGCTGATGGCTTAGAGGATTTGGAATTCATTCTGCAAACCAGGGGGCCCAGATGTGAAGGGTACGAAGTTCCTCTCCTTGAGGAGCTCCTGTTCTTAGTGGGAAAATGGCTCTATGGCCTGTGTGGCCCCAGGATGCCGTCCAGCTCTCAGCAGCGGCACACGTCAACGTGATTTCTGTCTGTTCACACGTTTGGTCCTGGCCACCAGCCTCGGCTCACTTCTCCAAGCTGGCACTGCGTCTGGCCAGACTGTCCCAGCCCAACTTCACTTTTCTTACTCTGCCTCCCATCTATGTACCCTTCCCTTACCCCCTTTGACTTGAAAAATGCTGTCCCTGCACACACACACACACACACACACACCCCACCTCAGGAAAGATTGCTACACTGCCAGCCAGACAGCCTGGAGACATCCCACTCCGAGCTGGGCACCAGACCGAGGGCCTCCCTACCCTCCTGACCATGGGGCCCTAACAGTCAATCAATCCAGACACTGAGCAAACAATGATGTTGTGGCTCGATGCAGGGGAAAAAGTCAGAAAGACTTGGCCTGATCTCCAAATAGGCATACCATGCTCAGGCAAAGGCCTAGCTGGGCCGGGATGGGCTTAATTCAGAGGCTGGAGTTCTCAGAAGGAAGAATGACAGCCTGCTTCCAAGTGGGCTTGGCCTGGACGCCTGGGTCTGGGCCTCCTTGTGCCTTTTTCCTGGTACAGGCGTTGTTGCAGTGGGGTTCTGAGTCAAGGCCAGAGAGAAGGCACTGGTGTGGGGGGGGTGTATTTCAAGGAACAGCTAACGACTGGAGACCCATAGGCAGCCCCAACCTTCAAGTGAACGGCAAGTGACAGGGACTTCTTACGAAACCATCATGGGCAGTGCTAGTCCTTGGGGACACAACGAGGATCAGGACCAAGCCCCTGCCCTCAGGGAGCTTACAGTCTAGCAAAGAAAGCTGAAGTGCTGGCCTTCCGGTTCGGGGCAGTGGGGGCAGGCGGGCTCCGTGTGAGACATCAGCAGCCCTTTCCCTGAGTCAGGACCTCAGTGGAGACCCACAAGAGAAGGAAGGCCAGGCAGGGAAGATGAAGGGCAAGAGTTTCCAAGATGGATAAACAGCTCAGGTGAAGACCGGATCCAGAGCGGCAAGTGTGAAAAATGGGCATGGTGAGGAACAAGGCCAAGGGCAAGCCAGGGAAGGCTGACGTCTCTAAGGGACTTGGGGGCTCTTCTGAGGGCAGTGGAGGGTTCTACGGTACAATGCAGCAGCGGTACAGTGAATGATTAGTCCCCTTTTCTGGATGGGGAAACTGAGGTACCGAGGAGCCGTAGGTAACCAGTCTGAGGTCACATACCACCACAAAGTGGCAGGGCCAGGATTCCGTCCCAGCAGTCTGAGGCCGGAGCTTACACTCTCCAGCACATTGTTAAGTACATACACAGACACCAATATACATACTTGAAATTTAAAAAAAAAAAAAGCTGCACCCCAGGGCACCGGCTCAGCCAGAGGCCGTACAGGCAAACTCTATTTAAACCCATTTAACAAGGAGCCTCTTAATGATCTCATTAGCCCGGACAGGGCCCTTAGGAAACTTGAGGCAAGGCCTTGCTTTAAATGGGGCCCCTTTGAAGTGGCCACCACCTGAAGCAGCCACCTGAGAGGGCGGGAACAAAGCCAGCCTGTGAGCCCCACACCCACTTGGGCGGGCGCCATGGGGCTGCTAGCGAGGTAAGACCCGGCCTCGGTGTGGCCCAGGGCACCCGCCGGGTTTCCATTAGCTCCATCCCAGCCACCCTCTCCACAGGCGTGTACGGATGGGTGATTTGGCTGGCCACAAATGAGCTCATGCACCATGATGGCGGCAGCCAGGAGCCTGTGGCCTTCCTTAGGCCTCACCCTCTCAGGATTGGACTTGGGTCTCCCTCAAGCCCTGGTCTGGCTCATGACCCTGCGTGAGTTCTCCCTGACCCCAGACTTAACCTCCACCCTCTCTATCCCCCATTTCCTTTCATCAGTCCTCTCGTTTCTGGACTGACCAACCCTGATCTCTCCATGACCCCCTTAAGAGCGAGTGCCTGATCTTCCATGAGAGTGGCTGTGGAGACCCCAGCCAGACACTCCCCCCATCCAGAGGGCATCTGCCTCTCTGGCCAGCTCTGGGTCCAGCATGAAGGGGGAGGGTCAGCATCCTGACAAGGCTATGCCCCCTTCTGGGTTGCCCCAGGAAGGCTCAGGGCAAGTGACCTTCTGAGCAATAAGCACCTGACCTATGGTCCCACCACAGAGTGCAAAACCCAGACAAGCAGAAGGAACTGATTCACCTTTCCAGAACTACATGCTGAGGCCCTCCCAGCAGGCTGCGGCTGAGGCCCCTGCCTATTAATAGTCAAGCAGCTGTTTGCCTCCCTGAATGAGACTCTTTATTTGCAAGCTGCGTTGACAAAACAGATCCTGCTTCTTCCTGCCGGGAATATTTGGGGATGGAGGGGCCGCAGGGAGATGTTCCTTCCTTCCAGGGAAGTTGAGAAGGTCAGTGCAGGAAGAGATCTTAGTGATGATCTCCCTCAACCCTGGGGAGGACAAAGCTGAGCTCATTATCACCATCCTCTCTGCCCCCTCCCTCCCTCCTCCTCCCATGTTCCCAGCTCCAGCCAAAGGCTCTATTCCTTCCGGGGTACAGTACCGCCTCCTTGACAGTCTCCCCTTCCTTTGTCCCAGCCTCAATCTAGAACCCTCGAGGTCAAGTCCTTGGGTGACTGCCCCTTGCTGACATCCAGGCCTCATCTCCTGTGCCCCCAGTCCTTCTATCCACTGTGCCTGTGCCAGCATGCCCTCCCTGAGATCCTGGCCTTGGCTTATACTATTCCCTCTGCCTGGGGCTCCTTTCCACCCCCACCTTCCCATGTTAATCATCCCTTACATCTTAGCCTTAAAGAGATCAGGAAGCCTTGCTTCCCATACCCACCTCAAAGTGCTTTCATACTCTGCTGAATTTACCCCCTTACCTGAAGTTCTAGGAGGGTAGAGTGACACTTTTTTTCCCATTGTATTTCTCCACCAGCCACAGGGACACTCTATGACGTGGAACTAAAGCAAAGAACGAGCATATGAATTTTTTTTCTCTTCCCCAGACCTCCATGATCTGATCAATCACCAAGTTCTGTTAATTCAAGCTGGTTCAGAACAGGAGATCTGGAGATGTCGGTTTGAATCATGGTTCTGCCACTTACCAGCAGAGAGACCTTGGGTAAGTCACTTAACCTTGACAAACCTCAGTTTCCCCACCTGTGAAACAGAGCCAACCATAGTGCCTACCTCATAACATGGTCATTAGAAGTCAACGAGATAATGCTTATAAAATGCCTAGCCCTGTGCCTGACATATTCAGCAAATGTGAGCTGCAAAGGTAACTTTCAACATTGTGATTTGAAAGAGCATCTCTCACCCGTCCCTGCCTCCCCATTAATTACCACCCATGATAGCTGTCACTCCACAGCACCTGCTTTGAGAAACGGCTGTCTGCGCTAACCGCCCCCGCCCCCCGCCCCACTACTGGATGGTAAAGCATGGAAGTCAGAAGGAACAGAGGAAAAAGCCATGAACCTAAGCGGTAGGCGCTGTCTCTCTCTGCTTGTTGGCACGTGGCTGGCTGTCTTTACATTAGAGCAGTCCAGGTGCCTGCTTTGGGTTCCACAACCCCTCAGGGTGCCTAAGGCATGTTTTGTCAGGAGTTAATGGACTTTGTTCCTTCTCTGCCGGATGAAGGTACAGAGGGGCCTGGAGAGAGTTGGGGAGGAAAGAGACATTTATTGGTGTTCTCTGCTTCTAGGAGCTTGGCTGGCTATTCCTGCTCCTCTGAGTTTCAAAGCCTTCTTAAATTGTCTTCAAAGAGTGAGGACTAATCTCTGCCTCGAACGGGACTTTTCAGTTCCCGAAGCACATTGACTTCCATGAGCTCACTTGGTCTCTTAGCTGCCCACCCTGTGAGCAGAGTAAGGCTCTCCCCAACTTGGCTGATGGTGAATTTGAAGCTCAGAAGAGGCAAATGCCTTGCCCAAGGCTGCAGAGTGGGGGTGTAACCATGCTGAGGCTAGAACCCGGGTCTCCTGGCTTCCCACCCAGCACCCTTACCTGGCTGGCATTCAAGGTGAGTAGCCAGCAGAATGTTCCCCGTGCTCTGAGAGGGCTGGACAATTTTTTTTAAAAGATTTTAGGGGCGCTGGGTGGCTCAGTGGGTTAAAACCTCTGCTTTTGGCTCAGGTCATGATCCCAGGGTCCTGGGATCGAGCCCCGCATCGGGCTCTCTGCTCCGTGGAGAGCCTGCTTCCTCCTCTCTCTCCCTGCCTGCCTCTCTTGCCTATTTGTAATCTCTGTCTGTCAAATAAATAAATAATAAAATCTTTTAAAAAAAGATTTTATTTATTTCTTTGACAGAGATCACAAGTAGGTGGAGAGGCAGGCAGAGAGGGAGAGGAGGAAGCAGGCTCCCTGTTGAGCAGAGAACCCGGTGTGGGGCTCGAGCCCAGGACCCTGAGATCATGACCTGAGCTACAGGCAGAGGCTTTAACCCACTGAGCCACCCAGGCGCCCCTGGACCAGACAAGTTAAGCAAATAGCTCTAGGCCCCAAAACATATGAAAAGATGTTCAACCTCATGGGAATTCAGAGAGATACAAATTAAGACCATTATGAGATACCATTTTACACCCACGAGATTGGCAAAAAGATAAGGAGCCTGACAATACCAAGTGTTGGCAAGGAAATGGGTGCTGTTAACGGGAGTGTCTGCGGGGATAAGTGATTCAGAAAACCATCTGCTATTATCTTATAAAGTTGATCATTCACTTTCCCTACAACATGGCAGTTCCACTGGTGGGCATGTATATTTCCAGGTATGTAGACATGAGTGCAGACCATTTGGACCACACTGGTTATGAAAACTTTGACTTAATTTCAGGCCAGTGGGTAAATAGCCACTACTCCACGTCTCTCTCCACCCAGCCCCTTCACCGTGTGACTCCCCTGTGCTCTGGCTGCTCTAGCTCCTCTTCTGGGGACCCTCGCAACATTCCCAGGATCCAGCAACTGTAAGGTTAACACCTGGCCTCTCCTTGACCTCCTGGACCGGGTTCCAGAGGCGTAGCATTCATTCCGATTCCTCAGTGCCCCTTACCTTTCGGGTTGTTTGCTGTTGTTAGTATGTACACCCTAGAGAAACCCTTGTTCCCATGTACCAGGCGAAATGTACAGGTTTATTCATAGCGTCAGTTTCTTAGTAGACACAACAGCGAGTGCAACAACCACAATAACAAATCAACTATAAATAACTCGATGTGTGCGGACGGAAGTTGCCCATGCAAGTCGTCTCCTTCTGTTGGGTCAGAGAATCTGCTCGGGGGCTCTGGGCAGATGAAGGAGACAGGCCAGTCTTCCAGGGGGGTCCGAGCCCCATCAGATATCATGCTGGATAGCAGGTACTAAGCCCTCATTTCCGTGCCAGGTGCTACATTTGTTAGGCTAGTATCTTATTTCCCAGCTGAGGAGGCAACGACCGTGGTTCATCCCATTTCACAGGGAAGGAAGCTGAAAGCTAGAGACGTAAAGTGGCTTGTCCAAGGTCACACATTGTAGAGCTGGAGTTTGAGGTCACATCTGGGATTCCCAAGCCCAGTATGGGAGACCTTCTTCACCACTGGGGGCTCATTGTCACAGAGTAGAGGTTTCTGGGGTGCAGGACCTTCTCTGCTCAGGATCCCCAGCTTCTGGCTCAGAGCCTGGGTTATGGGAGATGCTCAGCAAACGGAGACTTCATACCACAAAGTAGTCAATCAGCCTGTTGGGTCTGACCTCAGCCTCTGGACCGGCCTTACTCCTGCCTGGTCTCTGAAATCCAGGCCGGAAGGCCGTTTCTCCCCCCAATTCCCTTGCTTCCTGATGGCCTGATTTTGAACCTGGGCTTGTCAGACACGTCTCTGAGAGACCCCTCCAAATCTTTAAACACAAAGGACGTGACTCTACTCACAAATTCCTTTATTCTCTAAACATCGATTGAGCACCTATCACATCAGGTGCAGAGCTCTGAGGGGGAGAAACAGCACGGACCAGAATCGTCCTTGCTTTCGGATGCCCTCTGCCGGCCTCGGGTGACCCCAACCCTGAAAACCACATCCTCCAGAAGAGTGGGTGCCGAAATAAAGCCCACGTGCCTGGCTCAGGGGCCCTTCAACCAGTCAAAGTGGTAAAAACGGCCGGACATTGCAGTGACATTGAATGTTCTGTCCTCGTATGCCTCCTGTCTGACCTTCTGCCTGAGCAAGAATTTGTTTTTGCTGTGGAAAGTTCAACGTGCTCGTTTATTTGTTTGGTTTCTTAATTTAATCTCTTTTGCAAATAAAAATAAAGATAGTGTGTTTGCCCAAATAGTGACAGGCTCCACCTGAGATGTCATGAGGACACTCGGGGAATGAAAATCCCACCAGTGCGGCTAACGGCCTCGGTGCCCTGGACAGTGGGGGAAGTGCCAGGTGGGTTAGGATCCTGAGCCCCCCAGCACACCTCTGCCGGGAACTGATGTTGGAAAAGTCATTTGGCCTCTTCAGGCCTGTTTCCCGCCTTTAGGAAATGAGAGAGTCAAACATGTTCGTAAAGGTAGAACTTTCACATTCTCTACCTCATTTTGCCGTCATGATATCCTGGGAGGAAGCCCTTTTGATCCCTATTTGATTGGCAGAGAAATGAAAGCAAAAGAGTCAGAAGAACCCAGGGGACTCAGCCATTCAGCACTGGAGATGGGACCTCAGTCCAGGCTCCCAGCCCCTGTCTGGAATGCTTTGGTCTTTCCCAGGGTTTCTCAAATTTGGGAGACAGACACATGCCTTTAAAAATTCTCACTGACCTGGGATCTTTGCAGTCTGCAAACACAAAATAGAAGAACCTGCTTTGTTTGATCTTTGTGAACATCTTGGTTTGTTTAGGAGGCCGTGGGGTCCTCGATCATCCCAGCGCCGATGCGATCATAATTACAAACAGACCAACACGCGAGCAGTCACGGGGCCGTGCGACATTATCAAGCAGACATCCCGACGATCCAAAAATATTATCTTTAATTGTTTTAGATTATCACTGGAATGAACACCAAAAAACTAAAGTCTAAAAGAACTTGTGGGGAACCCCACCCCCCAATCTGAGATTCTGTCAGGCTGCCTCCACATTGCCTGAAAACCCCTCCCAGTTCGAACATTCTTTGAGTTTCCCTGGTAACCATCTGCTGGTGGAAATGACAATTAAGCTGTTCAGCTGCCTGGTTCACTTAGTTCCCCCATTATGGCTCTGTGCCAGGGTCAAGAAGGCCTGAATGTACCCACCTGCAGTGACAGGCGAAAAGAAGAGGGAACCTCCCAAGGTCAGGGGTGAGTCTCTAAATACCGAGTCCAGAAAGCCTAAACTGGGATGAACCTCATTCATTTATCCACCACCCCATCCACGAACCCATCCTGTTCTTCAAATATTCACTCCTGCCCGTTATATTCTAGGTCCTAAATTTGGGACAGAGAAGATGGGGTGGAAAAAAATAAGCAAAGTTTACCCAAATGTGTATAATGTGCTACTCTCAATGTTATATAAATGCGTTTATGTATGTACCCTCCAGTAACAACGCTTCCTCCTGGGAAGCTGGGGAGAAGGGTGGGAAGCGAGGAGACTTTTCTCCACATCCTTTTTACACCTCTCTGGTTTTCACATCACGTGTGTGTATTGCCTACTCCAGAAATAAGTTTCAGTTGTAAATAACGCTCCTGACCGCCGTCCCGGTGCTCCGGTCACTTGAGCAGGCGACCTCCCTGTGATGGTGGGAGAGGTGGATGAGTGATTTAGGGTCAGCAAAGAGGACAGTAAGCACCTTTTGGTCCTCCTGTCCGCGGGCTCCATGGTCTTGTCCAAATGGCTGCTCACCGCAGAGGCCTTTGCCCACCTCCCCCCAGGCTTGATCCTGCCCCAACAGGATGCTGTGCCCAGGATGCTGGGATAAATTGCTGGGAGGCAATGGGGGTAGCCCCCTGCCGTAGCCTCAAGAGACCTGTTTGTGTGGGCTGGCACGGGGTCACATGTGAGTGAAGGTAACCGGTCATGTCACTTTTCACTTTTCTTTCTTTCACTGACCTTCACTTTTCTTTCCCCAAATATTCTCCTTGGAGCCATCAGATGTCCCCATGGATAACTGGCTTGCAGCTGTCATGGCGTGCACCCTCCCAGCTCTTCTGCAAGATCAGGAATGCGACTCCATACCCTTCCCTGCCTCCGGAGTCACCTAGATGGGCTCAGGACCCAGGTCCTGAGTGGGAGGGGAGGGATGGTAAGGCTGGGTTCCACACATCTGGTTCCTCCAGAGACCTAGCCGTGTTCTGAGATGTGGTTAGATTCGAAGAGAATGTATCCATCCCTTTGGACCAAACACCACTGGGCCATCCATGCTAGGTGGGCCTCAGAGGACAGCCTCTCTGGAGACTCGTCAGCAAGTCCTCCCCCACCTTCTGCCACTGCCCTCCTCCTTCCAGCCTTGCGGCATCCCTGAAGCTCCAGACTGTCTTTATCCCCGTTTTACAAGAGAAGAAGCTGGAACCCAGAGGTAAAACAAACTACTCCCAAGTTCACCTCACTTGTCGATCTCTCAGGAAGGACTCAGTCCAAGCTGGTCCAGCCCGGGAGCCCACGCTCTTCCCACTGCAGCGCCAGGCCTCCTATGGAGGGCGCTATGCCGGCGAAACGTCCCTGCTTACCGCAGACCGCAGCCGCCCAGGCCGCAGAGGGAGAGATTGACGCTGTAATTATACTAAAATGTAAAATCTTTGTGCATCAAAAGACGCCATAAATAAAGTACGAAGACAAGCCACCGACTGGCAGGAGGTAGTAGGAACAGGCCCAGGATTCGAGCTCCCACAAATCAGGAAGAATGACCAGACAGTGCACTGGAAACATGGGCCAGGGATACAAAGGCAATTTGCAGGAGAGGAAATGCAAGCGCCCAGACAAATGATGAAAACATTTCAGGCCCACTGATCAGAGACATACAAATTAAAAACACCAATGAGAGGCATTTGGCCCCATCAGAGCGGCATAAATTCCAGTCTGTCGACTGGCAGTGTGAGTCTGGATGGGAAGTGACAGAAACCAGCCAGCCCTTCAGATGCAGCCAGGCGATGGCGGGCAGGCTAGGAGATGCTTGTGTGCCCGGCAACCCCTTCCCAGGCACACGATGGAGACTTGTGCAAGGACCTTCCTGGCTGTGAGGCTTGGGTTGTGAAAAATGGCAACTAGCTCTGATGCCCATGGCTGGGAGAATAGATTAATAAGTTGCAGCACACAGTTACGATGAAACGTATTAGAACAGTGGCAACGCCTGTCCTGAACTCCGCATACAAGGCAGATAAATTTCAAACAAAATGTTGAAAGGAAACAAGCAAGTTGCAGAAGGCTATGTGCAATGTTATAGCGCCGACAAAAACTTTAAAAATCTGCAGCGCGATACTTTACATGTTTTATGGATGTATACATATATAGCATAAACATAAAAATATGTACAAGAAAGATTCACGCCAACGTCAAGGAACACAGTGGTGACTGTCTCCGGGCAGGAGGGAGGGAAATAGGCTGAGAGGCTGCTACTTATTTGTGATGTCTTATTTCACAACCTTGGCCCGGGAACATGGAAGCTATATGCACGTGTCCCTATGTTTTTCATACATTGAATGTTTAATTTCTTTAAGAAAAAAAAGAAAAAAATCAGGGAACCAGACAACGGCTCCAAGATCAATTGTCTCCCAGGTCGCTGATCACTATTGGAAAATTCTATCTGGAATTTACCCCCTAGTCAGGGTTCCTCATTCTGTTCCTTGAGGATCCTGTGTGACTGTGCACGCTGGCAAAAGCAGAGAGGAGGCTGCATCGCCCAGCCCACCCCCTCCATTGCCACCCCCTCCGCCCCTCGCCACCCCTTCCAGTCTTTAAAGCAGATGGCTCTTCACACAGCATGTTCTTTTCTGTGGAAAGTCCTTGAGAAGCCCAGACGCAAAGGAGGCTCAAAGAAATCCCACCACATTTGTCAGTGGAGCTCTCTCTGCTAACCAGGGACTAGGCTCAACAAGGGATGCTCAGTGAGAAGCACGGAGCTGGGTGTCAGGACATCTGCTGTTGATATGCTGGGTGACTCTGGGTAAGCGACAAACCTCTCTGAGCCCCGGTCTCTCCCCAGGTGCACCGATTAAAATGTGTGGTCCACCGTGGCGGTTCCAGACCTAGAAGCATCAGAATCGACCGGCAAGGTTTTTAAAGGGTCGATGCTGGGGCTCCATAACCAGAATTGCCCGAGGTGGGACCCGAGAATCAAATTTCTATTGAATTGCCAAGTGATCGCACTGCACGGCAAGTTTGGGGATCAGACGGTCATTCCAGGTCGGACATTCACATATGTCCGACAACTCGGTCCACGTCTCCTTCTTTTCTCTCCCCACCCCCAGTGCCTTCCTGAATCTTTGTTAATCATCACCCTGAAGAGCTGATGCCAAGCAGGGTGCTGGGTGAGAATGAGGGAGCAGATGAGCTTCCAGAATGCGGCCCCTCTCAGCCTCCCACTCCTTAGTAACCGCAGGGAAGCTGAGAAAGAAGGCGGGGAGGAGGAGCGGGCCTGTGCACCCCTCCACAGGTGGAGGAGGGTCTGGTGGTGGGGACATGGCCCATCTGCTGGATTCCTACCCCTCGGCTCCAAGGCCCAGTGCCCCAGCTCCTGGAGGCAGCGCCTTTCTCCCTGCCCCCATCCTTGGCATGGATCACCACAAATCACAGAATTCTAGAACATCAAAAGCAGACCAATGTTTTCTCGACGGAAGCCATTCACCGCCGTTTTACCACCTGTACTATTATTTAATTGCTACTTTCTTTTACATTGACTCACTGTTTTTTTTACTTGAATGCCTACTTTAGCCCCATCCTAAGCAATAATATCTGTGAAATAACAGGTTTTATGTGCTAGTTATTTTTTGTCTAATACACATTAAAATAAATACATAATGATTTCCATTTTAAAATGTCCCTCTATTTATCTCCTGAAGTCACTTTGTGCTTCACGGCGCTTTCAGAAACACGGAGCTGGTCCAACCCTCTCGATTGAGAAATGCAAACTGAGGCACGGGGTGGGGGGGGCTTCCAAAGGCCACACCACTGGGGTGGAACCCCGTATTCCTATAGGCATCCACACTGGAGATGAGGGAGGGCACACCAAAGGGCTTGTGGCCAGCCTCTGGTCCCCTGGTGACCTTGACCCTTAGGGAGACCTTTCTTTGGTGGTGCACTGCCCCCTTCTGGTAGGCCCTTCTGTGATGTGGCTCCTTCCAGCAGGAGTGGCCAGAAGAGAGGGGCTCCTTGCAGAGCAGAGACGACTGTGCTCTATTGAGAAGCTGAGGCAATCAGGGAAGACACCACAGAAGAGGTGGTATTGGCATTTGGGTCTGAAGTGTGACGGGACAGGGCTGAGCTTGAATGCCTGTAAGGAAGCTGTGATTCGTTCTCCTGGTCAGTGGTTGACCTCCTGGGGGAGGTTTGATAAGCTGGGGAGAGAAGTTATGCTGAATGCGGTGTGGAGAACCGACAGGGGAGGAGAGGGTGGGGCAGACACAGCTGGAAGGAAGGCAGGTGTGAAGCAGGACAGCGCCTACCTCGGCCTCGAACTGGCTGGGACCTCACCAAGCTGATTCCTGCCTGTGATCGGGGCCTGTTTCCTTATCAGTGAGAAGAGAGAGAGCCAGGCTTCATGCTCTCCAAGGACACTTCCAGCTCTGAGAAATAAAACCACATAAATAGGAAATTATGCTGATGAAGTTGTGAATTGCTACACCCTTTTGGCAGTTAATCCGGCTTTAGCTATTAAAATAAACCAGAGCATCCCCTCTGGCCCACTTTCATTCCATTCTACAAAAATTAAAGCTCCAGTCCGCAAGGATGTATTTGCCTGGGTGTTGAGAGCAGCGCTGTCCTATTAGCCAGAAAAAAAGAAGTAAATAACCTGTCCCAAGCTATCTTCCACCTTTGTCAGCAGGAATGCCCCCTCCTCGCCCCACCCCTGCAGCTGGCCCTCAACCCCACTAGCTCAAAGCTCATGGCCTGGGGCCTTACCTCCCTGAGCTCCTCCCTGACTTCCTCCTCTAAAAGGGGCAGAGAACCAGGGACATGCTCCACAGGGGCCTCTGTGGGCTAACGCCATAAACACGGGTTTGCCTCACAGCACAACTGTGGGAGGCTCCTGGTAGGTGAGCTGCCACGCTTACCGAGAAGGCTGCTGGGATCCCAACATCTGGAGAAAAGGCTCCGATCTGACCCTTGGTGAAAAAGGCCAGTTGCTGAGTGTGTGTTTAGGATGATCCCCTGTTGCAAAAAAGAAAGAGAAGAGAGATGAAGATGGGGAAATGGGAAGGGAGGATTAAAACCTTATAAAACCTGGTGCAGGTCATCTGTGTCTATCTGAGTCCAGAGGGACAATGTGAAGGGACCTGACACCAGGCCCCTAGGGGTTGCTGGGGGTGGAGGTGGGGCACAGGTGGTGCTGGAGGCTGGGGAAGGGAGCTGGGAGTGGGTAGCCTGGAGGGAAAGGTCTAGCTTTATCTTTGTACATCCCTGAATTGTCTGACTGCTGTTAAACCTTTTGTAAATCTTTAAAATCTCCAAGATTGAAGAGAAAAGAAAGCGAGAAATTATTATCCTGGGAGCGGGAAGGAGACTGTGGGAAACCTACAGGCCCAAGTGACTTGGCCCAGGGAGAACTCATTGTTACAGTAGATGATGAGCCCATCTTTGGGTTCCAGGGGCAAAGGCAGCCTTCCCAGATGGGCCCCTCTCTAGAGTTCCAAGGCCAGAGGGGCTTTTGTCCAACCAGTAGAGGTGTTTAGGATCAGAGAGGTCAAGAGACTGGCCCAAGGTCACAAGAAAAGCCTCGCCAAAAAGCAGTTTCCTGACTCCTGGCTCAGTAACCTCTCCCCTATATCGTGCTACCTTCCAACTCTGTGCAGGAGTCCTCCTGCTGGGAAAAGAAGGGTATAGTGTCCCACCTGCTTAACTTTGTTCCCCTCTGCTGACAGTCCCTCCCTCCCTCATTTCCTGAGTGCCTTCACTGTGCCCTGCTTGAGAATTCAAGATGACTAAGGCGTGCTGCTTACTCGAGAGGCACTCACAGTCGAGTGGTCTGGAAGCTTCTGGCTTCTATGGCTAACAAAGACATCTTTTTCTAACTGTTAAAAAAAAAAAAATTGCTCTGAGACTAATTTTTTTTAATGCACTGTTTTGTTTGCTGCTGTCTTAATTGTTGCCATGTTGTATTTTATCAGTTTAATATTTAAATTTTGTGCTTGGGCCCTGAGGCAATTCAGTGAAGGGTAGGATTTAGAAAATCAAGGAAATTAAAAAAAAAAATTGTCCACAGAAGAGGCAGCCTCCCAGGAGCCAAGGACAAAGCATAAGTGCTTAAAATGAATTTTATTAGGAACAAAACAAAAACAACCTGTTGCCAGACAGAAGGTATTAGACCATCCTGGTTTTGTTTTTGTTGTTTTGTTTTGTTTTTTAATTTAATATCAGTTCTTCCTTTTTCCCAGGGTCAGCCAAAGACTCGTGTCCCGGTATCCTCTCCACTGACTTCTAAAAGCTTCCACATTTCTGCTTCCAGGCTTGTACTCACAACGTTTGCCCTGCCTGCTCTGCCCTCCTTTCTTCCTCAGGAGTCAGGCTATAACCACCCCTGCATTTGCCAATATTTGTTGACTGGGGTTGGGGATATCACAGCCAATAAGACAACCCCAGATCGGCCCTCAGGAAATTTTTTTTTTTTATTTATTTATTTGTCAGAGAGGGAGAGAGAGAGAGAGCGAGCAAGCACAGGCAGACAGAGTGGCAGGCAGAGGCAGAGGGAGAAGCAGGCTCCCTGCCGAGCAAGGAGCCCGATGTGGGACTCCATCCCAGGATGCTGGGATCATGACCTGAGCCGAAGGCAGCTGCTTAACCAACTGAGCCACCCAGGCGTCCCGTCCCTCAGGAAATTTATATCTACAAAAGTGTTCACTCAACGGATGATAATACCCCATGGGGGTGAAAATAAGAGCTTGGAGGAATGAAAAAGAGCTTTGATTTGCCCAAAGATTTTTTGCTCATCAGCCTATTGACTTAACTCAGTCAATGGCCTATCCAGCCCCCCACCTCGCCCCCAGCCAGGAACCTGGGCATTGACATCAGGTGGAGTTGCCAGCTGTCTTACAGCACAGGCTGCTGGTTAATCATCCTCATGGTGGCCCAGTCCCCGGAGGCTTCCACTCTCTCCCTGAACATCGGCTCCCTCTGTCTCTACTTCCCTCCCTGCCCAGTGTAGATCCCAGAGCTCAGAGACTGAGCACCTCTCTTGCCAACACTTTAAATCCCTGTGCCTCTTTCCCTTACACATCTGGCAAAACCCGAGGCCTCCAGATAAACCCCACTAAGTACTTTCCCCTGGCCTGCTCCTGGGTAGGTGTGCTACAAAGAGGGAAATCTCTCAGTGAGACGGGACAGGACACACGTAAATTGACGATCACCAGCCTCTAACTGGGTTGTCGACACTATCAGGCAATTGGGGATTTTGTGGGCAAGTTTGCTTCCCAAGTCGGAATGCTCATTCTCCTCCTTCCTCCAGACTCTTCACCACCTCTTCCTCGCTCTCAGCAGAGGACCTTGCCTCCCACTTTGCAGAAAAAATAGAAGCTCAAGATGAAATCTCCCTTAACATCCCACTACAAACCTACATCTACATCTGCACCCATCCTCTCTTTGTTCCTTCTTTTGGTTCTAGAGAAGTCATGCCTCCTCCTCTCTGAGACCAACCCCTCCACCCACATGCCTGAACCCATTCCCTCTTGCATATGCTCCTGAACGTCACTTGCTGATTATCTCCCCTGTTCCCTACACCCCTAATTAAGCTCTCTCCCCTTGATCTGCCTTTAAACAAACCCAGCTCTCTTGCACCTTATAACACACCTCCCCCAGCACACACACCAACCCTGCCTCACCGTCTCTCTCCTCCCCTTTGCACAGAAACTTCTCCAAAGACACACTGCCTCCTGCATCCCTCCTTCACTCATCAGACCACGGCCACCTGACCTTCTCCATCACTCCACGGAAGTAGTGCTCCCGAAAGCCGTCAACAGTCACCACAGCTGTCATTAAGCCAAAGCTCACGGTTCCATGCTCATCCCATCTGACTTCTTGGAGCATTCCCCATGGGCTCACTGCACTTTCCTGAAACTCGTCCTTGCCTTCCTTCCCTACACACACCCTCCTAGGTCTTCTCCTGCCTCTCTCTTCCCTCCTTCTCTGCCTTGCCAGGCACATCCTCCTCTGTACAGTTCTACCCTGTGGGTATGCCTCAGGGCTCCCTGCTGGGCCACCTTCTCTCCTCCGTCTGTGTTCTGCTCCCTGGACAACCTGGCCCTCAGCCACAGCCTCAATTATCATCTCTTCTGACAGCTTCCCATTTTCATGTGGGTCCACACCTAGGCCCCCAAGTGCCTACCGGACACCTGCTCTCTGTGTCTCAAAGGCATTTCAAGCTCCACCCGCCTAAAGCAGAACTTGTGCGTTTCATGGCCCACCTCGTCATCCTTCCCTTCCCACTCTGCCCCCATCCCTGTCGTCTCCAGGCTTCCCTTTCTCAGGGAAAGTCGCTGCCTGCTGGGCTCCCTGGAAACCTCACAGTCCATCCTGACGCTCCCTCTGCCTTGCACTCCATTCCAACACATCCCTATGATGATTTTACTTCTCGACAACCCTGGAATCTTCCAGCACTCTCCACCTCTGCTGCAACCAGCATTGCCCCATTATACTTTCCCTAAACACGTGCCTGCACTCCTAAGCTTAACTTGTCATCTGGCATGGACACATACACACCCTACTCCACTCTCCACTGGGCATTCATACAGACCACATTAAAATGAAAAACCATCCTGTCTTTCTTGGGCCTACACTGTCAGTGGCTTCCTATCATGCTTAAGATGAAAACAAAGATTCCTTAATGTGGAATCTGTCTGTGCCCACCTTCCACCTTCCCTAATCCCCTTGCTCTCCCCCTATAGCCTGCTCCCAAGGCCTTTTCTCATCTCTCCTCTCAGCTGCACCCTTCTGCCTCAGGCCCTTTGCACAGGTTCTTCCCTCTGCCCAGGAATACCCCCCACCCCATCCTCACCTACACACAGTTCAGATTTCCTCACAAACTTCACTTTCTCAGGGGCTCCTTCCCTAACCCCCAAGGAAGGATAGATCCCTCCTTCCTGTTAAATGCTTTCACGATAATGGCTAACATACATCTAGGCACAGCACTATTGCTAGAAGCTTCTGAGCATTTCTGCTCAGACCTGTTACTCCTCATGACAAGCCTGTGAGGTAGATATTACAATTATTTCTATTTTACAGATGAAGCCAAGGCACAGAGAAGTTATGTATGTAACTTATCCAAGTTTCCCTAGTTAACAAGAAGCAAAGGCAGAATTTGAACCCTAGCTGTGTGACTCCCACACGGTGTTTACTGTTCCATAAGAAAACTATTCTTTTCCTTTCTTCATGGCCTCACTGTAACAAAGTGTTCGTATAACTTTTTAGCATGTGTCTCCCCCTTTAGACTTCAAACTCTATTGGGGTGGACACTACTTTATCCCAATAGTAGGTACTCAATAAATATTTTACTAAATAGCGGAATGCAGATTACTCTCTTCCCTCTTCCTCACTAACCGCTTTCAGTCACCAGGTCCTATCCCTGTTTCTTCTGGAGCAGTAGTTCCTAACTCTAGGAGGTTCAGTTATGTGCTTATCCACATCCTAAAATCAGTGTGAAAATGTTATGCATCTCTGCACATTCAAAATTTTCAGCAACAAAGTCTAGTGGTTCATGCTATCTTCAGTTTCTCAATGGGTCCGTGAAATTAAAAAGAGCTGATTCAAATATTCCCCAGCCTACCTATCCTCTCCCTGCCAGCCTCCCTTCAACAAGTACAACAGCCTCATATCTAGTTTGCTCTCCACAAATCCGTCCTCCACATTCTGGTAATAGCAATCTCTTAAAAACACAAACCCAGGTCACCCTCCTACATAAAACAAGTCAGAGATTATCTATCACCCTTGCCACAAAGTGCAAGCTCTGCTCGGCAGGAGAGGGTGCTGCAGGGCCTGTTTACTTCTCCATCCTCCTGTGTTCTTACTCATCCCCTCTTTCCCACAACCACAGCCCACCAGCACAGACTGGGTTCTATGTTTGGGCTTCCCAGCTTATAGCGGTGGTTTCTCCCGTCTGTGTACAGGCAGCGTCCTCTGCCTGGAATGCCAGTCCTCTCTTCTACACCTAGAAATTCCTGTTCCATCTTTAAGCCTGAAATTAGATATCTCTTTGGGGTTAGGTGCCCCTCCTCCCGGCTCCCATAGGCTGTGCCTGTCCACGACAATGCACTCAAGACCTTGAACCATAGTTGTTTGGTTACCAAATCTCCTTGTGAGCTTTGAGGGTAGCCACCGTTTCTTATCCATCTTTTTATCCCTCCATTCTAGGTGAGCACTAGCCTGAAATATGGTGCTCAAAAACGATCTGGGCAATGAATGAATAATGACAAATAGTTATGGGTCCTAAAAACTCTGTGAAGTGAATAAATGAGTGGGTAACTGGAAGTTCGGGACCAGAGACATGCAGAGTAAGATGTTCAGAGATGAGCAAAACGCGATCGCAGACGTCACAGCGAACACGGAAGACAAATGCCGGCGGTGAGCAAGTCTGGAGGGTTTAAGGAGTCATTCAGCTCAAGACCAGGAGGCGGGACTAGGTTTGACCACGCCCTGCCTGCCAATGGGAGGCCTCATTATTCTCCAAGCTTCCGCCCCTTTCACCCGCCGGGGCGGAGCCGGCCACTCCAGAAAATAAGACTACATTTCCCGGCGCGCCGCGCGACGCGGGCGAAAGAGGAGCCGGAAGTGGGGCGCGCGAGGTCTAAGGGCACGAGGGAAGTGGCGGGCGGGGACTGAGGGGGGCGTGCAGGTGAGCGGACGGGCCGGTTTCGCCGGCATGGCCGAGGCCAGGAAACGCCGGGAGTTGCTTCCCCTGATCTACCAGCATCTGTTACAGGCGGGCTATGTGCGCGCGGCGCGAGAAGTGAAGGAGCAGAGTGGCCAGGTAAGCGTGCGCGGGCCGTGTGCTAGGGCCGCGTGCAACATTTGGAGAGCGACTGCCTGTGCCCCCTCCCCTAGCGGCCTGGCGGGCGCCTAGAGCCGGACCGTGCGGTGCTCTGGGAGGCGGTCGGGGCTAGTGAAGGAGCCGCAGCCTCTGCCCCCGCTGCGTCTCCCTGTCCTTCTGGGCCTCAGTTTCTCCAGCTGTGCAGTGGGCGGGCCCCGATGTGAGATCCGACGCTCAGGGCTTTGTAATTCCCGCGCCCCGTACCTCCACCCCCTTCCCGGTAGTGGCGGTTTAAAGTTTCCGAAGTCTCGGGCCACGTGGCTCAGCGCGGCCCCGGAGGGCTAGAGGGTTGCCCAGAGTCTGAGGGGTGAATTGCGAGCAGACCCCGGGAAGGGTGAGGAGGACACAGAGCGCCGAGGGAAGGGGCTTGTGGCCCCTTACTTGAGGTGAAACTCCGGCCCTCATCCCACCGGTACTGAGTCAGGCAGCTTTGGAATGCGAGCTTGTGATGGAGTCATTGCTTACTTCATTCATTTTTTTCAGCAACTCACTCTGGTACTCAGGGTGCTCGTGATAGAATGTTGAGCAAGGTCCCCCAGCCCTCCTAGGGTTTATAATCTAAATCTGGTAGGAGAGGTGGACATAAATCAAGAATCGCAGAAGTAACACATTAGGTGCCAAGAATGAGAGGTGTAGGGTGATAAGACAGGGATGGCAAATTGCCAGTGTCGGGGATATCCAGGACTGCTTTCCCCGGGATGTGGAACTTGATTTGAGACCTGAGAGAAGGGAGGTGGATATTCCAGGCAGAGGTGCTAATGCCCTGTGGTGGGAGGGAACTTTCTGCATTTGTACTGGCCTCTGGAAAGTCCGTTGTGGCTGAAGTGTGAAGTACAAGGTGACAGGGGGTAGGGAGCCGGCGAGAGCCCTGCTGTAGTTGGTTTGGTCTTCATCTGAAGATCAGTGGTAAGTCACTGGAGGGTTTTAAGCTGGTAAAGTGGATATTAACCTGATTAGTCTTGCCTTTGGCTGTGGTGTGGGCTCTGGTTCTGATGTTTGCTCCTGGGATCTCCCTAAAGGGTGATGGGCCAAGACATTATCCATGCTTTTCTCAACCCTCTTTGGACCTTGATTGCCTTTTTACTCCATGTAGATCACTTAACAGGTAAGTGGGGTAAGAGACAGTACTCATCTTCACTGGGGCATTTGTCTAGGCCAAAGTATCCTGTGCTCGTGGAGCATACAATGTAGCAGGAGCAGACAGATGACAAATATTTAAAAAAAAAAAAAAAGTTAATGATACAGTGTGTTCAGTGATCATAGGTATTAGCTATAAAAGTAAGGCAGGCAAGGGGGATAAGGAATATCAGGGTTCAGTTATAAATAGGTTGATCAGGAAGCCCCACTGGGAAGGTGACATTTCACCTCTGAGAGGACAGAGACCTTAAGGAAGTGAGGGAGTGAGCTATGTAGTTATCAGGAAAGAGCATTCCAGGCAGAAAGAATAGCAGTACTTTTGAGGGCCAGTAAGGAAACAAGTGTGGCTGGGGCAGAGCAGAGTGAAATTGACAATTGGAGTCTGTGTGTTACCAGCCATTGTGCTGGGCACTGACTAGAATATCTTGTTCAGGCCTGATAGCGTCCTGCTAGGGGGGTTCTGCTCTTATCCCTGTGTTATAAAGAAGTAGCCCAGAGTTGATGAGGCGAAGAGATTAGCTCAGCCAATTAATGGAGGAGCTCTGCCTGACTCTAGATGCAGCCTCTTGGCCATTCTGCCCGGATTCCTGATGCTTCCTCACCTCACATTGCTCACTTGACCTCTCTGGGGCACTTGACACCCTAGGTTCTTGACATTTACAGAGTGGGCCATCTGGCCTTGGCTCCAGAGGGCTGGATTCCACCCGGTTCCCTCTGCTTCTACCAAGGGACTAGCATCAGTCTCTTCCCAGCAGAGGAGTGGACCGTGGAAATGCCACTGAACACCTTGGATGTCTGGAGTGTGGTTCGTACTGCCCTGGGAAGGTTGACCCACCTGGCCTTTCAGAGACTCTTAAAAGGCTGGGGGTGGAAAAAACTCTGTCTTGTGGCCTCTAAGCGTGGAGAGTGCCAGGAAGGTTCGGGGCTGCTGGATAGATGCTAGCCTGGAACATTCTAACTCCAGTCTCTCAGAGGTACCTCTCGCTAACAACATTGTCTTAAAAGGTTTTAGCTGGAAGTACTTGCCCTCCTTGTCTCTGGAAGGTTTGAGTGGTACTGACTGGGTGGGGCAAGCAGACGTATTTCCCAGCACAAAAGGTCTCCCATGAGGTTGTGGAGAGTTGGGCCCAAGGAGTACTCATATTGTGCTGGGAGTTAATTGCTGCTTTCTCTTTACTTCTCTGCAGAAAAGTTTCCTGACTCAGCCTGTAACCCTTATGGACATCTATACTCACTGGCAACAGTAAGTCTGACGGGGCTAGAAGAGTAGAGTAGGAACACCCCAAGCCATCAGTTTGAAATAAGCTAGGATTCTAATCTGGTCTGTAATCTGTCTACATAGCCCACTGTGGATACTGGCTTCACCCCTGAGAAGCCAGGTCACAGCTATGGGTGTCTGATAGTGAGAGAGGACATTGAGAGCTGTGTTCAGTGCTTCCAAGGACCACAGCTTCTCAGCAGCTTGTACTCATTCAGTTACCAAACATTTATTGAGTACCTACCTGCTAAATGCCAGGTCCTATTCTAAGTATGGAGATAACTGTTGTGAGTGAGACAGACATGGTTCCTTCTTTCCTGGAGCTGACATTGGAGTCAGGTAGGCATGCCTCAAAGAATGAAACAAATAAATATAAAATTAAAATGGCAGTAACGCTTATGAAAAAGGACCTGGTGCCAAGACCCCAGAAACAGATTAGCTGGGCCTCATTTGGGGGTTTCGGGGAGGTTTCCCTGTGATGACCTTTGGTGTAAGGGCTGCAGGGAGTGGGGGAGGGAATGAGGCAGTAGGTCTGGAGAGGCAGGTAGAGTGGGCCTGGCAGAAGGAACTGCCAGGGCTGAGGCCTGTGGCTACAGTCACAGGGCAGAGGAGGCTGGATGGCTCACAGAGTCGACCCAGGCAAGGCCTCATCGTCTGTGGTAAGAAGTTGTGTCTTTGCCCCAAGAGCAGTGGGAGCCATGAAAGTGTGCAGTGGAGAGTGGTGAGATCACTCTGCAGGATGGCATGGCTGGTTGGGGCTGTGGACACCATCATCCAGGCAAGAGCTGACGGGACTTGAGACAGGAATAACAGAGGGGGTGTAGAGTCAGACAGTCAGTTCCAGGAATATTAGGGGACGAGACTGGGAGCTGTGGATGGTCTGGAGGGGTGGGCTCATTGACTCCCAGGTGCCTGGCCTATGTACTTGCATGGAAGGTGGGCTTGAGCATGGAGCAAGAAGCAAGCCCAGTTTGGAGGGAGAGGGAGGACATGTGGCATGTGAAATGTCTGTGAAACATGCAGACACAGGAAAGGGGGAGTCCAAAGGCATATCAACAGAGGAATGGTTTGAGAGGGAGGGAAGGGGTAATCATCCTCTCTGTAAACTGGCCTGACCACAGTCATCCAGGGGAGTGAAGGACCTGCAGTCATGTCCCACGTTGAATGAATAGAAAATACTGAACTGTCCAGGATGGACAAGAGATGGCAAAGGGGCAGGTGATAGGTGTGCACATGTCTGAGGACAAAGGAATTGGGCTGTTGTCTGGGGTCCTGAGAGACTGAAGTGGGACCCAGAGGTACCGCTTTAGGGAGACAAGCTTCAGCTTCTGCATACAAGCACTTGGTCATCAGAGCTATCCAGAAATGAGGTAGGCTACCTGTCACCGAAGCTGTGTAAGCAAGGGCGGGAATGATGTGGAAGAGATCCCAGCTTCCAGTGGAGAGCTGAGGTCCATGAAGACCCTGTCAGCTCTCAGTTCTCCGCTCCCCTCTGCCGTAAGGTCAGGTCAGAGTGCAGCGCCCTCCCTGCACTTCCTCTCCCTCACCCCCTTCAGTGTGCGCAGGTGTCTGGCACTTCCTTCCCCAGAGAACCGCTTCAGTGAGCCCCTTGTCACTGGTCCCTTCTGTGGCTGAGGGGTACTGAATGGAACAAGGACCTCACACCCACCCGAGGCAGCCTAGTCTAGTGGTTCTCAGCAGAGTTCAAACCCAACAGCTAGCTGTATGACCTTGGGCAGACTTGGCTTCCTTGAGTCTGTGTCTTCATCTGTAAAATACAGTAATAGTCAATAAGGTACTAAACCTGACCGTCGGAGGTATCTCCCCCCCATGCCCAGTATTTATTGAGTGGCAGCTACTATGAGCCAGAACTGTTCTTAATATACCTGGGACAAACCAGAGAAGAATCCCCACCCTTATGAAACTTACATTCTGTTGGGGCAAGAGGAGCAGAACGAATTGATAAGTGCAATAAGTGAAACCTGTATTTCAGGGGAGTCCCAGCAAGTGGCCTTCCTGGGAACAGGGGACCACAAACTGAGGCAGAGCGCAGCTAGCCCAGCTGGAGAACACAGGGCACAGACAGTGACACTGTCAGAATGGGAGGGTGAGGTCAGAGAAAATGGTCCTTGCACACTGCAGGGGCTCAGCCATCTGGGTGCTTGTCCTGCCCATGCCCTAAACTTCCAAACTTCCTCCTCTCTGACCCTGAGCAAGTCAGTTGTTCATTTTTTGAGCTGTAAGCTAACATGCTGAAGATACATAGTGAGCCAGCAGAGGTTCCTGCCAGCACCCCTTCCCCGCCCCAGGGTTTGATGATGTAGTCGGGGACTCAGGCAGGAAGTCAGTAGAATAGCAGGAGGGAGAAAAGTGCTCTGAAGAAAATGAAACAGGATGGCAGGGCAGAGACTGGCGGGGGTAGGCCATGACCAGGCAGGGCCTTTGAGGAGTCTGTATTGGTGCTGAGGCCTGAAGCACAGGAAGGAGCTGAGCAGGGTCTTCCAGAAAGAGGGCAGTGCTGGTGCTGCAAGTTCTGGAGGAGTGGGGGAGTCTGGATGGTCCTATGAACAGCCTACAGGTGCGGTCTCATCACACTCAGTAATGGTTGGCCATTTGTTATATAATGTTATTGACCTTTCCTGGTTATTTTGAAGACTAATAGTTCATAAAATGTGTGAAAATGCAGAATACAAGTGTATTACACCATGTTCTCAAACCCTCCGTGCACATTTCCTTAGGGAGCGTGGGGGCGGGGGCATGTCTTTCTTTTCAAATCTGGAGGTACCCTTGCCACCTGGTTGGTACAGCCAGTCACTTCGTCCTGCAGAACCTCAGAGGTTGGCCAGAAGCGGAAGGCGGAGGAGGATGCAGCGCTGCAGGCTAAGAAGACCCGAGTGTCAGACCCCATTAGCAGCTCTGAGAGCTCGGAAGAGGAGGAAGAGGAGGAGGCAGAAGCTGAAGCCGCCAAAGCCAGTAAGCGCCCTGCCCGCTGCGGGAGCTCCGGCCCGTGTGTCTGTAGGGGCTCCGCCCAGGGCCCTGCAGCTTCGGGGGACAGGCGTTTGGATATTGGGTTGTTCGGGGGGAGAGTCCACCTCCAGCTTCTCCTCCAGTGAGCCCTGGGAAGACCAGGACCTTTTAGCATCTCACATACCTCTTGCAGTATTTAGTTGAGCCCTTTCTCGTGCCAAACATCGTGTCCTGGGTACTGGGAATCCAGTGGTGAACAAAAATTGAGCTGGGCCCTTACAGTCTGATTTGAGGTACAACAGCTACATTGTTGCAAGCCCCCCAGGTGATTCTGATGAAGACGGAAAGAAGCCCACATTTGTTGAAGAGCTCCTGGAAGGATCTCAGAGGGCAGCTGACAGGCACCCCTTCTGTTTGGCCTGTGGGCTGTCAGGGGAGGGGCTGTGCTTCCTGTCATTCTGGAAGAATACAAGATAGCACAGGGAGGCTCCCTTGGGAACCCTGGTCTCGGAACTTTCACGGGGTGACCCCTTGAGGCCTGCCCAGCCCCTTCTCCCCAAGTCCTCAGGATGGTTCGTGCTTTAACCAACATAGCTATAACTCCACAGAGGAATCGTCCTTTTTCTCTGCAAGGTTATTGGGTTTTGCTTACAAAGAAAGTAATTTCTTGATTTTAGGTATATTTTCCGATTGTAAAAGAAATCCAGGATTCACTGGGGACTGTTTGTTATAGGATTTACAAAAATGGTTAAAAAGACAGGAAAAAAATTACCCATACTCTACCGCCTACGATTTGGCAAATTATCCTTCCATTTATTTTTCCTGAGCATGTTTTTAAAAATATTCAAGATCATATTGAATATATATCTTAGATCTTTCTTAATCTTCTAAAATTATAAATGCAGAACAGGTTCACTTTGAATCATACAAAAGCACGTGGAAGAAAAAATGAGTGGTTTTCTGTTCTCCTATCCTGGTTCCCTTTCTCCCCCAAATGTATCCTAGCGGGTGGCTTTACAGCTGTCCCCTATGCAAGATAGCTGTCCGTATGTACATACATCCATAGCTCCGTGCTGTGTAACACAAAAACTGGTCAATTTTATACTAACTTACATCTGATATTAATGAATTTTTATTTAATGAGTCTTATTTAGTGACATTTTATTAGTTTTCCTATGATAACGGAATTGTAATCGAGTCCCCGTTGAGAGAAGCATATGGAAATATTTGTGGGCAGCGTGGTACATGTCTGGCATTCTCTTCAGAATCATACTTGATGGGGAAGGGTGCCAGAGAGGCTGGTTGACATCACATTGGCCACAAGTTGGTAATGGTTGGTGCTGTGTGGTTCGCTGTACTTCCTCTCCACTTACAAATGCATCTAAAATTAAAAAGAGAGGGAGATGGAGTTAAATGCCAGGAAGGGAGTTAGACCATGCTGTTCATCTCCACAGTGTCCTCTCGCATTCACAGCACGCCCTAGAAATCTTGTCCTGTCTGAGCTCTAGGGAGATAGTCCCCTGGTGTAAGAGCACCAGGAATCTCTAAGTCTTAACATCTGACCAGTTCCCAGGCCCATGTTCAGTTGCCTTTCCACTAGAAACCCTTGAAATCCTGAGCAGCTTTCTGTGTGGCCCGAGGGAGGGCGGGCTGACCACCATCCCTGTCCTGCTGAGTGACTTGGGCTCCATCGTGGTGTCCTGCGGGGCTGGCCCACCCTGAAGCGGGCCTTGTCGTCAAGGTAGTATGCAGCACGCCTGTGAGCCAGCCCTTTCCTCGGGGGGCTCCAGTGCCTCATGCCAGCCAGGGCTCCCTGGGGGACACAGATCCGTGGCTTTCATGTCGCCCTGCCCTGTTGCTCCTTCTGGCTGTGGCTCCTGCACCCCAGAGCTCTTTCCCACAAGTCTGGGCTCAGCCTCAGGTCCTTGTGCCAGCACCAGGCAGCCATACCAGTTGAACCGTCCGGTGAGCTGAGACCTGTTGTCTGTTCTCAGTGAGAAAAAGCTCACCTGGCTCAGCCTGAGGGTGTTTCTGTCTTGCAGCCCCAAGACTAGCGGCTACCAACTCAGCGGCGGGGCCGGTTTTGCTGTCAAGCACAAAGGAGAAAGCCAAGGTGAGTAGGACCACCTTCGAAGCTGTGGCCTGTGGGAGTGAAATGCCCTACAGGGGGACAGTCCCCTGTGTCAGAGAAGGATAGGGTTGTGGATAACAGTCTGACTTGGCTTCAGATGTCAGCCTTTATCACCAGTCGTGTGATCCTAGTGCGTCTCTTCACCTCTCTGGGCCTCAGTTTCCTTTTCTGTAAGGTGGAAACAATGCGCGCTGCTCCGGGCCCCTGGGCACAGCATGCACCTGTAACAGCTTCTTTCCCCGTCATCCCTGTAGTTGCCTGTTCAGCCAACAACTTGTGACCCATCCACTTCTTTTCCGGGCACCGTGGGAGGCAGTGAATGAGATGCCTGTGGTTCTGAAAGCACGAAGTCATTTTCTAGACTGAAACCACTCAGAGTGGAAAACCATGCGCTGGTAGTGGAGGAGGCAGCGTTAGAGACCTGAGGACGCGTCCCCGAGCTGCTGGGCGCGCTCACAGCCATGCCAAGTAGTGCTAGGAACCACAGCAGACCGCTCGGTACCGCTTAGCAAGTAATTCCCGTGTCCCAGGAACTGCCACTGGGCATTCTCCAAGCCTCTGTGAGGGCGGGTACCACTGTCAGCCCCACCTTAGAGATGAAGTAACAGACGGAGGGAGGGAATTTGCCCAAACTTGCACGGCTGGGAAGAGGTCTGTGCTCGTCATTCACCAGGCCGTACCTGGCGCATCTGTCACCCCATCCTTCGTAGGCGAAGACCAGGAAAGCCAGCAAGATGGTGAACTCCACACCACATCCGGCCTCTGGAAAGGCAGTGGCCCACCTTCTGTCTGGGAGGTCCCCCAGGAAGTCAGCAGGGCCCTCGGCAAATACCGTTCTGGTCTCAGAAACTGAGGAGGAGGGTGGCGTCCCGGCCCTCGGAACCACAGCCAAGCCTGGTGAGTGGCGCTGACCTCTAGACACCAAGCCCCCTGAGTTTGGGCTGGGGAGGCAGGCCTCAGGCACTGCTTTATCAGGCTGTGGGACATTCTGGAATTTAAAGGTTTGTCTCCGTGGCAGTAAGGGCTCCACACCTCGATGAGGGAGGGTCTGCTGCAGGGACAGGTCAGGCTTTGCCAAGGGAGTTGGAGCAGCCCTGGGTGATGATGGAGCATTTTCTGGTTTATTGTTCTCAGGTGGATCCGGGGCGCACTGTAGAGGCTGAGACTCAAGTAAGAGCCTGGCTTTGCCTCAGTCTCTCATGTCAAATAGGCGTTTGCCTGCCTGCCTCAGTGTGGTGATGGCAGGAGATCTCCGAGCCATCAGACGCTGGCTTGTGTGTGGTAGGACCTGGTCTCTGACCCTTCCCAGGGCCACAGTGTGTGGGAACACGGGGAGACGGGTGGCCCGCGCCTCAACTGTGGGGCTTCAGGATAGGTGGGACTGAAGCTCCGCACACAAGAAGCGAGCACAGGGCCCCTGCCTCTCATTGGCTGACGTGGCAGAGCGCTGACGAGGGGAGGGTGGTCTGGAAGGGCAGGCCCTCAGTCCTCTCTCTCTTCCTCAGGAATGGCCTCAGCCAACCAGGTTGACAGCTCCAGCGAGGAGACCTCCAGCTCGAGCGATGAGACCTACGTGGAGGTAATTGCTGCTGTCCTCAGGAACTGCGCTCTGACCTCTAACCTTCCCAGCAGCCTGGCCGGAGCTTCACACATCAGGGGGGCCAAATCAGTTCTACTGTTTCAGGACAGGACTGGGAGCTGGAAAGGCCGAGGCCTGGGGAGGGGAGCCAGGTGCTACTTGTCGTACCTTGGGCATGAGGGAGGTCTCAGGTTAGCAGGGAGAGATGCCAACCTGTCTGTGAGACAAGGGAAGGCTTCCTGGGAGAGGTGGCACTGGAGCAGAGTCTTGACGCATAAGGGACTCACCAGGAAGGGATGTGGGGGAGGAAAGAGTGTTTCAGCAAGAAGAGCTGCACGAGCCAAGGGCCGGGGCAGGAGGGTGGCCGTCAGGTGGTGTGGTCAGGTGGTTGAGTGAGGGGTTCTGGGCCCGCTGGTGAATGCCAGGCCTAGGTGTGTGGTCAGTGATGGTCAGGTGTTGGTCTGTGGCGCTAACTCCTCTGATAGCTGTGACCAGGGAGTCACTCTTGATGGGGCACCCATGCCTTGGGAACATAGTGGCAGGCAGGAGGGACGTGGAGGGGACATGGAGGCATCCTGGGAAGTTTAACTACAGTGTCACAGGTCACTGGGGGAAACATAGAGAGCCCCGAGGGGCAGCAACAGGGCTGTGACACCGTGGATGAGGTGCAAGGGACAGAAGAGGGATCAGAGTTTCAGGCGTGGAGGTAAGACAGCCTAATTTATGTTGGAGAGAGGTTGCTGGTTGTGGCCTGGGTTGGAGGACAGGGCAGAGGGAAAGCGGCGAGACTGTTAAAGCAGCTGGTATAGTGAGGCTGATGGGAGAACCAGCAGGATTTTGCGAGGGGGGGGGGGGGCAGTTGGTTTGGTGCCCAGAGTACTTCTCCCTTGTCTCCCACCTCACCCAGTGAAGGTGGAGACCTTCCTCCTATCTACCCCAGGCCTGGCCGAAGGCTGCTCCCCACATCCCATTGGCACCCGGATACAGACATCAGGGCTCCTCGGGCTCCCAGCCCTCCCAGCCCTGCCGCAGGAAAGGGGACCACTTCTGGCCCTGGAAAGCCAGCAGCCAGACTCACAGCTTTTATGCGCCAAAGGCCATAGCAACTTGAGGAGATGGCTGCCCCAGGAACCCAAGGTCAGGTGAAATCTGATGACAGAGGTGGAGGTAGGGCATTGCCTGCCTTGGAAATGTCAGGGTTTTAGAAGTATAAGAAAGCCCATAGCGGAAAGAAACGTGCCCCAGGAAGCAAGTGGCAAGACCAGAGTTCAAATCCTAGCCTCCTGGCCCTTGGGATGGCCGCCATGATCAGATCCTGCAGTTGAAGGGGGGACAGGGCAAGCCTCCTGGTGGAGAGAGACTGCCCCTCTGGGCTGGGTGGACTCTGCATGCCAGGCAGTAGGGGAGCATAGTGTTAGAGGGTTCTGCCCCCAAGGCCACACCGTCATAGTTTTAGTCATGATTTTGCCCTTCATTTTGGTCATGAATGACTTAACCTCCTTGAGCTTCTTGTCCTTTTCTGGAACATGAGTGTAAAGATGGCGTCTGTCTCAGGGAGTTGAGAATCGGAGGATACAAGGAAAGGCCTTGATAAACCATAGAACCTCTCCTACCCCTCAGAGGCAAAGAGGAGTAATTTCTCCCTAATTGCATTTTCTTATTCCAGATGAAACCTTCAGTAAAACCACCCCAGGTCAAAGCCTCACCAGTGCCTGCCAAGGACTCTCTCAGAAGAGGGGCAGCCCCAACGCCTGGGAAGGCAGGGGATGTGACCCCCCAAGTCAGAGGAGATGCCCTGACCCCAGCCATCAAGGCCAGGGTGCCAGAAGAGGACTCCGAGAGCAGCGAAGAGGAATCCGAGAGTGAGGAGGGCGCCCCTGCGGAGCCACCCCGCCAGGTGAGGCCTGGGCCGGACTACCCCTTGGCGTCCTGGGCCCCCAGGCAGCCAGGGACTCTTCCATGGCCCCCAGAGGCCGGCCGACGGCTGCATGACCAGCACCTCCACCAGATGAGCCTCACCTTGGCGTTTGGGGGGCGGGAGGTGGGGGTGTGAAAATTGAGGGGCAAGGACAGTTGGGCTTGCTTCAGCCACCCGTGGAAATTGCTCTTCTTGCCCGAGCAGCAGCTTAGAAGGGCTGCTTCCCATGGGGTGGTCCTAAACCCCGCTCTGTCAGTAACTCCCCTTTACCTCAGTTTCTGTGTCTAGTGAATGGATGTGGCCAGCTGGTTTTATTGTGAAGGGATTTAAGTTTTAATTGCTTGGTCATCTGGCCTCTCTGGCCAAATCATGGTTTGTTAGCTAACAGGAATCCTGTTAACTTCCATCTGCTGGGATCCCCTCCCCTGGGCAGGTGGCCAGGGCTCCTGGATCGTCTGAGGGAAAGCATCGGGGGCTGGGAGGCTGTTGAGGTTGGAGAGCCAGAAGGAGGAAGCATCAGACAGTGGTGGGAAAAGGCCCCACAGCCCTGAGCTGGCCAGGTGAGGCCCAGGAGGGGAGTTCCCGGTTCACGCGCAGGCCTGGGGAGGTGCAGTAAATAAGGTTCACTTTGCCGGGTGTTTAAGAGGAGGGTGAGGTGGGCTGTGCTGTAGGAATGGTAATTAGAGTTCTCAGGGAAAGCCTTACAAAGACGTCCAGGACCTGAAGTGGGGCGGGGGCAGGGGTGTGCACATGGACATTTGGACAGAAGTCATTCTCGTGGGGAGCACAGCAAGTGCCAAGGCCCTGAGGCAGCAGTGGGAGTGAGAATTGTTACACACAGGGTGCAGCAGTGGGCCAGGCCAGACCCGGTGCCTGTGCTCCCAGAGCTTTCCCACTGACGGGGGAGTCCAGCCGAGGGCAGCTCTGACCCCGTGTATGGGCATCAGGGAGGACTGCCGAAGGAACTGGTGTCTGTCTCGGACCCAGAGGAGGAGGCAGTGGTGGCTAAGAGGGACGGGCAGGGCTGGGAAGGCCCCAGGAGTGAAAGTGAAGCTGATAGACCAGGCCTGAGCACCAGTCAAGGTAGAGGGTGAGGAGAGTAGTGGGGGCGTCTTCTGAGCCCCAGCTAAGGCCTCCACTTTGTCCTGAGGTCCCCACCAGAGGGTGAGGAGGAGAGGAACAAACCACCCCTTCTCTTATACTAGGTGAAGGCCTCAGACACAGTTGTCCAGGTCAGAGCTGCGTCGGGTCCTGTCAAGGGGACCCCTGGGAAAGGGGCCACCCCAGCACCCCCTGGGAAGGCAGGGCCTGCAGCTGCGCAGGCCACGGCCGGGAAGCCAGAGGAGGATTCAGACAGCAGCAGTGAGGAGTCTGACAGCGAGGAGGAGGCGCCGGCTGCCAAGACAGCACTTCAGGTGAGGCCTGGGGGTAAGGTCCGTGCAGCCCAAGCCCCTCCCCCGGAGGCCTTCTGCAGACTTGCTCTGCCGTCTGCAAGAGCCCTAGACGTGCTCAGAGCCCCACCCCAGCTCACCTGAGGTCTGTGTGGCGTCCTCTGCCCTGTCTGGTCTCGTGTCTCCTCCTCATGTCTACTCTCTGGACTCCCTTCCCTGATTCCATTTGTCTCTCTCCAGGTGAAGCCTTCAGGGAAGACCCCCCAGGTCAAAGCTGCCTCAGCTTCTGCCAAGGAGTCCCCTAGGAAAGCGGCCCCTGCACTGCCCCCTGGCAAGGCAGGGCCCGTAGCCACCCAGGTGGGGATGGGGGAAGACGACTCGGAGAGTAGCACTGAGGAGTCCGACAGCGAGGAGGAGGCTCCAGCAGCTGTGCCCCCAGCCAAGAGCCCTGCTCAGGTGAGGAGGCAGGTGCCGCTGCTCGAAGAGCCCATCCGTTGGCTTGGCCTCCCCATCCGCGCCTGGGGCCCTGCGCCCTGCATTTGCCTTCTTCTCCTCCTATCTCCCTCACACACAGTCCCCTGTGGGCCCCTGCCCTGATCTTGTCTTTTGTTACTCCCAGGCAAAGCCTTTGGGGCAAAACTCCCAGGTCAGAGCTGCCTCAGGTCCTGTCAAGGGGCTTCCTCAGAAGGTGGGGCCGGCAGCCACCCCAGTAGGGAAACAGGAGGAGGACTCAGAGAGCAGCAGCGAGGAGGAATCAGACAGCGAGGCAGAGGCACCAGCCCAGGTGAGGCGCCTGCCTGTAGGGCTCTTCTCTCCCGCTCAGGGCCAGGAGCCATATTCCCCGGACCACATACACACACACTGACTCTGCTTGCCCTCTCGGTCTGTGTCTCTGCACACAGCCATGCTCTCCGCCCCCTCCCCTGATCTTGTGTGTCTCACTGCAGGCAAAATCCTCTGGGAAGATCCAGGTCAGAGCTGCCTCAGGTCCTGCCAAGGGGCCCCCTCAGAAGGCAGGGTCTGTGACCACCCAGGGCAAGACCAGGGTGTCCAAGGATGACTCGGAGAGCAGTGAGGAGTCAGACAGTGACGAGAAGGCGCCTGCAGCCCCAGCTCCAGCCCAGGTGGGGCTCAGGAGGGGCCTCGGTGCAGCCCGACCACCCCCACCAGTCAGCTCCCCAGGGAGCAGAGGGGAAGGATGGCAGTGGGACTCCACCCCAGAGCAGACAGGGGCTCTGAATTCAGGCTCCTTCTCTAGCTTCTGACTTCTTCCTCTCAGGCAAAACCAGCTGTGAAAACACCCCAGATCAAGGCCTCCCCAAGGAAGGGCACCCCCATCACCCCAGCACCTGCCAAGGTCCCCCCAGTGCGAGTGGGCACGCCAGCTCCTTGGAAGGTGGGAGCAGCAGCTTCTCCAGCCTGTGCCTCATCCCCAGCTGTGGCCAGGGGCGGCCAGGGGCCAGAGGACTCTTCAAGCAGCGAGGAGTCCGACAGTGAGGAGGACCTTGCTCCTGCCCCAGCCGTGGGACAGGTGAGGCCAAGTTTATTCAGCTGACACAGGGCCAGTGCTCACATGGCCCCTGGGGCACCTGTGACCCGCTTCTGTCCCCTGTCATTCCAGGCAAAGCCTGTGGGGAAAGGTGTCACCGTGAAAACTGCCTCTACACCCACCAAGGGGCCCTCAGGCCAAGGAACTGGCGCAGCACCCCCTGGGAAGGCAGGGCCTGCAGTGGCCCCAGTCAAAGCTGAGCTGCAGGAAGACTCCTCGGAGAGCAGTGAGGAGGACTCCGACAGTGAGGAGGCGGCCAAAGCTCCCGCCCAGGTGAGGCCGAGGAAGAGCCAGCCCATCCCACCCACACCAGAGGCTGGGGCAGGGCTGAGGAGAGGCTTTTCTGGGCTGTTCTTGCCCCCACCCCTGCCCCCCGCGTGTGCAGAAACCTCAAGGGCAGCCTCAGCCCAGCCTCCTTCCCCACTTTTCACTCTGTCTCCTCCACCTGACAGAGGCAGCAGGGTCTTGCCCGTGGCCTTTTGAGCTCCCGTTGAGATTCCTTATGCCTTCCACAAGCTCTGTTGAGCAGCCCATCTGCCAGGCACTGTCCTGTCTCCCTCCGGGAGTTCCCAATGTAGGTGGGGGCATGGACGTGTGCCCAGGTTCTCCAGCATGGTGTGCCAAGGTTGAAAATAGAGCTTGTACATGGGCTAACAGCATGGCAGGTGATGGCGTCTAGGGTCTTCCAGGAAGGAGGGCCTCCTGGAGGAAGTGGCATTGGGAACTGTGGGCCGAAAGAGCCGGCCGGGTGAAGCGGAGTGTTCTAGGCAAAGAGACTAGCCTGTGTGAAGGCCCGGAGGGTGGGAGGGCACTTGGCCTGAGTGAACTGCCCCAAGCAGAGCATTTGGCGGGATCCCTGAGGGAGCAGGTGGGGCAGGGGCAGACGGCAGGGGGTTTGGAGCCAGACTGCCTGGGTTCAAGTCCTAGCAACATGTCCTAGCAAGTGAGGAATCCACGCAGGACCTTGGTTCTACTCATCTATAAATTGGAAATCCGCCTTCACAGGATTGAGAAGGTAATGCAGTCTCACCTGCACACCCAGCAAGGGGCCTGCACACTGCAGGCTCGTTCATCTGCCCCGGGAGGGGGCCAGGCTGATGGGGAGCAGACTCAGGAGTCCCCTCCCAGCCTGGAAGAGAGAAGTTGGGGAAAGTGAAGATCACTCATGCCCTGTGCTCACTCACCATCTTATTATTTGTAATTGTAGCTCTTTAGTCATTTCTCTTTTTTTCCCCTATCAAAGCACACATTTTCTGTAATTTTTTGTTTGTTTGTTTCCCTCTCCCTTTTGCTTTGTGGGACACAGGTTCCTGTGATTCCGCTAGTGAGGTTTTGACCTGTGTGCGGGCCCTGTTGGAGTCCTAGCCCTACAGCTCCTATCCTGTTTGTAAGCTACAGACACGTCCCAAGGCCTGAAAAGTTTCATTGTGCTCATTGCTTCAGTGTCTGAGCCTCCCACCAGTACCATTAGACGGTGTTCGCTCGCTTTGGTTTCTGGAGGAGGAAATTAGAGCTTAGAAGAATTGGTTGCTGACCTGCTTCAGCCCAGCCAGGGAGGGTCCAAGCTGACTTCCAAAGTCAAAAGCCTTTAACTTTCATACATCCTTCTACTGCATCTTGGCCTAGACTTTTCCAACCACAGACATGATTATGCTCTGGGCCTTACTTTCTTCTAACGCACAAAATAAAGTGGCTAATCCCTCTCTAGGGGCCTAGCTTTATAGCCTGATGCCCTGTCAGAAGAGGGTGCCTTACGTAGCTTCAGGAGGCCTGACTTGCCTCCGCTGAGACAGGCGGCTCTGATAGGAGTCTTGTCTGACGGATAAGGATAATCAAGCCTCTGTTGCGGGGTTCTGGTGGGGATGAACTAAGAATCCTTGTATGGCTTCCCTCACAGAATGCCATCTGTGCACACTGAGTGCGTCCCGCACTGCTCAGTACTGCTGGGGTCAAGTGAGTCACACAGTCTCTGGTCTGCTCAGAGACCCCAGCCAGCTCAAAGGAAGCTGTCCATGTGAGAGCTGAGGTTCAGAACAAAGTAACAAAGACAGGACTGGTTCTGGAAAACCAGATGTGCCAGAGACGGAGAAGGAGGTGATTCTCCATTGAAATGCCATAGGAAGAGAGCCCTTGTGTTAGAGGGGTGGGAGAAATGGCCAGTGGGCCTGTGATGATTGGCTGAATAAGCGGGAGGATGCCTTTAGGGCCTGACCTCGTGTTGTATGTTGACCGTACAAATTTTTCTTCTTTTCTTTCCTTTTTTTTTTTTTAAGATTTTATTTATTCATCAGCACAAGCAGGGGGAGCAGCAGACAGAGGGAGAAGCAGGCTCCCAACTAAGCAAGGAGCCTAATGCGGGACTCGATCCCAGGATCCTGGGATCCTGATCTGAACTGAAGGCAGTCACTTAACCAACTGAGCCACCCAGGCGTCCTTGTTGATGCTACATCTTACGACATTACATTTGCTTACCTGTTTTCTTGGCTTTTGTAGATTCCTTGGGATTTTCTGTATACGAAGCATGTTGTCTGTGAACAAGGGCAGTTTTACTTTTTCCTCTTCAGTCTAGACAGCGTGTATTTCTTTTTCTTGCCTTACTACACTGGCTAGACCCTCAGGTACAATGTTGAATAGCAATGGTGAGAACAGCCAGCCTGGCCTTGTTTCTCATTTAGGGTATAGCATTCAGTATTTTCATTGGTTAGTGAGTGGGCATTGTTGTTAGCCCCATTTTACAGAGGAGGACACTGAGGCCACAGAGGTCAGTGATTTGCCCAGGTCCGCACAGCTATTAAATGGAGGAGCGAGAATCCAAAGTCCAGCATCTGACTCCAGAATCAGAGTTCTTGGCTAACCACTCCGCTGTATCTCACCTTCTACCTTCCATAATTCTTGTTTCTCCTTCCAGATGAAGGCCTCTATGAAAACTCCTCAGGGCAAAGCCAACCCAGCTCCCACCAGAGCAGCTTCAGCCAAAGGGGCAGCAGCATCAGCTCCAGGAAAAGGGGTCACGGCAGCTCCTCAAGCCAAGCAGGAGTCCCCAGCCAAGGCAAGTGGGTCAGAAGCCCAGGAGGTGCCAGAGGTGGGGGGGAGAGCAGGACCACGCAGTTAGCTCAGCCTAGCCAGGGCCCTGCACAGGCAGGACGGACTTCTGCAGTCACACCGTGAGTGAGCTTAACCTAAATGGAGCTGTGCTGTCTGCTTCCTTCCCTAATGCCATTACCTTCTCACGATGCAGGTAAAGCCACCAGCGAGAACTCCCCAGAGCAATGCTGTCTCAGGGAGGGGCCGGGGGTCCATGCCAGCTGTGGGAAAGGCAGTGGTCCCAGCAGCCCCGGCACAGCCGGGGCCAGTCAGGAGCCCACAGGAGGAGGACTCAGAGAGCAGCGAGGAGGAGGCGGACAGTGGCGGAGAGGTCCCCACTCAGGTGAGGCCCGGGGAGAGTGGAGAGCAGTGCTTGCGGTTCCTTTGGCTCTCTCCCCTAATTGTTTCTCTCACTCCTGGTGAAGCCTGCAGGGAAGAGCCCCCAGGTCAGAACTGCCTCAGCCCCCAGCAAGGAGTTCTCCAGGAAAGGGACTGCAGCGGCCCCTCCCAAAAAGACAGGAGCCATAGCCACCCAGGCAGGGAAGCCGGAGGAGGACTCGGAGAGCAGCAGTGAGGAGGAGTCTGACAGCGAGGAGGAGGCACCAGCCCAGGTGAGGCCTAACGAGGAAGCCGCTGCAACACCAGGCCTCTGAGCCGCCGCCGCCTTCTCCGCACTCAGGACTTGGGTTCGGGGCCAGGTGAGGAAAGAAGACCAGATGAAAGCCATGACTCCTGGACCCTTACCCCAGTGGCCGTCCTCTGTGTCTCTTTAGGCGAAACCTGCTATAAAGCACCCCCAAACCAAGGCCTCCCTGATGAAAGGAGCACTTTCCTCCTTTCCCTCGGGCACTCCTGTATCCACCGAGGCCTCCGTAGCCCGAGGAGACACGCCAGCCCCACAGAAGGCGAGACCAGCAATTCCTGCCAAGGTAAATGAGGCTGAGAATACCAGGATGTCACAGGGTGTCTTGAGGCTTGGGCTGTGATGCAGGTACCAGGAGGCGCCAGAGGAGTCCCCTCTAGCTCACCTGGGACCCCAGGGAGAGCTTAGCCGGGTGAAGCGTGGGGAGAGGGAGGGAATAAGGAACCGACTTTGCTGTGGATGGTTTCCCCTCTGTCTGTGCAGAAGGCAGTTGGAGTGGCTTCGTCCTGCAGAAGTTCTGGGAAACAGACTCCAGGACAGAGAGGGCTCGTGCGTGTGACGGCCTGGTAGCCGACATTGAGCCTTGGTGTCAGAGGAGGCAGTAGAAGGTGGTGGCAGCTAGGGCAAACTGGAGAGCTCTGGTCCCAACTAGAAAGACAGTCCCTGTCAACTCCAGCAGCTGATTATGACCTTGTGGAAATGTACCTCTGTGTGGCCACATCTCTGTGTCTTAAGGGAAGCTGGAAATCCCTGTGCCAGGCCGAACAACTCCTCTCTTAGGTTTCTGGGTTTGTTTTGTTTTGTTTTGTTTTTCCAGGAGCTAAACAAGCACCAAGAAGTCTGTTAAGTGCTTCTAGCACTGACCACTGTCTCAGTGCAGCAGACCAACTATGAATGCTCTTTCTCACTGACAGAGATAAAGGGATGAAAGATATTGGCTCTGCCCTCATGGGGCCTGTAGTCAGTGGGGCAAGATGAAGTAGCTGGATTACTGGAGAATATTCTGGTAGCGCTCTATCCAATGGAGCTGGGAGAACAGGTGTCTAGCGGTTGGAAGAGATGATTGAGCAGAGCTTGAAGGAAGACCAGGGGTTCACCAGACAAAAAAGTAGAGCTAGGCACTCCAGGACAGGGGTTTGCCAAGGGGAGGCAATGAAGTCAGGTGGGTTCCACCAGGGCCAGCCATCCTGTAGGCAGTAGTCACTTCTAGTTGTTTGTCACATCTGTGGGGGCCTAAGTGCCAGACTGAGACACTAGGGTCCCAGGCGTGTTCAGACATGGCAGTATTTTGTTTTGTTTTGTTTTGTTGTTTTTGTTTTTGTTTTTTTAAAGATTTTATTTATTTATTTGACAGAAATCACAACTAGGCAGAGGCAGGCAGAGAGAGAGGAGGAAGCAGGCTCCCTGCTGAGCAGAGAGCCTGATGTGGGGCTTAATCCCAGGACCCCGGGATCATGACCTGAGCTGAAGGCAGAGGCTTTTACCCACTGAGCCACCCAGGTGCCCCTGGTTTGTTTTTAAAGTTTTAAGTGGGTTCCTGAATCAGGACATCCTAATCTGGGAGAGAAAACCTCATTCCAAGAGCTTAAAGGGGTTTGGTTACCTCACAGAGCACAAGGTTTTGGGGTAAAGCTGCCCTAAAGGTGGTTCCTTCAGCTCGGGCTCATGGGTGACCCAGATTTCTTCCATCTTCTGCTCGCTGTCATGGCAGGGCCGCAGCATCCCCAGAAGAGCTAGGACGTCCACCAGCTGACCTCCCTTCCCCTCACCCCCTTGTCCAGATCTAAGGCATGGGCTTCCCCTGCTCAGTGATGAGGGGCCTGTGATTCTGTGATTGGCTGGGAGAGGGGGCCACCAGCCCTAGCAGAGCAGAGTCGGGGTTCTGATAGCGAGGAAGGCATGGGGCACAGCTGTTGCTGTGTGCGTTGTTGCCGACCTATTTTAAAAAGTAGGAGATGACACAATTCAGGATCTCGTAGCTACTCTTGAGAAACCGGACTCGGACAGCGTAGGTGGTTCTGTCGCTTTGCTAGGCCGGACTGAGTAGTGAAGGGGTTGGGGGACTCTGGTCCCTGCCCTGGGCTCTCCTGAGCTGGTCACCACTGGTGCCTGCTGCTCCATGCTCTCTGCCTCTGGCCCCCCGACTGCGGCTCCTGCCCAGCCAGCCCCCCTCCTTAATGCCTGGTCTGGCAGGAGGGGGTGGATCCTTGGGACACTTCCGGCTGGCTCCTGCTTTTTTTTACCTGGGGGTGTTACAGACAGAGCATGCTGGGACCACTGGCTCACCTCTGCAACCTTGTTCTGGACTGCTGTCTCCTCTCCTCTGGTCGCCTGGCCAGTAGCACTCTAGTCCTCAGGTCTTAGTGGGGTCTGACTCCCACGTCCCTTTCAAGTTCAGAGTCAGCCTTGGAGGGGGCATTGGCAGAGTTCAGGCCTGGGTTTCCAGGGGCCTCGGGGCATGCCAAGCCAGCAGCTATCCTCCCGTGCCGGTAATAAGGGGGCCATGCTGCCACCCATGGACGGCCAGCATACGGGAGGGTCCTTGCTCCCTGGCTGGGGTTTCCCTGCCCCAGTCCCTCAGTCGCATTCACCATCAGCTAACACCCCCTCTCCCCTACCTGTGTGCTTGTCCCCCCAGAAAGAGGGTATCTCCAAAGCTGCCAGAAGCAAGCCCCTGGCACCAGCACCCCCAGAGAAGAACGCAGAGGGGTCCTCGGAGAGCAGTGACGAAGAGTTGCCATCCAGCCAGGTAGGCCCTTCCTTCGCTTTGGACACTGCAGACTTAGGGCAGCGGGCCCCGGGGGTGGGGGGAGAGTGAGGGCAGACTTTTGCCATTTAAACAGCACCTCTCAGTCTCCTGGTTAATCTGTTCACCTTCACAGTGACCCCCGGAGGTAGGCCGCAGAACATCATTGAACATCCAGGCTTCAGAGCCAAACCGGGCTGGCTCTCCTAGCCACCAGTTCCATGACCCCGGGCACACCCTCCCCGTCCTGAGGCCCAGGTGTCTGCCCGGGCAACAGGCAGGGTGGCGGACCTCCCTCCTGTGTCCATGCACAGCGTGCTGCCTGATGGGGCATGCCAGTTCCTTCGGGAGGGCCCGCACTGTGGCCCACTTGAGGCATTGGGACTCAGCCCAGTGAGGTGAAATCCGCTCCCCACATTCTCCTGATCTGTAAGAAGCCAGGGCAGGGGCAATGCTGGCCCCCTGCTCCCTGTATATCCCTGCTTGCTGCTTGGGAGCAAGACCCTTCTCCGTGGGGCTTGTCAGAATCCGATGGGCATGTCTGGGATCTCACTCTGGTGCCCATGGTGCACGTTCACGTTCTCTGCTGCACTGGCCAGCTTCCCCAGACTCACCCCCAAAGGTTGGGACCAGGCCCACCTTGTCTCCCCAGCTTGCTGAGTCCAGGCCTCTGTGTGAGCCCAGCCTTCCCAGAAGATGGCAGTGTCCTTGTCCTTTAGCCCCAGCTGCCTAGACGCCTCCGCCAGATCCCCTCAGGGTCCCTGGAGTCCCAGTTACCAGACCCTCTCCTTGACCACTCCCTTGTACACCTGCCATACCATGTGCTGATCGGCCACGTGGCACCCCCAGTGACAGGGCGGGGTGCTCGCTGCAGTTCCCTGCTCTGTAGCACAGGTGACAGAAATCCTGATGAACAGCTACACCTGCCATTACTGCTCACTTTCTGGGTGCCAGACCCCTTCCTCCGTTACCCTGTTCGGTCCCCACAGCAGCCTTCTGGGGGTAGTCCTTCTATTCCCGTTTGAAGGAGGAAGGAGTGAGGCTCAGAGAAGTTGAATGACCTACCCTGGTGTCCCATGGCCAGAACAAGTGGACAGACCTGGCGCTTGAATCCAGGCCATCCATACTGTGCCCGTGGCCTGGCACTGCGTGCACTGGCCTCTCACCAGGGAAAGAGCAGGGCCACCGGGCCTTGCTGTCCGGCAGTCCCGGTACCCTTAGGAGGCCACCTCTTTCTCTGAGCAGATCGGGACAGCTGGGAGGGAGGGGGCTGCTGCGCCCTGCGATGCGGGGGCCAACACAATTAAAATGAACATCATGCTTAAGCTCAACCATTTAATTGGTACGTTAGGTTCTGGAGTCCCTGTTAAAAAAGAAGCAGGAAAAAAGTTGGCATTTCACGTGTTTCCCTCGGAGGATTCAGGGCAGACGGCGCAGCCTGAGGAAGCTGCAGCCTCTCCTCCCTGCTGGGGGCTGCTTACCCCCTTCATCCCCAGCTCCCAGAGCATGAATAGTCTCGCTTCTCCATTGACACGTTTCCCTCTGCTTTTGTTACTAGCCTTTCTGTGGAGAAAAGGGATCAATGTCCGCACGTGGAGGGCAGAGCCTCAGGCTGGGAGGCGGGCGATTGTGGCTCCATTCCCAGGCTCCCTCACTGTGCCCCAGTCTCCCCACCTGCAAGGATGGACCCCAGCCTCTTTTTCTGAGATAGACTTCAGAGGGGATGGTCTGTGGCTCCGCCCTCTTGGGCTGGCATAATGAACCCCAGGCCAGGGTCTGTGCTAGGGTAGGTATCATATTAAAAAGACCTGAGCTCTGCCCTCAACGTTTCAGGTCGAGTCTGAGATAAAGACCGTAAAGAACTGAATTAGAGTGTTAAGTCGGAGCCTCAGCGTGGTTGGTCCTGGAAGGAGTTCCTGTCTGGTGCTCCTGGACTTCCAGTCTAGCTCTGGCACAGTCTGCTGGTCACCCTGGGTGAGGCCGCTTGCCCTCTCTTTAAGCTTCAGCCTTCTCAGCCTGTGGGATGACATTCCTTGGGGGCTGGAGAACCACGAGGCTCCAGGCCCACCCCTGGAGAATGGGATTTCCCAGCCCTTTCAGGTGGGGCTGGCCCAGGACCTGCTGACTAGCCCCTGGGCAGTTCTGCGAGGGGCTCTTGGGTGCCTTCTCAGCTCTGTCCCTTACTCCCAGAGTTAACAGCCGGAGCTGGTCAGCCCCCGACCCCCACTCGGCCCCAGACTGGAATGAGGGCACAGCTGGTAAGCCCAGCTGTGACAAAAGACCCCCACGTTTGGTTCTATGGTAGGAAGGGAGTCCCTGCCTCCCCTGCAAGCCCTTGCTGCCCGGCACCTGTGGGCAGGCCCAGCCAGTGTCTGGCTACATCAGCTTCCCGTGAATTTGTCATCTCTGTGCGTTGTGCTGTGCAGTTTCAAAGCATATCAGAGCCCCTCTGGTGAGTGAGCCCAGCCTGGGATTGCTAATAGCCCTGTTAACAGGTGGGAAACTGAGGCCCTCAGTGCTCAGGGGCCTCCCCACATGGTGAGGTCCAGCAGAGGTGAGATCAGAGATGGGTTTCCTCAATTCCCTGGGTTTCACGGCCTACCTTTTGAATGGTGTGCTGGCACTGCACTGCTGTCAGGTCCTGGGCTCAGCCCCACTGGGCTCAGCCCCAGACCCCTTGTGTCCCTGCCCTCCAGTGCCACGCCCCCTGCTCCGCCCGCGGCGCTGAGGCCGTGTGGGCAGGTGCAACAGGGAGGAGGAGGCTTTGCTGCTGAGCTGCTTTTAACATCCCAGACGCTATTGTTTGCCTTGGTGGGTTCGGTGCCTCTCTTCGTCCCCGGCAATCTGTTCCTCTGTCTTCTCACATATATATAGATCCCCCCTCCCTCAACTGTAAGCCTTCTCCCACTTTCCATCCTTCTCTCTTCATCATGTGGGAAGGCAGGCTCTGGAAGTGGCAGATCAGAGCAGCCGCGGGGGAGGCTGTTTGGCAAGGGTGGGAAGGGCCCCAGCCCAGCAGAACTCCCACCTTCGGGTGGGCCCCTCTCTGCTTGACTTTTCATGGTGCCTCTCCCACCGCGCCCCGAGCCCCAAAGGTGATGGGTGAGATGGGGTCCCAGACCTTGGCCTTGGGCAGCTTCCTCCGGCTGCCTTGTGTTTCCCCCCAGGCCAAAGAGGGCATGGAATTCAGATCAACTCTGACCTCTGGGGATGGAAGGTGCGGGCTCACCCGGCTCGCTGGCACCGAGTATGTGAGGTGACCTTGTGTGCTGTGGGCATACCCACTGGAGCTGTGACCCCAGCCTGGTCCACAGGATCCCAGGGAGCAGCCTCTTTCTCTCTCTTGTGCTGCCTCGCTGGAAGCTGTAAAGCCTGCCCAAAGATAGAACAGCGTGAAGAACCCCCACGAGGCTTCCCCAGCCTCAGCGGGGCTGCCCTCGTGACCAGACCCACTTCGTGCAAACTCTCCACTCCTTCCCCAGGCCCCCAGGTTCCTTTCTTTGAGGTGGAGGACAGCCACCATACAATATCACCCCAAGAAACTGTCCTGCGCACTGGGTATCCCCGCTTCCCAGAGTGTCTCATGAGCAGCGGTCTTTATCTCTGGTGTGTTCAGATAAGAGTTCACACAGGGCCGCACACCGCGTTTGGTCCCGTAATATCTTTGCCTTGGTTTTTCCCCTGTGCAGTTGGTTTGCCAAAGACGTGGGGTCAGGGTAGCTGGCTTGTGGCACCCCGGGCCACAGCTTTAGCGGGCTGCCCCAGCGTCTCTGGGGCGGGGGCAGCTTGGTTGTGCGCAGCTCCGCAGGAGCACCGTGGGTGACCACCAGGCTGCTGAGGGGCAGGCTGCTTAGAGCACAGGGCTCCGCCAGCGTCTGGCCCTGGAGTCAGCCAGAGGAAGGCAGGCTGAATTGACTCCTCTGCTCTTGGCTCTAGTTCAAGGAAGCTGTGCAGCCTTGGGCAGCTCTTCTCTCCTTGCTGGACTTCTAGTTCTCCCAGCTGTGCAGTGGGGCTAGCACTGCTGACCTCAGGGGCTCCAGGGTCTGTGAGGTGCTATGTAGGTCTTAGCATGTGCATGGGCCAGGGGCGTGCTAAGAGCGCTGTGGGCGGCTGGGGTGGCCTCTGCCTGCCCGGCGGCCTTGAGCGCTCTGGACCCTTTGCATTGTCAGCCCCCCACCTGCCCTCCCCTTTTCCTGGCCAAGCCTTTAATCACTGGGGGGATATGTTTTGTTTTTGTTTTTCAAGGTGATTAAACCCCCTCTGATTTTTGTCGACCTTAACCGTAGTCCAGCTGGCCCAGCTGCTACCGCCACGCACGCCCCAGCTGTAAACACCGCGAGGAAGGTCCGGGCCTCGGAGAGCACTGCCAGGAGCTCCTCCTCTGGGAGTGAGGATGAGGATGTGATCCCCGCGACGCAGTGCTCCACTCCTGGTGAGCACAGGCCTGCCATGCAGGGCTGAGTCCCATGCAGGGCTGAGTTGTGTGCTGCGGCCGCCAGGCTCACCGGACAGGAGCTGCCAGTGCACACACGCACACATGTGCACGCATGCAGCACGTTCACAGACCTCACCACGGCCTGAAGAGGGGAGGCTGCTGGCTGAGTCACACAGCACACAGTTGTGGGTCCGGAGGGGCCTGGGGCCAGGTCTCTGCACCCGACATTGGTTCGTCCTGATCTCTGTTTCCAGAGACAGTTTGCCGGGACTTCTCTGTGCCAGCTCCAAGGGCTAGAACCCACACCAGTAGCCAGAAGCTGCAGGTAGCAGATTTCTACATGATGGAGGAAAAGTTTTGTAACAACTGACTGCCTGCACGGGGAGAGGGCTGTAAGGTGGTAGTGAGCCTCCCAGTCCTGGTGGCATGTACAAAGGGTTAGGTAATCCCAAAGCAGACATCGTAGGCAAAGATCCCATCTCTCGGTGGGAGACAGGACCCTGTCTGGGATTTCTACGACTTCTGAGAATCTGTGATACTCCCGTTGCCATCAGGAAAATGGCTAATGTTGTTGTTATGACACTCCACGAGGATGATAATAAGACTTGGTTTTGGTAGGCTCATTAAGTGCAGAATAGTGCCGAGGAAAAGATTCACTATAATTCCACTGTCTGGAGTAATTACGGCCATTTTAGAACTGTTCACTTTATAGAAACTGCGGCTGTATCTGTGTTTAGTGAGCTCCTGCTGTGCATGTATGCGCCATAGTTTTTACCTGACCAACTGTGACATTACGCGTTTACCGTGTGATTCCTGCTGGCCATAGAGCTGTCCTTTGGGTGGGCTTAGCATAGTTCACGTGGGCAGTGCCATGCTGGAGGACGCTACGGGCTTCGTGCATGGGCTTTGGGGCAAACACGCAGCGCTACAGGGAACACACGGAACTGAGCCTTTGTAGGTGACCATGATGCTCTTTTGGAGACTCTTCTCAATGCAGAGTCCCACTCCGTAGCAGTGCTCCCCGCCATCGCTCTGAGTGGTGGCCTGGCCAGCTGAGGGGCGGTGGCATGGAGGACTGAAGGGTGGGAAGAGCCGGGGTGAAGCCTGGGGTCACTGCCACAGCTCATTCCCCTGAGCTTGCGACATGGAGCTAGCAATGGCTCCTGCCTGTGAGGCTCAGGGAGGGAGCTTTTTTTTTTCTTTTTTAATTTATTTTTGTGAGAGAAAGAGAGAACATGAGCAGGGGATCTGGGGACAGAGGGAGCCCAGTGCAGGACTCAATCTCAGGACCCCAGGATTGTAACCTGAGCCGTAGGCAGACATTTAACGAACTGAGCCACCCAGGTGCCCTGAGGGGGAGGGCAGTAGATAGGCTTCTGCCGTAGGTGCCGTGAGCACTGGGCCATGTCCCCAGGAAGGGCTGATAATTGGGGATTATGATTTGTGGACCCTGACTTGCACCCCGCCCTGCTCTGTTTCAGCCAGTAGAACCAGCACAAGTGTGCTCACAGCCCAGCCAAGGCCAGCTGTCAGAGCCAACGCCGTGGGGGCCAGCAGCGGTGCAGCGTCTGGTCAGGTGTCAGAAGGCAAGAAACAGGAGGCACCCGTTGCTCAGGTACCTGGCAGGCAGAGGTGGGCCGTGCGGGCTGGCAGGGGCAAGGGGGGCTCCCTGCACAAGGAGCCGCCCCCTCGGCACCAGCACCTTCCCCGGCTTGGCTGCAGCGCCGACCGGGCTCCCAGAGGCCCCTGGGCTTAGAAGAAGGAGAAGCGTGGGAGCATGGCCCCCAGGCAGAGCCAGGGTGCAGCTCGTGCCCCGCGGCAGCCCTTCCAGCACCCTTGCACTTCTGGTTTGTTTTCTTTTCCCCTCCTGGTTTGGAAATGCTGTGAACAAACCTTGCCTGTTCTTAGTGGGCATGACGGTGATTTCCTGGCCTTCACCATTTGCGGTGCGTTTCTGTTGGGTCTTGGCCTGAACCTACCGCCTGAGCGGGGTGGAGTTAGTGGCTCACGGCGCACAAACTGAGGGCTGCCCCTTGACAGGACCACGGAGGCCCGTCCAGGATGAGGCAGGGCCCAGACCCAGGTCTCTTCACTCCTCTCCGCACTCCTGAGCCTTGCGGGTCAGCTTTCCCAGCCCATTGCACGGCACCCCCCAAAGAGGGCAGGAGGGAGCTGGGCACCCCTACCTAGCCCAGAGGGGCTCATCACGAGCTCTGGCCCGAGAGAGGCTTCCTGGGAGCGTGGGGGCTGGGTGGCTGCGCCCTGGTCACTGCAGCCAGCAGCCCGCCGCCATTCAGCCAGCGGGGGTGCCGAGTGCGTCTGCACGCCGGGCACTGGAGACGCCGCGGCGGGGACAGCTGTGGGGGAGAGCCCCTTTCCTCATGGGCTGGGCCAGGAAACAAGGAAGCCAGAAAGTAAAGCACTCACCAGCTGGTGGGTGCTTTAAAAGAAACCGGGTATAAACTAGAGAATAAGGCAGTGAGTGGCTGTAGGAAGGACAGGGGTAGCGGCCTCCCTGAGGCTGCAACATCGAGGCTAGAGAAGCAGCCAGGCCAGGGCGAGCCAGTACTCCAGGCAGGGGAACCCAGGCTGGGGCCCCCTGGGGAAGCGCATGGGCAGGGAGAGCTGGAGGAAACAGTAAGGCGAGCGGGGCCAGGCCAGACAGGCCATGGTGCGGGCCGTGTGGGCCACACGGCAGCAGAGACGCAGGGGTGGGGCTGGAAGTTTCCAGGGTGGGGAGAGCCCACCCAGCTCTTCCAGTCTGTCTCCCTGATGAGGCGTCCGTGTGGGGGCAGGAGCGCCCCCAGGGAGGCCTGTGACTACCCCTCAGTCCCTTCCTCCAGCCCCACAGCTCCTTGTGCAGGTACAGGTCCCCTCCTCCCCCAGCCAGGATCTGACCGGGGCCTAGCACAGATGGCATCCTGAGGACTAGCAAGTCTCAGGGCTGCCTGTGGCTGTCCACAGGTGACAAAGAGGAGCCCTGCTCACCTTCCGCTGACCCAGGCCGCCCTGAAGGTCCTTGCCCAGAAAGCCAGTGAGGCCCAGCCTCCTGCTACCAGGACCCCGTCTTCCAGTGGGGTGAGCTGGGAGCCTGGTGGTGGTGGTGGGACCAGGTGTCACCCTGGATAACAGAGCACAGAAGGGAGGGCACAGACAGGGGCCCGAATCCCAGCAGCAGCACTTACCCACCCTGTGACTAGCACGCACACCCCGACCTCTGTTGCCAAGCCGAGCGTTTGTGGGAGGGGCGCTAAGCGAGGCCTTCGTGCAAAGTAGCTAACAGGCGCCTAGCTCGGAGGTAACTGGGATGTCGGTAGGCACCGAGTTTATTTCCCTTCAGTTTATCTTCTATTTCCTTTTTTTTTTTTTTTTTTTTTTTTAAAAAAATCACTATCACTATCAAATTAGGTTGATAGTGCTCTAGGAACACTCCCTGTGCCGGCCAAGGGGACCAACAAGGTCAGAAAGCCTGAGGTCCCTGTACTCCAACGGGCCACAGCCTCTCCCACGGGACGCACCAAGGCCAAGGCCTCTGACACCTCCAGTGACAGTGACGACAGCAGCGGCAGCTCCTCAGGGAGCGAGGAGGATGCTGACGGGCCCCGGATGGCTCCCTCGGCCCCCAGGCTAGGTGAGGGACCCAGGAGGAGAAGGCCAGGTGGGCCCAGAGTGGGGAGTGGCATTCTGGTAGAGTACAAGGCTCAGGTCTCAGCTCTATCTCCACCTGTTCTGCAGCCTGGGCCTCAGTTTCCCCACCTGTACAGCCCCACGAGGTGGTTGGTCCAGATGATACCAGAGACTTTCCAGCCCTGCTGTTGGACTGCTGCCAGCTTTTTTACCATCAGGCTCCCATAGCTGGCCCCCCAAAATCCCAGGGTCGTGTTTCCCCCACGGAAAAGCAGGGAAGCATAAGTTGGGCGTTGGGAATTAGAACGGAAGGTTTTGGCATTAAGATGTCTTGCTTAGAAGGCTGCAAATAGCCGTTGACCTTGGAGGTAGTCATAGGAGCAGGTAAAGCATGGGCAGGAGGGCGAGGGACCAGTGGAAGGCTCAGGCCATCCCAGGGCCTCCCAACAGCTGGCCTGTGCTCCCCTAGTAGGTCCAGCCCCCTCCACGACAGAGACCTTGGTGGAGGAGACCACAGCAGAATCCAGCGAGGACGAGGTGGTGGCACCCTCTCAGGTAATGGTGAGGGAGGGGACGGGCCCCTCGGGAGTCTGGGGGCGGACGCTCAAGGCCACCTGCTATAGTGTGAGGCCGAGGCCGTCCCCCACGGCAGGGCACTCTCACTCCCCCAAGGCTCTGTTTTGGCATGCCATGAGGGGTGGACTCCGAGAGCCTGTGGAAAAGGCTTGCCTTGATTTTAGCCGAGTCCCAGAAAAAAAGACATTTTCGGAACAGATGGGATTTCTTTAAGGTTATCTTCTGTACACGGCAAGCACTAGTGATTTTCCATTCTCGTTAGTAGAAAGAAATTGTCTTCTTAAACGTACCCGATGCAAGTCTGTATTAATTAAAATAATGCAGGAGGTACATACAAAGGGCTAATGTGCCCCCCGCCGGGCCTGAGCCAGCCTGATCTTTGGGGCTCCTGGGATGGCTTCCGCACGGCTCTGCCCTCACGGGTGGAGCAGGGATCCACCTCGTTCACTCATTCATACTGGGTTTCTTCAGTCTCTCCTCTCAGGTTATGTGACCCCTGGGCCAACTCTAGCCAATTCCCAAGCTTCAAAGGCCACTCCTAGGCCAGACCTCAACCCCTCGGCTTCCTCTACTTCCGCCACCAAAGATGCCCCAGACGGCAAGCAGGAAGTGGAACCCCAACATGTAGCAGGCACCGTATCCCCTAAAACAAGTGAGTCAAGGGCCACAGGAGAGACACAGTGGGACCCAGGAGAGACACAGTGGGACCCGGAAGAACAAGGCAGCGGGCCCCTTCTTTCCTTGCCTCAGGAACAGGCCTACCGATAGGGTCCTGTCTGTCGCAGGGGCCTCTCCAACCAAGGCCTGGTGCCCCACACCCAGGTATCTGGCTTCTATGATGTGGGACGGCCTGGAAGTCAGGTTTTCCATCTCTGTGGGATCCTGGTGCGGCCCGTAGGGTGACCCTTGCCTTAAGCGATCTTGGCTCTCTGTCTCCGTTAACTTTGCTTCCTAACACACGGGCTTGTGGTATGGGGGGTAGGAACTCAGGGCAGCTCAGACAGAAGGCAGGAGCCACTTTTGGAGAAGTCTCTAGCACATGGCAGAGACCTCAGATGATGGGCTTACTTCTTGTGAAGCCTTGGACAGGACCCTGGCCACACTGGGCCTCTGTGTCTTAGTCACACAGGGCACAGTAGAGCCATCCAGGGAGTGTCAGAGCATGGCACACACACACAGAATCGTCACGTAGTGTTGAGTGGGCAGACCGGAGTTGCTGAGGTCCCCCAGCCAGGGACATCAGCCAGCCCTGACTTCGCCAGCGCTGAGGAACAGGTAGCTATGATGGGCATGCCTGCGACATCCCTGGGCATTCCCCAGCTTTGGTGTTCTACGGTGTTTGCAGACAGGCAGCTGAGAAGTGGGCTGCGGGGAAGGAGGTTGCCAGCTCGAACCGTGCCCTCCTCAGCTTCCCTCTCCCCCCATCCCCTGTCCTTGCCAAGAAGCACTGAACGACTGAGTCGGGCCTCCGTCTGCCTTGGGGACCCTTCCGCCTCCTGCCGTCTTCGCCTCCCCTAGCCCACCAAAGCCCTGGGGCCAGAGCTGCGTGAGCTCCCAACGGGGGCCCACTGCCTGCTGCTGGGAACAGCCCCCAGCCCCATGACAGGGAGCCGGGCCAAGCCCCTGGGCGCAGCCCCCAGGCGCCTTTCAGAGCCAGCATGTAGGCACTCCTGTGTCTGTGAGACCCAGAGGGAGCAGAAACCTGCTGAGGCACCTGGGGAGGTAGGGGCAGCAGTGGGACACCGCTCGTGTTGCCCCACACCCACTGCCCCAGCCTTGGCTTTAGCTGCAGCTCGCCGCTGCTGGGTCAGCAGAAGAGTCATTGCTCACTTTCTTCCCCAGCCTTCTTGGTGAGAGGCGGGTGCGACAGGGAGACATTTTAGAGGGGGCTGTGGTCGGTTTTTTTCACACGTGTAGTCAGCACACAATTATCAAAGGAGAGCAGAGGCGTGGAAAATTCTAAACAAAGGCTGCACCAGAAGTCACTCTGGCAGGCAGCAAACCTGCTTAGTCAGCTGCCACGTGTGTATACACCATCCCCGTCACCCCCTAAGCTGCCTTGTCCCCTGACCAGCTCTTATCATGAAACTGTGACTTAGAACAGAGGCCTCACTGTTCATCTAAGCCCTTATTATACAAATGGGGACACCGAGGCTATGGGAGGAGCATGGTTCCCCAGTGTGCTGGTGGTAGGCAAACCTGGAATCCAAGTCCCTTGCCTCCCAGCTCTGGACTTCCGACTGGACAATACCGTCTCTCTCCTATCTGACCTTTCATTTTGTTGATAGAGTTCACGCCCCCTCCTTAAGACTCTGGAGTCCTTTTCCATCTCCAGCCTGACTTGAATGCAAGGAGACGAAAGAGCTTAGTTTAAAAAGCTGAGTTAGAAGCTGCTGGAAAGGTGTGAGGCAGGAGGTTGGGCAGAGTGACTGCTGGGCCACCCTTTCCCTGTCTTTACCATTGTCAGAGGAGGTGGACTGTGTCCCTAGATCCCCTCCTTGTACGGCCCTTGTATGGTAGCCTGTTTCCTGGCTCTCCCCAATGGTGACCCCATGTCCTTTCTCCACAGGCAGAAGAGAGACTAATCCCATGCCTCAGAAGCCCCGGAAGCCCAAGAAGGAGGCCGGGAACCCCCAGGCCTCAGTGCTGGCACTGCAGAGTGACATCAGCCGGCGCCTTCTGAGCGAGCCCTGGCCCCTGAATGAGGCCCAGGTGCAGGCCTCGGTGGTGAAGGTCCTGACAGAGCTGCTGGAGCAGGAGAGGAAGAAGGCTGCGGACGCTGCCAAGGAGACCGGCAGGAAGGGCCGGGTGGGCCGCAAACGGAAGCTGTCGGGGGACCAGACGGCCGCCAGAGTCCCCAAGAGCAAGAAGAAGAAGCAGCTGGTGGCCGGGGGAGGTGGGGAGGGTGCTGGATCGCCAGAAAAGGCCCTCAGGACTCCCAAGGGGAAAGCCAAGAAAGATGAAGCAAGTGGTAACATCAAGGAGAAGGAGAAAGAGGCCTCTGGCTCCCAAGGAGCCAAGGAGAAGCCAGAAGGGGAGCCAGGGACACTGAAGGTTGAGGTTGGAGACCAAGGCAACCCAAAGAGCAAGAAGGAGAAGAAGAAATCTGACAAGAGTAAGTGGCCGGCCAGCCGCAGCCTGGAGCAGACTCCTGGGCCCAGGCTAAGAGCCTCCGGTCAGCATGCCATGGGGGCAGGGGCAGGCGTGCAGCAGCGGGCACCGAAGGGAAAGACTGCCGACTGGTTTGTGTGGGGCCAGGGGATGGTAGTGGCAGAGCCGGAGCTGGATCCCAGAGCTCCTGGGCTGACCCGCCCGGAGTCGTGGAGATGCAGCCACAGGGCACGGCCTACTTGCAGACCCCCAGTGCTTGCTCGCCGTGCGCTTCTGCTTCCTGCTTCCACGGCCCAGGCACCTGGATAGCAGGTTCCCCTCGGAGGTCACGGTCACCGGCCCTTCCTGAGCTCCGTGCTAGACCGTGTGCTGTGGAACCTCCTTTCATCTAGCCTTGTCTCTTCCTTAGGTGATACTCCAGTTACAGGTAGAATGTCACTTCTTAAATGTGTACAAGTTTTAAAACATGAGTTAAAGAAAAGTAGTAAGGCCCCATTCATGGACCAGGTGGTCCATGAATGGGGCCGAAACCACCAAGCGGGCCCGTGGGTGCTCGGACCAGTGCAGGCGGTTGCAGGCCTGGGGCCTTTGTTTTGATGGGTCCCCAGAGTGTGGGCAGCACTGGGGACCTGGCATTGGAAGGAGTGGTTCTAGGATCCCTTGAGACCAGCTCTATCTCTTGATATTGACCTCCCCCCACCACCAATGCTTCTGTTACTTAGGGGGTTTACTTTGTTTCCTTAGAAAAGAAAGACAAGGAAAAAAAGGAAAAAAAGAAGAAAGTAAAAAAGGCTTCAACCAAAGACCCTGACTCGCCATTCCAGAAGAAAAAGAAGAAAAAGGTAGCGTGAGTTCTTGGACGGTTTCCAGCCAGGAGAAGGACCCAGACCTAGTTCCCAGGGTGAATGTGATCAGCCCTGTCCCATGTGTGCCAGACCTGGTCCCCACCCCGTGTCTGTTCTCAGAGTCCAGGGGTTGGGGGCTTCTGAATTGTGACACACTGAAGATGGGTGAAAGACAGGTGCCACCCTGAGGTGAAGGGACTTGGGGTGTGTGTGTGTGTGTGTGTGTGTGTGTGTGTTGAAGCCATGGGAGTGACCCCTTTCTTTATCTGTGAGGTAGAAGGATGTTCTTGGGACAGATAAAGAAAGGAGAGCCTCGAGGTGGGGGGCAGGGAGGCCAGCCAGGTAGGCTGAGGGGAGAGGAGACATTCCCTGGGATTTGTGTACCCCAGCCAGGGGCGTGTCCCCACTGCAGAAACACACCCCTCCGCTTTATGGGTTCCAAAGGCTGATCACCGGAATAGAGGGCCCTCCACACCTCACATGGGGCTGTTCTTGCTGTGGCCAGTAGAGCCTCAGCTGTGTTCAGAAAAGCTGAGCATTTGTTGGCTTCAGCGTCCTGGGCAAATGAGGCCCCATCCCTGCCCTTGGGGACCCCTGTATACCCAGTATCTGTTCTGGGGAGAGCTGCAAGTCCTCAGGAAAAAACCATCACATCCGCTCCTGGGGCGGGCGGGGGTGGACAGCGTGCGGGGTTGCGGGGGAGCTGCTTCAGGCCCAGGAGCCTCTCATGCTTGTCTCCTCACAGAAGAAGACGGCAGAGCAGACAGTCTGAGGGGCCCACAGCGACAGGTATGCTTCCGGGCCCAGGGATCCCTGGTGAGGGTGGGAGCGTAGCTCTAGCATCTGGCCTGGTCGCAGGGCCCAGGCACGGGGAAGGAACTGGGGCTGGAGAAAGTGGTTCCGTCCCTAAAGGTCAGTGGGGCCAGTGAGGCAGTGCCGGGAATCAGAGCTGCAGAATCAGAAGGATCCAGAATAGTGATGGCAGCGACCAACACAACCCTCCCTGGGTATGGGCACTGGGGTAGTGCTGCTTTGCAGAGGAGGGTGAGGCTTGAGGTCAAGTACAGCTCAGTCTCTCCCCACCACTGTCCACTTCCTCTTCCTTGTGTTCTTGTCATTTGAGGGCATTCCTCGTTGGGAGGAAGATGGTTTCCTCAGGATAAGCCATTCCCATGGAGCTGTGCTTCCCAGGTGGTGGGGAAGGGGCTGATGGGACCCCAGCAGCCACCAGCCTCCCGGAAATGGTGGGGACCCAGAGCCCGCCTGGCTGGCAGTGAGGATTGAGTGATGCGGGGCACCAGAGTGCTTGGCTGCGTTCCTGGGACCCAGTCCGTGCTGAAGTGCCTGCTGTGGCTCAGGCTTCTCCCCTGCATCAGAGACCCCAGGTTTTGATTTTATTTTTTTCTCTTTGGAGAAAATGGTCAGGAAATCTCACGTCTGGATGTGTTTCCTTCACCCAGGGATTTCCCAGCCAAGTGACGACGAGCCCTGTGCCTCAGCCCTCTGCCCACCACGGGCTGGAACTGAATCTTTAACTCCCCTCCCTCCCCAGAAGAAGCCCACCAGCCGCCGTGTCCGAGCTGGCCGAGCAGTGAGCCCTGCGGGGAGGCTGGTCCAAGGGGGCAGCGGCCAAGCGGCCGGCTCCGGGGACTTGCACTCGCTGCCTCCGCGTCTGACTTCTGTCCTGACACAGAATGCTTCCTAGAGACGTGTACAGTATATATATATTTTTTTAAGTGACCTGCCCCCCTCCCTTCAAACCCAACAGGCCCAGAGGCCTCGGACTTTCCACCTCTGGGCCCTGCAGACCTAGCAAGGCTCAGCCTGCAGCTCCTTCCACGTCTCTGGTCTCTGGCTGATGCAGAGGCTTTGACCTCTGTCAGTTTTCCCTGTTTTGTTTGTGGTTTTTTGTAACAACTCGGAAAATAAAAGGCTTGAAGGAAAGGTGCGAGTTCCCAGTGCCTCCGGAAAAATGTTTTGCAGTTGACTTACTCCTGGAAGGGGGGGTCCGGCTGATAGCGGAGGTGAGCAAACCACAGCACAGGGCTGGCTCGTGACTACACACCAGGGCTCTGGGACGCTGTGGTGAGTGGAACGGACAGATCGCCAGAGAGCGAGACTCTCCAAGTGGCCTCTCCACTAAGGGGGACCTCACGCGTCGTCACGGTTGTTGGGTTAGGAGCAGGCCAAGATCCAGAGGCAGGAAGTAGAAGAGGGGCGGTGGGGGGTGACCACCTTTGGAGGTTCAGGTGTGAGCTGGAGGCAGGTCCCCAGAGGTACCTGGTGAGGAATAGGGACCGCGGGCAGAGTAGGAGCAGGAAAACCAGGATGGAGTCGCCCTCGTGTCCAGATAACCAAGGTTCTAGGATGACGAAGGCAAGAAATGTATGAACTCCATAGCTACGTCAGGGTGAGGATGTGGTGAGGGCAGCAGTGCCGTTGCCCAGAGCAGTGTGGAGCCCCAGAGGACAGGGAGCTTTCTCTCCAGGGCTTTGAGCCTTCTGCCAGTGAGGGAAAGAAGCTATGTGGGAGAGGAGAGAGCTGGGCGGAGATCTTAGAGACCTGGGTTGGCATCCGACTGCACCCTTCTCTCGGGGCCCTGCCCCATATTAGCTTCTCTCCTCCGCTAAGTGTGTTGGTCTAGAACAGGGGTCTGGTCTACGTAGGGCATGAGCTCCTGATTCCCCACAGCCCCCGCTTCCTGGCCGTCCCGACACTGGGGCCTGTGTCACTGCCGTCCATCCTCACTCACGCGGTCCTTAGTGGGGAAGTGAAAACAGGGAGCTGGGGAAAAATGGAAGGTGGACCAAGAGGAAGAGCCTTTTTTTTTTTGGAAGTAGAGTGTGCCTGTGTGTTACCATGGAAACCAAGAGCGTCTGTGTCCAAAGTGCATGCCCACAGCCTGGCCAGGCCCCATGGGCATCTGGGGTTGGGCTCCCTGGGCTGTGCCCTCCCATCCAGACCACTGGATTCAAGGTCTCGGTTACCTCCTTGGGGTCCATGAGCCAGATCCCAGCAAAAGTCAGGAGCCAGAAGTGTCCTACTTAACTACCTTTTATTCTCACAGAGCTGTGGCCCTGAGGGCCGGTGACAAGCTTGGCTGCACAGAGGGAAGGGGCGGACAGGGTGGGGGCGTTGTAAAGAGGCTGGTTCTTCTGGGTGAGTGCTGCTGGAGAGGGGAAGGGTGGCTCTTTCCCCCAGCTAAACAGGCTAGAAAGGCAAGGTCAAAAGGGCAGACATGTTGGGTGTGGGGGAGCACTGTCTCCTCTCTGTACATCTTCCATGTCATCCGTGGGCCTGGATCTTGGGGCTCCATGTTGGAGGCTGAAGCTCCCATAGCACGTAGCTCCTAGTCTACGGCCTTGGGCCATGCATTCCTGCTGATTGATGGGGGGTCGGGCCACAGGGCCCTCCTGCATCGTTAAATCTGTGTTCCCCCACGTGACTGGTGTCTAGGGATGATGGAGAGCCAGGAGCCAGGGTGTCCCGGAAGGCGGCACAGAGTGGGAGACAGTGAGTGGGGGAGCACTGTGTGAGAGGAGAAGAGGGGCTAGGGTTGGGGGATGGAGGGGAGCAAGGAGGCAGTGGCCATGCAGGGCGGGCTGTGTGCTGGCGTCAGCGTCTGCTCTTCTCACACGGCCACTACAGAGAAGAGAAGCAGCAGGTTAGGTTTGGGGTCCCCTGTAGTCTCTGCCCCTTCCCAGCATCCTGGGATCTCAGAGGTGAGGAGTCTCCACCCCCACAGCCCCTAACGGTGGTCCTTAGGTGTGAAGTGGATGTCCCGGGGAGGTTGGAGGACGGCCCACAGTCGTGCTATGCCGGCCCTCCGTCCCTAAGGGATTCGGCTTCTCAGGTGACAAGCTGCTGGAGCCTGGGTAGCCCCTACAGGGGCCCTTACCTTGGCCCAGGTCCTGCTTGGTCATACCCAGCCCGGATGACAGGTCTTCCATGTCCAGTGGCTCTGCAAGGGAGCAGCAAGGCCATGTGTCACTTGACAGTCCAGCCTCCCACACCTATTGGCAAGAGGCCGGGGTCCTCCTTCCCAGCCTGGCCACTGGCCCCGTGCCTGGTGGAGGCAGGACTGTTGCTGGGTGTGCTCAGGGCAGGCCCAGGGAGGGAGTGACGACATGAGATGGGCAGGCCTGTAGGACCCCTGGATGCACCATGGGCGGTGCCCAGCTGCATGACGTTCACAGGACGGAAGGACAGGTGAGTAGATGAGTGGATGCAAGGAAAGGAAGGACTGATGGACAAACAGACAAGGAGTGCATGGTAGGTGGATAAAGGGGCAGCTGGGGGGCTGTCCCAGGTGTGCCAGGAGGCCCTTCTCACGTTCAACCTTCTTGGCCCTTCTGCTCCTGGGCGCTCCCTGGCTGAGTGGGCACTGCTTACCCCTGCAGTTACGGTGCCCACGGCTCCTGGTGTGGGGGACCTCGGTGCCGTTGGGGAAGACGCACCAGCAGTAGCCGGTGCTCCCATAGCACTGGAGCGGCTTATAGTTGCCGTTCTCGTCGCACTGGGGCCTGAATGTGCCAGGGTGGACGGCGGGGACGCGGCTGACCTCCTCCTGGCACTGGGTCAGTGCTGAAGCGACAGGCATGGTGAAGACACAGTGAGTGAGCAGACCCTGGGCCAGAGTCTCAGCAGAATCCGAATACTGCTGCTGTGGGCCTAATGCCTTCTGCCCAGGTGGCTGTGCTCACTCTACCCCTGGCACCGATGGGGGAAACTGAGGCCTGGACCAACAAGGTGTGAGATCAAAGAGAACATGAATGGCCATGTGGTGCACTTATCCCAGAACTTGGTGGTTTCTTCGGACACTCAATGCCTATTAAAGTTTGGAATTGCTCCTATGATTCTTATTTCTGAGAAAAGCAATGGGCATCTCGGGAAGTCTGAGCCTCTGTTACTGAGTTATCCGAGTGCAAATGGGGCTTCCTTTGAGCACGTCGTAGAGGGCTTCAGACATCAGCTGGGAGTTGCTCACAATGGCATCAAAGGTGCCTTCTACGAATCTAGGTTTAGAAAATCATCTGGCCCATATTGGCTGTGTGAGCTCGGGGAGGTCCCTCTGCAGCTGGGCTCATGAGCCCTGCCCCAGCTCCCTCACGAGAGCCTGTGCAGGGTTGAGTGGAGGAGGTCACTGTGGTGATGTGTGATGGGATGTGTCGGGTCGTTTTGCTCCAGGCCCACGTGTGCAGTGCCGTCCCCCATGACGGAGGTCATCCTCTTAAGGGAGTGTGGAGGAGCAGCCAAGCCCAGAAGGAACAGGCAGGAGACAGGAGGGTGAGTTAGAGACTGGGAGAGTGCCAGGGCTTGGATCTGGGAGTGCTCTAGGTCCTGACCTCTGCAGCTCCCAGAGAGCCCCAGGGGAGCTTCCAGAAGCCCTGGCATCTCAAGGCTCCTGCTCCCCATACCTTTTAGTGGAAACTCAGGCTTATTCTCCAGGGAGTTCTTGCTCATTTCAAACAGGAGCCACTGATACATCCAGCTCTCGAAGACCTGACGGGATCGAGGCAAGGGGTCAGGCTCCACAGCCCCCTCCAACCCTGCCCGACTTTGCCCCTGGGGACAGATGTGGAGGGCCTGAGAGGGACCCAGCACCCGAGTCCAGCTGTAGCTGGGTTCCCGCTTAGAGACCCATGGGGTTTGGTTGAGGTGGTTCCTCAGCTCTGAGCCCTCTTCATGGCTGTGGCTTTGTTGGTGCTGGCGCCCCGCCTCTAGCTTCCTGAGGTTGGCCTCCCCGGCCCAGCCCTCGTGGAGCCTCTCCCAGCCCTGTCCTAGATGTCAGGGATGAGAGGGAGCCAGCATCGGGGGTGGGGTGATCGCTGACCTTCCAGTCCAGGGGCCCCATGGTGTTCTTAAGGTGCTTCAGGTTCTCTGGGAAGCTCCCCTTCAGCTTCGGGTACACCTTCAGGGGGTCGGCCTCCTGTGGGAAACAGGACGGTTTAAAAAGCTCTCTGGCAGACAAGGTGAAACGTGCCCCCCACCTTCCCCTGGACCTCTGCCATAATGGAGCCAAGGACAGGGGAGGCAGCAAGAGCCTTCCAGCTGCAGGGCTGTACAATCCCAGGGCCGGGAGTTCAGAGACCCAGGTTCCAGGCTAGGTCCTACCCATAACCCCCTTCTACTCCTTGCAGACCCTACCCACTCTCCAGGTCTCCCTCAACACCCCCTCCACTGCCCCCACTCATTTGTGTCCTCTGCAGCTTTCTCATGCCTGTCCCTTATCACCTAGTCACTTGTCTATCTCCCATGTTAGCCTGGGACCCCCATGGGGTCGGAAGCAGAGTCTCATTTCTTCCCAGTGTGAGCCCAGAGCCTTGCACAGTGCCTGGTACAGAGTAGACGTGCAGCAGAAACTTGGGAAGGAAAAACGGGCATCTTGAGCAAGTCATTTCCGGGCTTTGGGCCTCAGATCCTCCCATCTCAAACACTCAAGAGAGTGGACGGCAGGGCTAGACTACAGATGACGCTGAAGGGCCGCACTGGCGTTCTTTCGCTGATCCAGTGAGTCCGGAATGGTGCAAGCCCTGGAGCACAGTGTCAGGGGAACCTGGGTAGGCAGGCAGGGCCACGGTGGGGTCCCACTCACCAGAAGCACATGCATCACGTGGTCCTGTGTCATGTTGCCATACTTGGTGGCATTCTGCAAGGGCTGTGGAAGGAAAGAAAAGGGGGTCACCAGTACTGACCCACAGAGGAGGGGCTCTGGAACAGAGCCAGCACTCCAGGTCTGGGTAAGAGGCCGGAGTTCCAGGTGCCCCACCGGCACAGGCCTGTCTCTGCTACCTCGGGAGTAGAAGCCAAGTAGGAGAGCCCAAACAAGTCACTTTACTGCATCAACGTCCTTAGTGGTCAGATCTGCATAAGCTTTTCTGCCCAGGGCATTGTGGGCAGCGGATTGTTTCATGACAGAAACATCACCCATTTATGACAAAAGGGAGGCGGCTGTGAGGTGCTCTGGGAAACGAGAAGCCTATTGTAAACCTCCCAGGGATGGCCTGAAGAGGCTCTTTCCTCCCCCTCAACTGGGCTTTTGCTGCTCAGCTGTCATCCCCTGTCCCTCAGCACCTGCCCTCCCCGTGCTAGCTGGCACCTCCCTGTTCTACTGCCCTAGGGTCGTCCTTACCGTCTGGAGCAGGTCTGGCATGGGCAGCGCCTGCATCAGCATGGGGGTGGCAACCCTCATCTTGTTCAAAGGCTTGGGAGCTGTGGGGACAGGAGGTACAGTCTGGGTGTGGTCCCGGTGCCCAGGGAAGAGAGTACTCGTCTTGGGGACTGAGATCTCCAACTTAGTGAGAAGGGGCTGGGATCCTAGACCCGAGGGAGAAGAGAGTGGGCCCGGCTGGGGGCAGGGATGGGGTCTTGAGGGAAGGATGGGGGATGGGGGAGGTCAGGATGGAGGTGGAACACGCACGTTTGGGAAGCTTCATGCGCAGATTCTCCAGCTGCAGGCTCTGTGAGGTGACGGTCAGCTTGTCCAGCCGGCCCTGCTGCTGGTACAGGAAGTAGGCGGTGGTGGCCTGGCCAGCCAGGAGCAGAGCCACCAGGACAGAAAAGCCTGTGTACAGAGCTCCTCGGCTGCACTTGCTGTTGGGGGGAAGGAGATAGGTCAGGGCAGGGTCCACAGAGGTGGCTGGCCCAAGGACTGACTGAGAGCAGGAGAATGCCCCCCATTTCCGTCAGCTCCGCCACCCCCTCAGCCACCCCTAACACACGTTAAACACAAACGACAAGTGCCTATGGACACTTGTCCAGCTTGAAGACGTGCCCCGGCCGCACAGTTCCAACCGTTGCTGCTCCTACAGCCCCGCAGAAATCCTAGCACTGCCCCTGGACCTAGGATGACTGGGGAAGAGCGAGGGACAAGTGCCTTGTCCTTTCTGGGCCTCGGTCCCACCTGTGCAACAAGGGCTTACCATAGAGGGTCTCCCTGGGTTCTTTCTAAGGGGGTCTCCTGAGGATCAGGACTGCCCTCAAGGGGAAGGGGGTTTTCACCCCCCTACCTACCCAACCCCCACAGTGAAATCAGAGAAAAGGGAAGAAAGTTGGCCCTGGACAGCAGAGCATGTGGCCCACCTGAAAACGAGAAGTGAAGCCTTGATATTTTAGGAGCAGGCTGGGGCCAGTGGACGAAGTCAGACAGGAGCAGAGTCAGACCACACCCTCTGGGGACACATCCTCGGCCCCACACTCCCCTTGGCTTTGAGCAAGTCTCTGCCATTGTCTGGGCTTGCCATGTGGGTGCCTCTCACCTGCGCAATTCGAGGATTTGGTGGTTTCTTCTTTGAGGTAAGATCTGTGACCACCTACGTATTTCAGGCGGCACTATCCACCAGGGTGGATTTCGGTAGGAGTGCGGTGCCCGAGCCTGTGTGACTGGGAGAGTGTCTCACATTCCCTAAACGAGTTGGCTGCACAGGGCGGGGTGGCCAGACCTCAGGTAGTCCTTGGAGCTGTTGGGCTTGGTTTGGGGAGCACATGAACATGTCACAATTTAGGGAATGTAAGGATTCTGCCCCAGGACCCTGAGAGTTCCTGGCCCGTTTTCTCCCACTTCACTGGGGTGGGACTACCAGAACCCCACTAGAAACTGTCAGTAGTATGTCACACTACCCTGCTTACTCTGGGAACCAACAAGGACAGTTTAGGAAACCCCAGGAGACCCTTCTGCCTAGTAACTCATGACATCACATATATAGTTCATTTTCACTGGCTCTTTGCTTGCCAGTCCTCTGCGTGTTCTGGGCCAAGGTCCAGCCCAAAAGATTGTTGTTCTGTTAGGAGAAAGCAAAAACCCCGCGTGGGGGAAAGGAGGAGACCAGACAGGAGTGGAAAACAAGTACTGCTTCTTGGCCTTTTCCAGAAACGGGTGGCCTGGCTTCTGTGAACGTCCACCCAAGTCTGGGTCTTGCCTGGTTCAAGCTCTCCAGCTTGTCTCCATGCTCACCCCTTCCACAAACCCACATGCAATCCAGTCCCAGTTCTTCCTTCCACTGTACCTTCTCTGAACCTTAGTTTCTCAGAAGGCCAAAGAATCTACAAGGTCGGGACACCTGGGTGGCTCAGTGGGTTAAGCCTTTGCCTTTAGCTCAGGTCATGGTCTCAGGGTTCTGGGATCGAGCCCCGCATCGGGCTCCTTGCTCAGCAGGGAACCTGCTTTACCCCTCTCTCTTCCTGCCTCTGTGCCTACTTGTGATCTCTCTCTCTGTCAAATAAATAAATAAAATAAAATAAAGAATCTACAAGGTCATATTGGAGATGAGACCTGGCGTAGAATCCTGGCTCTGCCACCCCCTTAGTTCAGGGAGCAGGGGTAAGTCAACCCCTCTGAGGAACTTGAGGTAGGAATAACTACTTAAAGGGTTGTTACATAAAATAAGATCATGGGAGTAGGGGCACCTGGGCGGCTCAGCAGGTTAAGGCTCTGTCTTTGGCTCAGGTCATGATCCCAGGGTCATGGGATTGAGTCCCATGTTGTTGTAGGGTTCCCTGAGCCTGCTCTCCCTTTCTCTCTGTTGCGTGCGCTCTCTCTCGCTCTCTCTCTCTCTCAAATAAATAAAGTCTCAAGATCAAAAAAAAAAAAAAAAGGATCAGGAGAGTCAAGGTCTTGGCTCCATACCTAGGGACAGTTAGCGTTGAGCACTATTCTCAGAGGAGTTAATAGTTAACTTTAGCATCTGGTTTTCTTCCTCTTTTTGCCTCTTGAATGCGGATACCCTGATTCTGGATGACTGCCAACTCTTGCCACCACTCTCTTCATTTCCTCCTTTCTATTGCCTCCTTCTTGAATGAAAAATAATAATAATAATTGGCTGAAGTCAGGAGCCAACCAGAACTAGCAGGAACCATGATACAAATGTTGTGAGGCAGAAGAGTTCACAAAGGGGTCTGAGGAACAGGCTCAAGCTGGAATGGACTGAGCACACAGGACCAGGGCCAGTTTTAGAAGCAGTCCCTGAACTAAGGGGAAAGCCAGGCAAGGATTTGAGGAGGGGGCACCCTCTCTGTACACTGAGCTCGCACTAGGCCTGCGACTTCCTGGGTGGCCCTCCCAGCCCTCTCTGCAAATCCTGCCTCTGCAAGGAGGCCAGATGGCAGAGCGAGCTCACACTTTGAAATCAGGCTAGTCCTGGATTCAAATTCTGACCCCAATACTCACTAGCTGTCATAACTCGGTAAGCTGCTAACTAACAAAGCCTAACAAAGTCTCAATTTTCTCTTACATAAAAAGGGGCTAATAAAAGTACCGGACTTAGAAGAGTTAAGGTTGGGTTTAGCATATGGATTTGGCATAGTAATCATAGAAATTACTAACCCCGGCTGAGGACTGGTGACAGATAGTCAGTGAAAGGGAACTATTATCATGTCTAGTATCATCATTGCTTTTATTATTACTGAGACCTAAAGAGAAGTAGCAATTTGTCTAAGTCACATACAACGACAGCAGAACTTGGTCCAGAATCTCACAGGAGAGTCAGCCCTCCTAGCCCTGGGATTCTTTGGGATTTTCACAGGCATGCTCTATGGTCTATATCTGGTCACCCCTGTCCCCTAGAATGCAGTTCCTCATGACATCTCTGAGTGTCTCTCCCAAAGCCCTTTCTGCCTGGCAACAGCTGACATCACAGCTCTGAGTCCCTATAATTTGCAGACTACTTTTTTTTTTTTTAAGATGTTTAAGTCATCTCTATGTCCAACATGGGGCTCAAACTCACAACCCTGAGATTAAGAGTCACATGCTCTACAGACTGAGCCAGCCAATCGCCCCAATTTGCAAATTACTTTTTGAAGACTGGGGAGAGTAGGGCTATGGGGTAGCTGCATTCTAACCCTCTTTCTTTCTTTCTTTCTTTCTTTCTTTCTTTCTTTCTTCTTTCTTTCTTTCTTTCTTCCTTTCTTTCTTTCTTTTTCAGGGAAACACCTGGATGAAACAATGCTGGGGCTGGGAAAGGGGTCCTGGGGTCCTCTGGATGGTTGCGCTGGCCCCTTGCTACAAGGGAGAGGGACAGAGGCAGGGCATGACCCATGTCAACCTTCAGTCCCTTCCAAAAATTTAGCCAGAAGCCCTCCCCCACCCTTGCCTTTTCCTGCCTCCTCCCAGTAACGGCAGACACGTCCATCTACTCTACAAACACCGGCAACTACACTTCCCTGATACAAACGCTTACGCCTATCCATGGTGATTAGGGAGAAACTCTGCTGTGATGAGCAGCTCCTACCATCCTCTTTGAGAAACTCTGGATCCATAACATTTTCCAAATCTAGTCCAAGGTTTCTAACCCAGGATTCGCAGTCCACCTTCAGGCAGTTTGTGAAGCTGCTGATACTGTGTGAAAGTCTAGGGGGAGAATTTGTGGCTGTCTTGTGATTTTGAGAACAAAAGTGTATCATGCAAAGAAATTTAAAACCCCTGCCCTGGAGAAGCTCCCCCACTTTACAGGAGGGAGGACAGAAGCCCAGAGCAGGCCAGAGACTTGCTGAAAACCACCCAGAGTCAGGGCCTGGATCCATCCCCCCATGGCTCCCTGTCCAGTGCTCCCCCCTGCAGCACCCAGGCCTGTCTGTGTGGTCCAGGATTTGAGTGCTCTCTCCTGCAGCTCACACGTACCTCTCTGAGGCACTGGGGCGCTGGCCCAGCATAGGCAGCTGCTCATGGTTGGAGATGAGGTCGCGCTGGTCTTCCATGGTTCTGGCCTCTGGACTTCCCCACACTTCCTGCTGCTCCTGCTGCTGCTGCTGCCTCCACCGCTGCCCGGATGTCTGGGACCCCGAACGCCTGGCTTACCTCTTGAAGCCGGAGCTGCGGAGGAATCTGATTTGTCCACCAGAGGCTACTCCGCCCACCTGGTAAAAGTAGAAGTGAAAACCACAAAGCTGGAAATACCCCCCACTTGGGCAAAGCTGCCTTAAACAGGGCAGGATGGGGAGGCGGGGGCTCCCCAGACAGGTAGAAAGGCCAGCATACTTCCATTGGCTGCTCAGGGCCCTCATCACTTGTTTCTGGGCAGACCTGTGGATTCACAAGGCACTTTGGATATTGCAAGAAACAGGCAAACATTCACTCCCTAGACAGGAAATCACTTTGAAACAGAGCATGCCTTTGTCTCCCCTGCTCCCCCACTGTTGAGTGGGTGCAGAAGTGGCGGGGGGGTGGGTAATGGGCTCCATGTTCCCCATGCTCCCTTCTAACTTGCGGATTTTATGAACCCACGTCCACAGTTCTAAGGCTCTGGTACTGACATTTGCTGCCACTTACTAAACCTTCCTTTGTGCCAGGCACCGTATTAATTGTTTTACATGCTTTGTTTCATTGAATCTCTACAGTGACCCTTTGAGGCCTGTTGTATTTTATATATAGGTAGGGACATTTATAGGTAGGGATACCGCGGGTTTGAGAGGCTCTGCGCTTGCTCAGGATCAGGCATCCAAGAAGTGGGGAATCCCTGGTTTTAACCATTCTACTCTTACGCATGAAGTCCAAATCATGTGGTTCAAATTCAGGTCAGTGGGGGCCTCTGCAGAGGGCCGGGGAAGGGTACCCAAGGGAGATTTTAACTATGTTGGCAAGGTTTCATTTCTTACTATCTCGTGGCTTACCTACCATATTTGTTTTATTAATCTTTATGTCTTTTGTGTATTTCAAAATTTACATTAATTTTTTAGTAATTTATAGTAGTTTTTAATTTAAAAACGTTGTGGTCTGGGCACCTGGGTGGCTCAGTTGGTTGGGCATCTGCCTTTAGCTCGGGTGGTGGTCCCGGGGTCCTGAGATTGAGTCCTGCATCGGGCTCCTGCTGCAAGAGGAGTCTGCTCCTCTCTCTGCCTCTGCTTCTCTCTTTCTGTCTCTCATGAATGAGTAAATTAAATCTTTTTTAAAAAATTAAAAAATAAAAACTTTGTGGTTTGAAGATTCAATGAGTCTTAGATTTCAAGAATCAAGGGAGATAGTGTACATATTTTGAGGGGAGGGGGAAAAAAGCAGACATGGCCTTCAATGCACCAGACCTGAGTTCAAATCCCAAGTCAGAAAGACCCTAAACCTGGGGCACCTGGGTGGCTCAGTGGGTTAAGCCTCTGCCTTCGGCCCAGGTCATAATCTCAGGGTCCTGGGATCGAGCCCCGCATCCAGCTCTCTGCTCAGCGGGGAGCCTGTTCTCTGCCTGCCTCTCTGCCTACTTGTCATCTCTCTTTCTCTCTCAAATAAATAAATAATTAATTTAAAAAAAAAAAAGAAAAGAAAGACCCTAGACCCATGACCTGAGCCAGCCCCTTGACCTGTCTGAACTGGTTTTAGTCTTTGGAAAGGAAGGACTATTAACACTAACCTTGCAGAGATGTAAGATTAAATAAGCATTTAGCCCAGAGCCTGGTACTACCGCAGATGCTCAAGAAATGAAATTGTTACTCAAATATTTACCAGGTATTTTCTAGATAACCAAGGCCAGTGAAATCATGTATCCATACAAACTTCAGCACAAATGTTCATAACAGCCCCAAACTGGTAACAACCCAAATGTCCATCCACAGGTGACTGGATAAACTGTGGTTTATCCATACAATGGAATACCGCTCAGCAATAAAAAGGAATGAACTATTGATATCACACCACCTGGATGAATCTCAAAATAATTATGCTATATGAAAGAAGCCAGAACAGAAGAGTACATACTGTGTGATTCCATTTAGATAAAATTCTAGGAAATGAAAACTAATTTACAGTAATAGAAAAGAGATGAGGATGGAGGTTGGACAGCATAGGAAGGGACAAAAAGGAAGGATGACTAAGGGGCAGAAAGAAACTGTGGGGCATTATCTTGATTGCAGAGCGATTTTCATGATGTATACATATGTCAAAGCTTGCCAAATTGTGCACTTCAATATGTAAAATTTTGTATGTGTCAATTATAACTCAGTAAAGCTATTTTTAAATTAAGACTTTTGAAAGATATTTCTTTTTTTTTTAAGATTTTATTTATTTATTAGAGAAATGGAGAGAGAGCACAAGTAGGCAGAGCAGCAGGCAGAGGGAGAGGGAGAAGCAGGCTCCCCGCTGAGCAGAGCCCGATGCGGGGCTCCATCCCAGGACCCTGAGATCATGACCTGAGCTGAAGGCAGCCGCTTAACTAACTGAGCCACCCAGGCGCCCCTTGAAAGACGTTTCTTAAAAGACAAGTGACAAAGAAAAATAGTGTGTGTGCTTCAAAGGTCACAATTAAGAAAGTGAAAAGTCAGCCCATAAAATAGGAGAAAATACTTACAAGTTATATATCTGATAAGGATCTAATGTCCAGAATATAGAAAGAGAGATTAGAACTCAAGAGTCACAAGACAACCTAATTCCAAACGGGCGAAGGATTTCAGTAGATTTTTCTCCAAAGATGTGCAAATGGTCAATAAGCTCGTGGAAAGATGCTCCCCATCACTAGTCACCAGGGAAAAGCAAATCAAAGCTTCAGTGAGGGGCCACTTCACACCCACTATGATGATTATCATCAAAAAGACAATAACATGTGCTGCCAAGATGTGGAAAAAGTGGAACTGTCATTATTGCTGGTGGGAATGTAAAATGGCGCAGCTGGAGCGCCTGGCTGGCTCAGTCCATAGAGCATGCAACTCTTGATCTCAGGGGCGTGAGTTCGAGCACCATGCTGGGGACAGAGTTCACTTTAAAAAAACAATATGGTTCAGCAACTTTGAAAAACAATTTGATAATTCCTCAAAAAGGTAAACACAGAATTACCATGTGATCCAGTAATTCTGCTCCTAGATATCTACACAAAAGAAATGAAAACATACAGCCCCACACAAAAACTTGTATACAAATGTTCATAGCGCCATTATTCCTGGTAGCCCTGAAATGAAAACAGCCCAATAGCCCATCAGCCATCAGCTGATGACTGAGTGAATAAAATGTGGCATGTCCACAAAATAGAATATTACTTAGCCATAAAGAGGAGTTAAAATCTCAACAGAACTGTTGTTTTTAAAAAACAATGAAGTACTGATTCATGCCACAAAATGTTTGAATTTGGAAAACATTATGCTAAATGAAATAAGCCAGACATAAAAGGCTACATATTGTATGATTCTATTTCTGCGAAATGTCTAGAATAGGCAATCCATAGAGACAGAAAGGAGATTAGTAGCTGCCAAGGACTGGGGGTGGGGAGGGGCCAGGAGAGGGGGTATAGAGAATGCTTGTTAACGGGTACAGGATTTCCTTTTGGGGTGATGAAAATATTCTGGAATTAGATAGTGTTGATGGTTACACAACTTTGTGAATATATGGAAAACCACTGATTGTACAATTTTAAAAGCTTGAATATTGTGGTGTGTGAATTATAGCTCAATTTAAAAAAAGATTTCTTGGTAAGGATGGCTAGAACACACATATAGCTTTGCTTCCTCTCTCAAATGACTTTTTTTTATGTAAACTATAGGGACAAGGAGGACAGAAGAGAAAACAGCAGCAGAATTTTGGAAGCTGTAGAGCATATAGACTAGTGGTAGATCCCACAGCAGACCCCAGAAAGCTAAATCCTAAAGCCACAGCTAGAAAAGCCAAGAAGCTACCTATTTACATGGCAGAACAGGCTCAGGAACTGGGTTATTAGGCAACTGGGAGGGAGTAAGGGTGGGGCTAAAAAGAAGAGGATTGGTTGCAGGTCTGTTTATGAAACAGTTGGATATTCCCACTTCCTCTCCCTCCCCAAGTACACCTCCCTCTCTGAGAGAAGACTGGAAGTTTATCCCCAGGCATAGTAAAGGGCATGGGCTGGTACTAAAGCTGAGAGTCCCAACCTTCTATCCTTCCCAGTTCCCAGAATGCTAGAAGGTAGGGTCTTTCCCTCAGATAATACATGGAAAGATCCTTCTTTGGGCAACATGACCATACCAGGAGGAATGATCTAAATATACTAACATTGGGGGTTCCCCACTGGACAGATAATGCTACAGGGAAGCCTTCGATAAGCCCTACTCATGGATCACAGCTTCCATTTGGTTTTTTAGACAATCAAAGATCATGGAACATCTGAAGAAAGCTTCCAGCATAAAAGAGAATGAACTAAACAAATAACCAGACCTCAAAAAAGCACCATGGAGGAAAGCAAATGGGCATGAATAAATAGCCTTAGGGACATAAAAGATGCTCCTGTACCCAGGAAACAAGAATAGTATGCTATAAAGATATAGGTGCTGTTAGAAGAGAAATCAGCTATTGAAGATTAAAAGTACAAGGGAGGACACTAAAATCAGTAGACGGAAGATAAAGTTTTTTAATGTCTCAGAAAGATAAATTTCCACAAGGATAAAAAGAAAAATCAAAAAGAAAAGAAAAGAGAATTAAAACCAATCTGGGAAGCCCAACAGCCAAATATCAGAGTTTAAGAAACAGAACAGAGAAAATCAGGGGAAAGAAATCATCAGTGAAATAACTCAGTACCATTTCCAGAACTCAAGGACATACATTTCCAAACTGAAAGGGCTCAGTGAGCACCAAGGAAAAGGTATAAAATAGTCTCAAACCAAGGGATATCATGTAGATGTTTCAGAAAAATAAAGACAAGGATTCCACAAATTCTAAATTTCCAAAAAGGAAAAAAAAAAATACAAAAACCCAGAAATCACAATGACTTTAGGCTTCTTAGCAGCAACCCTGGAAAACAGAAGATAATGGAACAATGCCCTCAAAAGTCTATGGGAAAATGATTTCCACCCTAGAATCTTTACTAAGCCAAATTATCAAATACGGGAGGGTGTTGTTAACATATTCTCAGACCTTTCTCAGAAAGCTTCAGGAAGTTATGTTCTACCAAACTGAAGTTCACTAAAAATAAGAGAAGACCTGGGACAGGGGAAACTGAAATTCAGTTCATGAGAGGGAACAGGGATTGCCAGGAGGGTAGCACACAGGAACTCTGGGAGTGAAACAGAACATTCACATTGGATCAGGCCCAAAATTTCTGAAAGACATCTCCTCAACAAGGCAAACTTGATAGGTATCTGATGTGCCTGCATGTACTGAGAGGCAATTTAGATCATTTTTGGAGAGTATAAGATTAAATTATGATAATTTCATAGAAAATTAAGTAAATGAAGGAACGAACACTCACGTACCATTCATGGGAACGTGAACTGGTGCAGCCACTCTGGAAAACTGCATGGAGTTTCCTCAAAAAGTTAAAGATAGAACTAACCTACAATTCAGCAGTTGCACTACTAGGTATTTACTCAAAAAATGCAAAAACACTAATTCAAAGGGATACAAGCATCGCTGTTTATTGCACCATTATTTACAAAAGCCAAACTATAGAAGGGGCCCAAGGGCCCATCAAACAAACTGAGGGTTGCTGCGGGGAGGGGGTAGGGAAAGGGGGGTGGGGTAATGGACATTGGGGAGGGTATGTGCTATGGTTAGTGCTGTGAAGTGTGTAAACCTGGCGATTCACAGACATGTACCCCTGGGGATAAAAATTTGTTTATAAAAAATAAAAATTAAAAAAAAAAGATGATGGATAAGAAGATGGAATGGAACACAATGAAATACTGTTCAGCCATAAAAAAAATTGAAGTCTTGCCATTTGCAACAACATGAATGGAGCTAGAGAGTATATAATACTAAGCAAATAAGTCAATCAGAGAAAAGCAAATATTTGATTTCACTCTTGGTAAAATTTAAGAAACCTATGAAAATGAGCAAAGGCAAAGAAAAGAGAGAGAGAGAGAGAGACAAACCAAGAAACAGACTCCTAACTCTAGAGAACAAACTGATGGTTACCAGAGGGGAGGTGGGTGGGGGATGGGTGAAAGAGGCTATGGGGATTAAAGAGTGCCCCTATCACGATGAGCCCTGAGTAATGTACAGAATTATTGAATCACTATATTGTACCACTGGAACTACTATAACACTGCATATTAATTATACCGGAATTAAAATAAAAAACCTAATTTTAAAAAAAGAAAGAAAAATTAAATAAGTGAAAAATCAAAACAACTATTAAGTTTTGGGAAAACAAAAGTTATATAGGAAATGTATAGTAATCCTTGTACACTGTGTGGTTCAAATTGAATGGTATATGCACTGTCATAATATGGTCAACAAAAGTTGATCATACATAACCATACATACCACAGAGACATAAGGGAGGATGAGAGGACAGAAAGAGTGACATGGAGGGATAGAGGAGGAAAGAGGGCTAAATCTTCCTCTTCCACTGTGAAAAACCAACCAGATATTGTTTAAAATTGAAAAATCAGGAAGTAATACCAGAAGTTATTCAGAGATACAGAGATAAATACCAAAGGAACTGGCTAAAAAAGTTTGAAGTAGTATAAAGAGGAAGGTGAAGAAATGTTATTTTTCACAGCAAGCCTTATAGAAGTATTTGATTCTTTAAATATGTAAATTTGTAGCTTGGATACAAAGTAAAACTAAATTTAAAAAATCAAGAAAAAAATGCATCAAACTCAATTGATTCTAAGCTGATTGTGACAACAAAATGGCAGCCCAAACACTCGCCCTTGTGAAACCACCTTAGGTCAAGCTGAGGATGATCCTAAAGATCAACCTAGCCTTGCCCAGAAGAGGCTGTAGACTAATTCCAGGAGGGTGGACCCCAAGACCGAGTTTCCCCAAGATGGATGGGAGAGGGCTCCCTGCATCTTCTCTAAGAAGGGAAGAGGTCCCAAATGTCACATAGGCCCCACTGCCCAGTCCAGTTCTGTGCCACCCCTCTCTCCTTGCATGGGGAAGGAGACAAAGTAATAGAAAGTAGAAAGGCTTGGTATCTAACGCATCCTTAGGGAGATACAGGGTTAAGGTAGGATTTGGCTCCCCCATTTTTCATATGGAGAAAGTCTGGCTCAGAAAGGGGAAAGGAACTGGCCCAAGGTCACACAGCAAGGTCAGTGCCGAGACTGGCCCCTGCAGTTAAACAAAAGAGCTCTGGGGCAGACTTCCTGCGTTCACATCCAAGTTCCCATAGTTGGATCACAGGGCAGAGGAAAAGAAAATACAGGTAGGTGTGTTGGAGACATCTTTTTTCCCAGAAAGCAAGGAAATGCTCAGACTACTGGGATTTGTCAGAAGGATCCAGGAGCTGGGGCAACTGTGTGGCTCAGTCGAAAGTCCGACTTTTGATTTCAGCTCAGGTCATGATCTCAGGGTCATAAGATGAGCCAAGTCAGGCTCCGCACACAGTGCAGAATCTGCTTGAGATTCTCTCTCTCCCTCCCCCCTGCCCTTCCTTGATGCTCATGCTCTCTGTCTAAATAAAAAAAATTTTTTTAAATGGAACTCCTTTAAAAAAGAGGAAAAAGAAGGATCCAGGATCCAACTTGAATGGGCACCTGCCACCCAAATAGGGAACAATTCCAGAACCAATTAAAATAATTTACCTTGCCTCTTTGGAAGAAACTATTGTTCAATCCTAATCGATAAAGAAAAATTCTTCTTTACAGAAGAATGTAAGAAAACTAACAGAAAAGAAAAGATAGAATTAGAAAATCACCTTTTTATAAGCCCAGTGTAATAGCTGGTTCAAGCAAGGGCCGCCAATGGATGCCAAAACCATGAGATGAAAGATTGGAGGGTGACAGGATATCCACACACTGCAGTATCATCCCAACGGTCCCTGCTGGCCGCAGAGAGGGAAAGGCACTTCACTGCTGTCACTACCAAGTGATCAAACTTAGTATCGCCAACAGTGGGGCAACCTGACATTATGTTTCCTAATGGGGTATAAAACCCAGCATCAGCCGGGAAATATCTTTTCTAAAATTCATTAACCTGAATCTACCTTTAAAACTAAGTTCCAGAGGGGCGCCTGGGTGGCTCAGTGGGTTAAAGCCTCTGCCTTCGGCTCAGGTCATGATCTCAGGGTCCTGGGATCGAGCCCCGCATCGGGCTCTCTGCTCAGCGGGGAGCCTGCTTCCTCCTCTCTCTCTGCCTGCCTCTCTGCCTACTTGTGATCTCTGTCAAATAAATAAATAAATAAAATCTTAAAAAAAAAAAAAATAAGTTCCAGGGGCGCCTGAGTGGCTCAGTGGGTTAAAGCCTCTGCCTTCGGCTCAGGTCATGATCCCAGAGTCCTGGGATCGAGCTCCACATCGGGCTCTCTGCTCTGCGGAGAGCCTGCTTTCTCCTCTCTCTGCCTGCCTCTCTGCCTACTTGTGATCTCTCCCTCTGTCAAATAAATAAAATCTTAAAAAAAACAAAAACAAAACTAAGTTCCAGTTTATAGTAATTAAGTAGAAGAACAAGTTGAATGACAGCATGAGGAAATAAATCCAGGGACAGTCTGCAAGACAGTGACCGTTACCATCAAATGGCTAATGCCATGAAAAAGATGTGTGTAGACAGGGTTTTATATTTTAAAAGATTAAAGAAATGTAGGGGTGGAGCACCTAGGTGGTTCAGTCAGCCAAGTGTCTCCCTTCACTCAGGTCATGATCCCAGGGTCCTGGAACTGTGCCCTGCATCAGGCTTCCTGCTCAGTGGGGAGCCTGTAACTCCCTCTCCCTCCCTCCCCCTGCTCATGTTCTTGCTCACTCTGTTCTCTCTCAAATAAATAATCTTTAAAAAAGAAAGAAAGAAATGTAGGGGAGCCTGGCTGGCTCAGTCAATGGACTCTTGATCTCAGAGTTGTGAGTTTAAGCCCCATGTTGGGTGTAGAGATTATATAAAAATAAAATCTTTTTAAAAAAGATTAAAGAAATATAATAAGATGCAATTTGCGAATCTTTTTTTTTTTTTAAGATTTTATTTATTTGTCAGAGAGAAAGGGAGCACAAGCAGGGGGAGCAGCAGGCAGAGGGAGAAGCAGGCCCCCCGCTGAAAAAGGAGTTCAATGCAGCACTTGATCCCAGGACCCCTGGGTCATGACCTGAGCCGAAGGCAGCCATTTAACCAACCCGACTAAGCCACCAAGGCATCCTTGCAATTTGCGGATCCTGACAAGATTCTGGTTTGAAAAGAAAAGCTACAAAAGATATTTTTGAGAAACTGAGGAAATGTGAATCTGGATAGAATATTAGAGGTTATTTGGGAATTATAGTTTTTCTTAGGTGGGAGAATAGGATTTTTGGCCATTAAGTGAATATTTCCTTTTAGGGGCTGAAGGCTAAATGAAATACTTGGAGGTGATATGACATGATGTTTGCAACATATTTTCAATTGGTTCAGAAGAAAGATACAGGGAGATATTAGATAAAATTAACAATAGTTGGGACGCCTGGGTGGCTCAGTTGGTTAAGCGGCTGCCTTCGGCTCAGGTCATGATCCCAGAGTCCTGGGATCGAGTCCGCATCGGGCTCCTTGCTCAGCAGGGAGCCTGCTTCTCCCTCTGCCTCTGCCTGCCACTCTGTCTGCCTGTGCTTGCTCTCTCGCTCTCTCTCTGACAAATAAATAAATAAAATCTTTAAAAAAAAATTAACGATAGTTGACTATTGATGTAGGTATAGGAATGATCACTTTTAGGGGCTCCGGAGTGGCTCGGTCATTAAGCGCCTACCTTCAGCTCGATCATGATCCCGGGGTCCTGGGAAAAAAGGCAATTGTACACAAACCCTATACAGGCACTGTGCTGGCGGCTAAGAAGACACTACAGTCCCGTCACTGTTAACACTGATACTTGTGGGGACAGTGGGCTCTTTCACAGCATAGACACATAATGTGTGCTGCGACCTTTTTGGACTTTCTCAGTAACTATCAAAAGTTGTTTGTTTGTTTGTTTGCCTGTTTTGATAGGAAAAAACTCCAGCTCTACCACTTACTAGATGTGCGGATTTTAAGTAGATTACTTAATCTACTTAAAATAGGCACACAATAGAACCTAATAGACATACAATAGAACCCATCTTGCCGGGTTGCTGGGAGAATTGAATAAGCTAGCATGCACATGCCTGACATAGAGACTAAGTGTGCAATAAAATTATGGTAGCTCAATATGATTTTTCCTGCAAACTTGCTAAATCTGAATCAGGGACCCTGACTGTGTCCAGAGATTTGGAGCTGCTCAACAATAGGAAGCAGCAAGCCTGTCTGTTTGAGCATGTGTATCCTCCCACCCAGGGCCTTCCTGGGAGTCTCATTCTATACCCTTCGAGCTGGTCCGTTGAAATGCCTGCCCTCCCTTGGTCTGGATACTCCAGGCTCCAGAGGTGTGAGTTCCTGCCAGTTCACTTGGGTGGGCCAGGAGGTGGAGTCGCCCAGGGCCTCAGGCACGTCCTGTTCTTCTCCTTAGTCCTTTAAGTCCCGGAGAGGGAAGAGCCACCCCAGGTGGCAGGTGGGCTGTTCATGTCCAGCCCTGTCCACACCCCATATGGCCTGGCGTGGAGCCTCCGTGGATCCTAGTATACTTGGGCCATGAACACCGAGCCAGAAAAGGAGCTCTTCGTGGGGAAGGAGCGGGTCTGGGCTCCAGTCTCATATCTGCTACACCTGCCCCAGGCAAGTTACTTGCTTTACTTCTTCTACTCATTCAACGGTTACTGATAGCACATCTGCTTTCTGCCAGGTACTGTCCTGGGTACTTGGGCTACCTCAGTGAACAAAGCAGAGAACCATCTCTGCCCTTATGGAACACATGCTAGAGGGAGACAAGTCAACTGTTCTGTGGGAGAGAGATGAGCAAGCTGGGAAAAAGGGGAGGCATTGCTGGGGCAGGCGGATGGGGCTAGGCTTCAGCACTTCGTAGGGTGTTGGGATGGGCCTCACTGGCAAGGCCAGATTTGAGGGTGGGCTTGAAGGAGGTGAGGCGGTTTACCAAGCCCATGTCTGAGGAAGTGTCCTTGGCAGAAAGAACAGGAAGAGCAAAGGCCCCACCGTGGGGATGTGCTTGGCTTGGTTGAGGAATAGGAAGGAGGCTAGTGTGGCTGGAGTGGAGTCACAGAGCTGGAGTAAATGGATGTGAGCTCAGTGATGCATGCAGCCAGACCCTGTGGCTATGTTCGTGACTTTGGCTTTTCCTCTGAGTGAAATCAGGAGCCCTGGGAAGAAGCCTTTGAGCAGAGGAGTGCTGTTACCTGATTGTGCTTTAACACAGTGGCTCCGGCTGCTTCCTTGACAATCTGTACAATAGGGACAGACAATCCCCACTGCCTCATGGGACTGCTGGGAAGGTCTAAGGGGAGCCTGGACGAAAAGCACTTTGTAACAAAAGGCCCTGAATATAGTACAATGCCTCTGGGGAAAAGAGACTAGCTCTTCTGTGTCTTCCCATCTTATAGAAGGGACAATTGAGCAAGGAAAGAATCTGATTTGCCCAAGGTCAGATGTTCTACAACCAATTTAGGATCTGAACTCCCAGACTCTTCTCCCAGGTGCCATGTGGCAGGCAGGTAAATAGCCTTTCGACTTGTGATCTCAGCTAGTGCCTCCGAGCAGGACAGACCTAGCAGTCCTCCCCGTGACTCATTCATCCAACACATATGTACCAAGCACCAGTCCCACACCAGGCACGAGGATACAGGGGCATGTGAAGACACCCGGCGAGGACTGAGCCCCAGTCTCCAGAGGGTGGAGCAGGAGTCAGATATCAATCAGATACCAGGGGCTGGGGTGGGTTAAGCTTAGGGGTCAGGGATCGATCTGGAGGCAGAGAGACCAGTTAGAAGGCTGTCATGACAAGTCAAGCTGGAGAGGCAAGGCCTGATGGAGCCTGTGGCTGGGACATTGAGGGATGGGGACGAAGAGTAAAAAGATCAGGAGGAAAGTCCACAGGACTTGGGCCAGACTGGACTTGGGCCTTTCTGGAGAAAAGAATGGGACCAAGATGCTGTGGAGCATTCCTACTTGGGTGACAGAGAAGATGATGTCATTCACAGAAATAGGAAGTCGTTGGCACATTTGAGGAACAGAAAGAAATGCCATACGTCTGAGCATTTTGAGCAAGGGAGAGAGTGGTTTCAAATGTTGTTGATGGGCTAGGCAGGGGCCAGATCATGCAGGCCTGGGTGTTAGTGGGTATTATTTCAAAACAATGGGAAGCTAGCAGAGGGTGTGAGGCAGGAAGGGGCTGGGTTTGGTTAATGTTTTAAAATGATGTGTGGCATGCAGATTTAAGGGGAGCAGAGTGGGAGCCTGGAGACCAGCTAGGCGTGAAGTGGCTTAGATGAGAGATGGTGGTGATTTCTGGTAGTGGAGGAGACTGGGAGAGCGGATGGATTCCACGGCTGTTTTAAAGGGAGAGATGTCAGCATCTGCTTTGGGAATGAGATCAAAGATGGTGCCGGGGTTTGGGGCACAATAGATGGTGGCATTCAAGATGGGAAAGATGGAAGAGCACATTCTGGAACAGGCAGACTTCAGAGTTTGGTTTTGGCTGTATTCTGTGTGACACCCACACACAGACATCAAGTAGATGGCTGAAGGTACCAGACTGAAACTTAAAAAAAGAGTGAACACAGGCATTTGTAAATGATCAACTTGCAGATGGAATTTACAACCCTGGGACTAGGGCTGCGCTCTAGGGACCCTCAACATTTAGAGACCGGATGGAGGAGCAACCCTGACCAGCATAGAGGAGCCGTCAGAGAGAAGGAAAGCCAGGAGAGGGTGCGCTCACAGATCCCAATAAAGGAGTGGAGGAGGAGTGTTAACTGTGGCAGATTGTGCTGAGAGGACAAGGTGGAGGAGAAGGTCCCTGGGCATGGCCACGTGGAGGCCATGGGAGATGGAGACACGAGATCAGTGAATTGGGTCGGGAGGTGACTGGGAGACATGGTGCCAGTGTGCGAGGGGCAGCACGGGGCGGGGTGTGGGCAGCAGCCCGAAGAGGACTCAGGTCATGGCTTTTGGGCAGGTTTGTGGATGGGAATGACTCAGGAGGGAATGGGGACAGACGGGGCTGAGAAGTGTCCTGCCCAGCTCCTGCACAATGAGGGGCTTCTGCAGAAGCTGCCCCTCCAAGCAAGGCCACTCTGTCACCTAGGCTCCTCCCCAGTGCCTCCCCTCCATGGCAGCCAAAGAGTTCCTCAGGACTCAGCCCTCCTGCCTCAGCACGGCAGCTCATTGCCCAAATGCTGCCACCGACAGCACTGTCTACTGGATTTGAGGAAAAAGTGAAACTTCCCGAAGTACACCAAGGCCTTCATTCCTGGCTTTTGTTCCCCATTGGTGTCTCACCTCTGTGACTGAGTATAACGGATTCCCATAACACGGTTTCTCATTTTATTGTCACAACAGCCCTAGGAGCCTCAGGGAGATTAATGAGAGAAGTACGAGCTAAGGACACTAGTAAGTGGCAGAGCTGGGACCTGAACACAGGTCTGAGCTGTCTGCAGATTCTACTCTCTTAACTACCATGCCATGCTGCCTCCAAAGACCCCTTACTCACTTTGGCCAGGCCTCCTGTACCCCTGATTCCCATGGGACAGATCTGAAAGGCAGATACGATTCTTTCCCCATCTTTGTCTCAGGTGGGCAATTTCCACACTCACTCTCCAGACAAGCTTAGTATCGGTTCACCAGGCTCCTGTTCTACCCAGGAATAACTCTTTTTGAGCATTTCCTCACATCCCTGATAATCTATTTGCATGCCTCCAGAGACAGAAGCAGACTGTTCTAGGCAGTAGGGAAGCATAGCAAGCCAAAACACAGACTCCAGACCGAGTTACTGTGGCTGAGTCTCAACTCTGCTAACTACGAGAGTCCTGTGCCTCAGTTTCCTCATCTGTAACATGGTAATGAGAGTCATACCTATTTCCTAGTGTGATTATGAGGATTAGTAAGATGCTACATTTAAGTTTCTTGGTAAGTACATAATAAATTTTGGTTATTAACATCATCACAATTTTTCCTGAGGGAAACCTACCACTTACTTACTACAACATCCACCCACTGGGCCCTTGGAATTCTACCCTCTTCTGCACTCACCTGTAGTTTAATCCTATTGTTCTGCAGTTCTCAATTTTCATTTGCTCCCGATGCAAGGTTTTTTTGGGGGGTGTGTAAGCTCGGTTACTCATCATGTAAACATGATTTTCCTAAGATCATGATTTCTCCTTGACGGAGTCACTGGTGGTTTGCCAACCAAGCTCAACGTTGCCAAATACACAACTAGGGTAGGAGAATGACAGCTTAAGGCCTCGCCTCCTACCCTCACAGGTCCTCTTGTTGGCTCCAGGCTTTTGCACTCCCTGGATTTGGAACCCTGTCAGTGGGACCCCATGACTGCATATCTACCAGCAGGGCTAGATTATGTCATGACAAAGAGCCCATTTCCTGGAGACAGAGCCAAGCTCAAATCTAGACTCTTCTGCTTACTTGCAATATGTGATCTTGCCTAAGACACTCAGTGTCACGGAGGCTCAGTTTCTTCATCTGCAAAAATGAGAGGATAATAACCTTGCTTACTTCATTGGGTGCTGTGAGGACTAAGATAATGCATATAAAACACTCAGCACAGTTCCTACCTCAACAAACATTTGCCATGAATATTCTAGGACTGTGCTGCCTAATGGGGCAGTCACTAGCCACACGTGGCAGTTGAAGTCTTAAACATGGCTAGTCTAAATGAGATGTGCTGGATTTCAAACACTTACAGTAAGAAAAGAATGTAAAATACCTTGATAATTTTCATATTACTATGTTGAAATGAAAATATTTTGGATATAGCATTAAATAAAATATAATTTATATTATTTTCTACTCTATTAATGGGTCTAGGAAATTTTAAATTACATGTGGCTCAGTTTTGTGGCTTTTATTTCTTTTGGACATTACTGTTATAGTGGGGCTTTTGTAGTTTTTTGGGGGTGATGGTGGTTGTGCTTTTTTCCAGTGGGGGAGAAAACAATAGCACAACTAGTTTTGGGGTGTTTGAATTTTAGTGCCTGTACCTGTCTCTTCGAGGTGGTATTTGAGCTAGAAGGGTGCTTTGGAGATGAAGGAGATCTGATCTCTTCCCTGTAAAGATGGGGAATCTGAGACCTACCCATAGGCCCATGGGATATGCCTAGGGCGGGAGAACTAATGGTGGCAAGAACTCAGATCAGAACCCAGACACCATCCCCATCCCAAGCAGGCAGCTTCCTATCAGAATGATGCTGCCACCTACTGGTCACCCATAAGTGAGTGCCACAAGTAAGGGTAGCTGCTAGGCTCCCTTAGGAGCAGGACTCTGGGGCACCTGGGTGGTTCAGTCCATTTACTTTTACGCTGAGTGCTCAGGATTGATGGTTGGCAGAGAACAGTTTTCGTCCTGGGTTGTGTGTGTGTGTGTGTATGAGAGAGAGAGAGAGGGAGGGAGGGAGGGAGGGAGATGTGTGGGAGGGGGACGGCGGGGGGGTGAGATGGGTAGGGATGTTGCCAAGTGGGATCAGAGATTGTTAGGTTTGCCTGCTTCGGCTCAGGTCATGATCCTGTCGGGGCTCCCTGCTCGGCAGGAAGCCTGCTTCTCCCTCTCCCCCTGGTTGTGTTCCCTCTTTCATGTGTCTCTGTCAAATAAATAAATAAAATCTTAAAAAAAAAAAAAAAAAAAGGAGCATGACTCTGTTGCCATCTACTTCCCTGTCTTTTGCAGAAGCGAGGACAGGCGGATCCCCCTCTTGTACCTCCTTGCCAGTCAGACTGTGCCCCCACCTGCCCAGGAGCCCCAAGAGCCCCCACCTGCCCATGTGACAGTGTAGTGATTAAAGGGCACTATCTGTGGTTACAGACAAGTGCAGCATTGAATCCCAGCTCTGCCCCTTTCTAGCTGTGCCCCTGCACAAGTAACTTATCTCTGACCCTTGGTTTCCCTATATGTAAAATGTGGATAATAATAGTACTTACCTCAAAGCGATTAAATGAGATAATGCCAGGAATTTGAGTCAACAAATATCTACAAAGGACCACCACTTATGCACCATTCCTGCTACCGGGATAGGGCAGTGAACCTAAAAACCCATGTCCAGTGGTTCTCAAATTGTGGTCTTTAGACCACTGACAGCAGCAGCACCTACCATCTTGTTAGAAATGCAAATCTTTAGGCCTCCATCCCAGACCTCCTGAATCTGATGCACGCTCAGAGTTGGAAGACCATCAGACTTAGACACACAAATATATATATGTATACACACACACATATACATACATACTTAGATGTATATATCAGATGGAGTTAAGTGCTATGAATATGGCAAGTAAATGGCTAAATATCTTGAAAATAATGGCTAGGTGGGGGGGATAGGTGGGGAACACTAATTCATCAGTGATGGTCAGAGAGAGCCTGTCTGATAAGGTGAAAGTTTCCAGCAGGGATGTGAAAGCAATTATATAAAGGAAATGTTAAAAGGGGATGCCTCTTCCCTTACAAGACACTTCCTATATTTACAGTAAGTCTTAGGGATATAATGTAGGTGACTATAGTTAATAATTCCAAGATACTTCCTGCAAATTGCATACACAAATTATTCTTACATGTCATTGGCCACAACTTAAGTCATATGGATCACAATGAGCTGCCTGAAGAATTTTTTTTTAATTTTTTTCAAGTAGGTTCCATGCCCAGCATGGAGCCCAGTACAGGGTTTGAACTCACAACCCCAAGATCAAGAGTCAGATGTCTAACCAACTGAGCCATCCAGGCGCCAGTGAGTCTTTATTCTGATCAACCATACATCCAGCTAAAAAATTGAGACTCCTTTTTATAACAGAAAATGAAGAAAAGGCATATTGGGAAACAGTGATCTCTGCCACACTAAGAGATTCTGAAGTAACTAGCTTTGGGGGTCTGGTTCATACTTGTATGCCTCCAATGATGGGGAGATCTCTATCTTATTAAGCAGCTGTATTCCCTCTTTGAGCAGCTCTTCTAGAAAACTCTTTGATAACTCAAGTCTACCTCTTCCCAACTCCATCTGATGGCCAAATCCTACCACCTCAGGACTACACGCAACAAGACTGCTTGCCCCCTTCCTCTCCAAGACAGAAATGACCAATTTTAAGTTCCTAACCCATCTTCTCTTTGCACTACTAAGATCAATGGCTTCCCTGAAGCCATGTCTTGGGAAGTTTTCCTGATTCTGTATTGAGATTGAAAATGACCTTCAAAGTAAACTTCTAGATGACAGGGAGCCACATCATCACCCAGGTCAATGAAGATTAACTGGAAGGCTAGTGCCCTCACTCAGGCAGAATGGGAAGGGAGCAATCCAGGACTATATTCAGTTCTAATCCACCTGAATTTTTCTGTTTTGTAATTTCTTCAGATTTACTTTGGAGTTCAGTAATTCTTTCTTTTGTTGGCTCTCATCTGCCATTGAACCCATCTACTGAGTATTTAATTTCAATAACTACTGTACTGTTTTCTTTGCTTCCTTTTCAAAGGCATCCGATTATTCATATTTTGCTGAATTTTTTGTTCCATTGTTTCTTTAAACATTTCCTATGAGGTTATATTTTGTTAATTCTAATATGGAGTTGGGGTCCCTGGGTGGTTCAGCCGTTAAGTGCCTACCTTCGGCTCAGGTCATGATCCCAGAGTTCTGGGATGGAGTCGGGCTCCCTGCTCTGCGGGAAGCCTGCTTCTCCCTCTCCCACTCCATGTTCCCTCTAAAATAAATAAATAAAATCTTTAAAAAAATTCTAATATGGAGTCCTTGGGATATATAAAAACACTTTGTTGACTCTCATTTGGTGCCTATTTTCATGTCTTGGTATTTTGGGGGGGGGGGTTGGGTCCTACTTGATTGAACCTTATCTGTAGGAAACCAGAGGGCCTCAATTGTGCTTCTTTCCAGAGGATTTGCTTTTGCCAAGGACCCAGAAAAGCCCTACTAGGAACATACTAGCCCAGAAATCTGAGCACTTCTGGCTTATTGTGAAAGTCAAGCTCAGCTTCCTCACCTTGGGGCTGAGGTGAGAGGTAAGAGGTAAGGGCATAGCCTAGACTTAACTTCCTGGCACTGATTTGGTATTTGCCAGGAGGGCTACCTCAACTTTCTCTGCCTACAGCTGTGTTCCCTAATCCATTTCATCTTGATGAACTTTTCCCCCTCATTTCTGAATGCCCTTGGGGAGTTCCTTTATCTCTTTGAAGCACAGGAAAGCACGTTTGTTTTAATTTATCGAGGATCTACAAGGCTCTTTAAATGATCTAGTTTAGGAGGATCTGGGTGACTCAGTCAGTTAAGCGTCTCTTGCTTTCAGCTGAGGTCATCTAAGGGTCATGGGATCAAGCCCTGCATGAGGCTCCATGCTCAGTGTACAGTCTGCTTGAGAATCTCTCCGTTCCTCCCCCCACTTGCCCATGCACACTCTCAAAAAAAAATAAACATCTTCAAAAAATTTTTATGAAAAAAAAAAAAAATCTAGTTTATAGAACCTATTTAGTTTCCAGAGGGAGGAAGCCCGTTCACCTATTCTTTCAGTGATTCATTAATTACTGAGCCCATACTTGGGAGACTGGGCTGGGGTGGAAGACATTGAACAAGACCCACTTTGTCCTCTCAGATTAGTAGGGAAAGTTCGAATGTTACAGGGGACAGTGGTGGCACATGGGAAGTAGGGTGCCGTGGGAATTCAGTGAAGCACGTTTGAGGGGCACCCAGGAGGGTGACTTTGAGAGGGATCAAGAACTGATTCTAACAGATGAGAAGATAGTGAGGTGAAGTGAAGGAGAAGATGCTGAAGGAGCCAAGCTGGGAGGGAACATGAGCAGAAGACTGAAGGCCCGGAGAACTGAAAAGTGAAAGGAAGTAGGTTTGGCTTGGGCAGGAGGGTGAAGTGTGTGGCAGGACCAGTAACAAAACCTGTGTGTGGTCTAGGGCTAGGCAGGGGCCAGAGGGGAGACAGGGAGGTGTGTTTAGGAGGCTTTCAGGGGCTCAGGTCAGATAAAGGAGGCAGGAGGGCAGAAGGAACCATTTCTAGGGGCTTGGTCAGGGTTGCAGCTGTAGCCCATGTCATCAGACTCATCTGCCAAGGCTGGGCTCCCACGGTCGGAGTCGTGGTCGGAGTCGCAGGTGGGCAACCGCTCACCCAGTCCTCCTGCCCTGCGTGCCTGTGCCCGACAGACTACTCTGTTCCAACCCAAGCTGTGCAAATTGGCTCTCCTTGCAAACCACTGAAAGGAACTGCTTTCAAAGACCTGCCTGATTGCATCCCTGGTTACCAGGAAACAGCAGGACAAGTTGCAAAGTCCCATCACAGGAAATAGAAAGAATGCTCTAGCAACTGCCAGCATTTTTCCACCAGGATTCCAGCCAGCTGTCATTCATGCTCCTTGGCATAAGAACTCAACAGGCATAAGAATAGCAGTAGCTTCTTCAGAGCCAGGCACTGTGCTGAACACTTGAATCTATTTCTTAGGATACCCTATGAAGCAGCCATTATCACATAAATTTTCACTCAATGGCTGAGTGGTCATTTGCCGAAACTACAGTCTGAAGCTGGGGGACTGGGTTATCTTTGCCCAGGACTGTTTACCACTTGAGGGTCTATACATACCCTGCCTCAGAAACCAGGCTGACCATAAAAGACTTACCCTCATTTTCCCCCCTTCACATTTTTACTTTGGATTAATTTTAGATTTGCCAAAAAGTTGCAAAGATTATATATGGCTTTTCTGTATACCACTCATCTAACTTTCCCTAACGTTAACATCTTACACGACCACAAAACATTTATCAAAATTAAGAGAGGAATGTTGGTACATTACTAATTGAACTTTAGGTCTTACTTGGATTTTATGTTTTCACACCAACGCCCTCTTTCTGGTTCAGGATCCAGCGCCGTATTTAGTTCTGTCTCCATAATCTCCTCTGGTCTTCTGTCCTCGTTTTTCATCACTGTTTGACACCTTAAGCACTGGTATTTTGTAAAATGTCCTCCAACTAGGTTATGGGTTTTTAAACAGTATTACAGAGTTGAAATGCTCCCATCTCCTTGAATGACTACAGCTGAAACCTTGAACAACATATTTAAACTGTGTGGGCAATTCAACCCATGTGGATTTTTTCAATAAATACAGGAGAGTGTATGTTTTTTCTCCTCCTTACGTTAATAACATTTTCTTCTCCCCAGCTTGCTTTATTAACCACCCAACATCGTAGCAGCCACCATCACTAGGCCCTATGCTAATCTCTCACAGAACACTCCGTACCATCTGGTGCCACTGGGTCCTTGGAGGTGGATGCAAGCTTCCGGAGAGCAAAAACTTTTTTTAATCACTGATGAAAATAGGGCTTGGTGTGTATTTGTAGGGTGACCAAATCTCTATGTACTTTATGTACTGATGTGGAACAATCTCCAAGATCTGCCAAGTGAGAATAAGCAAGACGCAGCAGAGTGCGCTCCCAATTCTGCACAGAAGGTGTGGGGGGCGAGTACACACCCACATGTGTTTATATATGGCTCAAGTCTGGAAGGCTCCTCTTCTGCTCAGACTACACTTGGCTCAACAGTTTCCACTCTGCTCCAGCTCTTTAAGAATTAGTCCATTTTTGGAACCAACATCTCTGCTTTCAAAACAAGGTCTCTAAGGCCTTGGCCTGCTTTAGATGGCGGCCACAAGCCGTGTGGAAAAGACCCACCTGCAGCACAGGCATCTCACCTCTCCTTAGGTGACTCCTCCCAGGAAGTCACTTCACAGAATACAGGCTCACCGTGTCACAGGTCAGGGACCTAACCAATCCCTCCTGTGTTCCTGTTTGGCAAGTTATCTACATCCTCTGAAGTTTCGTATCTACTAAATGCCTCCTCTGTCCTGTACCTGTGACCACCAGTCAGTCTCCCGCCCTGGTCAAATGTAGCTAGGAGGAAAGAATCTAAAATCCCTGAAAGAGAGAAGACTAGAGTCGAAATAGCTTACACAAAGGCAATTTATTAACAGAAAACAGTAATTTGAGGAATCCTGTTCACAGACGGCGACCACGGCGACCCCCCTTCCTGCGGGTGCTATCGGAGGGGATGGGGGTGACATCTTCTGTAGGGAGGAAGAAAAAACATCATTGCCTAGAGATGGATGGGAAAGAGTCCAGGCCTCCCTAAACCAATGGTCTAACAGACCAACAGTGAATCCTGCTGCTCCCCACGTGAATCCTCAGTATGTAACACATGGACATGGACTGCCCCATCTGCCGCTTCCTCAAAATTTCTGATGTGGTCTGAACTCACTTTTCTGAAGGGAAAACCAGAGTTCAGAAAAGACACTCAACTTACAAGATCAAAGAGGTGAGATATCCAATTTCTGACATCCAGCCCATAGACTCTCTAGCGGAAAGATTATTCTCAACAGGGGCAACTGAACACTACCTCCTTTTCAAAAAGGTAAAAAGCTAAACCACTAACCAGACCAGGGGGGCGGTATATGATGCTATAACATGCAGAGAAACAGGGAAGGACTAATACCTCGTTAGGAGTAAGGGCCCAGGAGATCATGGGCGTGAGGGGGCAGACAATACGCAGATGTAGGGGACTCGCCATGATTCTCAGTCATGGGAGGTGTTGCTCCCTGCATTCATTTTTCATTGTTACAATGACTGGCATGCTCTAATACTTATTAGGAAAAAACCAAGGATGCGGACAGTCTTACAATTCAGGGGACAGACCACACAAATGCCAACTCCCTTAAGAAACACTGAAAAGGACAGACAATTCATCTCCCATCAGTTCCACCAGCCAGTCTCAGGCCCTGCACACCAGGGAGTGTGGGGCAGAGGTTCATAAGTCAAATTGCGCTGTCAACATTCACATCAAGGCGACAGGGGTGCTCTGGAAGAAATTCTATCGTATGATGCCTCTTGCAACCCCCATTAACTCTGGCACCCTAACTGCCAATAGGCCCTGAACCAGGCTCTGTATCCCACTAGGTACAACACAAGTTTTCTGGGATCAATGATTCAAAGCAAATCCAAGTGGTAGCTAGAGGGAGGCACTTACCAATCCGCCCGATCTTCATTCCTGAGCGGGCAAGGGCTCTGAGGGCTGACTGGGCCCCAGGTCCAGGGGTCTTGGTTCTAGGGAAATGAGGACCTACGTTAAGAAAAGCTTTGTCCAACTCATTAGGGGTTCTTTCTAGATCCCACAACCCTCTATAGTTCAGGAATCTGCAACTTTTCAGAAAGGACCAAAAAATAAATATTTAAGGCTTAGTGGGCTACGTATGGCTTTTGTTGCATACTTTCTGGCCCATGCATCAGAGTTCAAGCTCTGTTCTTGCCTGCAGCGGACTGTCCTTCTTGCCAAGGCTGTAATTTTTGGGGGGCAATCTGTCCATTTCCAGCTGCTCCCCCACCCAAAACCAAGACACTAATATCTCTCCAGAGGACCACTTTGGTCTGCTGCCCACAAAGCATAGGTTTTTGTTTTTAATATTTTATTTATTTATTTGACAGACAGAGATCACAACTAGGCAGAGAGGCAGGCAGAGAGAGAGAAGAGGGAAGGAGGCTCCCTGCTGAGCAGAGAGCCTGATGCGGGGCTCGATCCCAGGACCCTGAGATCATGACCTGAGCCGAAGGCAGAGGCTTTAACCCACTGAACCACCCAGGCGCCCCAGCATAGGTCTTTTTAAAAAAATATAAGCTTGGGACGCCTGGGTGGCTCAGTTGGTTAAGCGGCTGCCTTTGGCTCAGGTCATGATCCCAGCGTCCTGGGATCGAGTCCCACATCGGGCTCCTTGCTCGGCAGGGAGCCTGCTTCTCCTGCTTCTGCCTGCCACTCTGTCTGCCTGTGCTCGCTCGTGCTCTCTCTCTGACAAATAAATAAATTAAAAAAAATATATATATATAAGCTATATGCCCAATGTGAGGCTTGAACTCATGACCGTGAGGTTAAGAGTTTCGTGCTCTATCAACTGAGCCAGCCAGGTACCCTGAAGCAGGAGTTATTAAAAAAACAAACAAACAAACAAAAATCAAACAAAAAACCCCCAATCTCTGGAGCACCTGGGTGGCTCGGTCAGTTACTCATCCAACTCAATTTCAGCTCAGGTCATGATCTCAGGGTCGTGCTGAGCAAGAGTCTGCTTAAGATTCTCTCTCTCCCTCTGTAATGCTTCACCCCCACCCACCTCTGCACTCACATTCACTCTCATCAGAACAAAACCCCAATTTCATCAAGTCATTACTATTACTATTACTATTACTATTAAAAAGTTCTTATGCCCCTCCCACCCCACTTTGGCTAATGTCTCAATCCTTATTGCTTCCTCTAAGACCTGGCAGGAACTTGCTCCTGCCTATCTCTCTGATCATACCACATGCAACTCTTTCCCATAGATGTGCCAAATTCATTCCCACTCAAGACCTTTTCCCTGCAGTTGTATCTGGCTGGAATATTCTCCCCTCTGCCCTTCCTTCACTGGACCAACTCCTGGCACATTTTAGGTCTTGGATGAAATTAAACTTTATCACTAACTCCCATCCCTCACACTGTATTTGCTTCCTAGCACTTGCCACAAATGGAAAGCACAGGAACCCCTACTCGGGCTGTTTAAATACAGACTGTCTTGGGGCACCTGGGTGGCTCAGTGGGTTAAAGCCTCTGCCTTCGGCTCGGGTCATGATCTCAGGGTCCTGGGATTGAGCCCCGCATCTCTGCTCAGTGGGGAGCCTGCTTCCTCCTCTCTCTCTGCCTCTCTGCCTACTTGTGGTCTCTGTCAAATAAATAAATAAAATCAATAAAGTCAGACTGTCCTACCAGTCTAGGCACCTCTACACAGGAAGAGGAGAGGGTATAGTGATCCTTTTCCATCCTTCTTTCCTAGCACCTAGAACACAATACCTTGTATGCAGCCGAGTGCTCAATAAACAGTAAGTTGGGGGGAGGGGGGAGTAGAAGCAGTGGTGCAGCAGTCAACTACTGAATCTGAACACACCCATGAATCTTGTGCAAAGTCACAAGAGAAAAACCAAGCCTCAAATCTAAGTGCTCTGGCTCCCAAGCCCAGGGATCTCACCACCCAGCCCCTGCCTCATGTACCTATTTCCTCCTGTGGCCCGTAGTTTGATGTGGAGGGCAGTGATACCCAGCTCCTTGCACCTCTGGGCTACATCCTGAGCAGCCAACATAGCAGCGTAGGGAGAGGACTCATCTCGATCAGCCTTCACCTTCATTCCACCAGTCACACGGCAGATGGTTTCCCTGGGAACAAAAGCTCAGTGATTTCTCTTAGCCATCAAGGACTGTGAATGCTTATCACATCCCCACTGAGTAAATGGTGCCAGTCAGGTATGGCAGAGGATGAAGGCCACCTGATAGGGCGCGAAGACCCAAAGTAACTGAATACTGTATTAACAATATAAATTTACTTTTGCATTTAATCCTCCCAACTGTTCCAGGAGGCAGGCACCAATTAACCTCACCAAATATTACGAGAAAACCAAAGCTTCGAATTTGAGTGATTTCACGCGTCACAAAAAACTGGCTAACAGCAGCCAGAACCTGTACATAGAGAGGACTTCCTGTCCACCCCCGCTCCTACAAAATACCAAGAGACTGAAGATTCAAGGATTACACTTTAAGGTCATTAAGAGCACAAAATGTGTCTCTTTCTCTCTTACTAAAGTGCCTGAGAAATCCCAGTATTTGAGGCCCAACAACCAAATACATTTTCTTATCTGAACATTCTTTTTAATTTTTTCAAGAGACTCTTTAAACTGCCACCCAGTTCCAGGGGCATTTCTTCCTCCAGACCTTACCAGTTTGGCCCGTGCCTCCTCACCCAAGTACTCACTTGCCAGAAAGATCGGTGACATGGACAAAAGTGTCATTGAAGGATGCAAAGATGTGGCAGACACCAAATACATTTTCTCCTTCAGCTACCTGAGGTCCAAGGCTAATGACCTGTTCCTCCTTCTTTTCCTTCCCCTTGCGAGGTGCCATTTCTAGAAGGAAAAGAATCCAATATTAGCAATGGACAAGGTTTCCACAGCCCCTTCTTCCTGGCTATTGAAGGAAATCTCCCAAGTGTTGCTCTTCTGTGTCCTGTTTTCCTCTACCTAGTCTGTGAAATCTCATCTCTGCCTAAAACTCATTTCTCCCTGCATTTAGGGGCTTTTGATTGATGAAAAAAAGTGAAGTACCTTGAGATAACCTTCTTCCTGAATCCACCGAAAGCACAGCTCTTAGCACTTACAGGAAAGGAGCCTAGAGTTCTAAGCAGGTCATAAGTATCCCTCAAATTTTTACCAAGTGGGCTCAAAAACTTGAAAAACAGACTGGCTTAGGTCTCTGGAGACTTTCAAGTTCAAATGACCGCTCCGCAAACCTGGGCAAAGCCATTATCCCTGGGCTTTACTGCTGCCAATACATATCCTGAGGAATTTTTGATGATCTGTTTAGGATGACACAACAAGTCAGTTGCAGAGCAGAATGGAAAACCAGGTTAAGAGATTCCCTGTCTTATGGACATTGGGGGAGGATATGTGCTATGGTGAAGATGATACACAGACCCGTACTCCTGGGGCAAATACTACATTATATGTTAGTAATAATAATAATAATAATAATAGAAATTCCCTGTCTACATCTCACAATACTTCCAATGCCAGGAAGTGTTTCTGGTCTCCTGGCCCCCACGTACCATTTACAGGTTAGGCTCAGACTTTAAGACCACATCTAAAAGGGTTAGTAGAAGGCTAAGGCCAACAACCTACTCATGAACTGGTGACACCTGAAGACCCTTTATGGAAGGCACCTGCTGTCTGAACTCTGCACCAACTTCTTGGCTCAGAATTCAAGGGTCCCTTGGGGCACCTGGGTGGCTCAGTTGGCTAAGTGAATGCCTTCAGTTCAGGTCATGATCAAGGCCCATGTTGGACTCCCTGCTCAAGCGGGGAGTCTGCTTCTCCCTCTCCCTTTTCCCCAGCTCATACTCTCTCTTAATTAAATAATTAAAATCTTAAAAAACAAAAAAACAACTCAAGGGTCCCTTCCCACATATCCCTCTAGCTTCATCTCTCACTATATATCCTGTGCTCTACCAGATCCTTCCAAAAGCCAATTTAAATGCGATCTCCCACCCTCTGACGATCCTGCTATCCTTCCACAACTCATTAAAACCAAATTCTTAAATTTCTACTAGAATCAAGCATTAAAGGCAATAAAACATCTCCTCTTGGAAGGCTAAGAGAAAAGCCCCATCCCCAAAACTCAATGTTAGTGAAACCAGGTAACTCTTTTTTTTTTTAAAGATTTTATTTATTTATTTGACAGAGATCACAAGTAGACAGAGAGGCAGGCAGAGAGAGAGCAGGAAGCAGGCTCCCTGCTGAGCAGAGAGCCCGATGCGGGACTCGATCCCAGGACCCTGAGATCATGACATGACCTGAGCCGAAGGCAGCGGCTTAACCCACTGAGCCACCCAGGTGCCCGACACCAGGTAACTCTTATCTGACACAGCATATAATGGAAGTGCAATTACACAGTCCCAGAGTCTAGGGGACGGAGATGCTAACAGGAGGAAAGCAGGTGAGGATAATAATGCCAAGAGTAAGTAAGAGAGGACCTACTTTCTGACCCAAGCCCCAGGCCTCCCGGCCCTCCTGAGACTCAAGAATCAGAACAGCTTCCTAACACTTTCAGAAGACACTAAAAATCGCGAGGGCTCTGATGGCTTAGGCTGCAGGCTTCCAGATGAAGACAAACACAGCGCTGCCTAGGTTTGTAAAGACAGTGGCAAAACCAAACCTAAAAACCGTGTCCCGACCTCCAGCCCAGCACTCTCTAGCCTGCGTCAAGATGCCTCTATTTCACGAATCACCACAATTCCAGACCCGGAAAAGTCCACGTCGCCCGGTTCCTGGATCTCCCCAGTGCCTTCCTTATGCACCGTCCAGTGAGCGACCGCAAGTTAACTGTTCCTGAACTCAGGTTAGATCCCACAGAGTAAGAACTGTGAGGAAGGTGCCAAGGGAGCTCACAGAAGAGAAGTTTAAGTTCTGCCTGATGAAGCCCACAAAGACTCCATCAGATCCGAACTAAGAAGCATGAATAGGAATGCCTGCTGGGACCGGTCCCTCAGCAAATGCCCACGTCGCCCAGAAGTGGTGATGACGATGGCCCCTGGAGAACAGATCATAAACGCATAGCAAAGGTGCTCAGCAAACGCTGATGCACACTCCCCAGCCCCGACTCTGGGTTCGCGCGGCGCGCCCTAAGCGCCCAGTATTTGCAACGTGCCAGGCTTAGCCATCACCCAGACTTCGGCAGCACCCAACACAGGGCCGCTTCTCCTGATTCTCTCCACGAATCCTCACTACAACCCGGTGGGATCGGAGCGACAGTTAATCCCATTTCCCAAACCAGGAAACCAACTGGGGACTAGGGGCCGGGCCCGCGACCGCCCAAGAGCCTGGCGGAGTAGAGGCGAGGCCACATCACGCTCGGCCCTGCTCCTTCTCAACCAAGCTGTGCAGCCCCTTACACGCAGCGGTGGCGGCAGCGCGGGGCCAGAGCCTTCAGGGCTGTGGCCGCACCCGGCCCCATTTCACAGGCTCCTCCTCGGGGAAGACCGCCACCTTCCGAGACAAGGCACGCCCCTGACTCTGGGGTCCACCGGCCGCGCCCCTCTCCCACAACTGACTCGGCTTCCACCGAAACACCCCAGTCCCGCGTCCCCGACCCCGATGGGTGACCTCTGCCGCAGGATGCCGCTCGATTGTTCTCGCCCAGGGATCCTACCTGCGCGTCTTCTCCAGACTCCGCTACCGGAAAGAGAGAGCAGGAGTAGGCGGGGCGACGGGACACGTTCACGTCCCCGGAAGTGCACGCCCGAGGTCACGGAGCGAGGCCGGCTCCCGGAAGATGCCGGCTTTATTGTTTAAGGAGTTGAAGAATCACCCTCGGCAAAGGCGGTTTACTTAAGAGAATACCAAAGGAGACAAGGGCAGGGTGTCGCTGTGAGCGGGTCTGCCTCTGACACTGCACGAAACAGCTACATCTACTCAGTGAGGCGGGCCAGTGTGCAGAGATGGCGGCGGCCGCGGCTAGATGGGCTTCCTGTAGCCTGGCCCCGGGTCTGGTCAGCCCGGAGGTGGCAGCGCTCCTCGTGGCGCGGAGGGCAATGACAACAACAACCGCGATCATCACAGATTTTGGTTTACTATGTACTGGGTAAAATACGAATAAATTATTCAGTATTTATTACATACTAGCTTGGGCTGAGCAATTTATAGACGTTGCTTAATTTAATCCTCACAAAATTATCAAATAGGTAACTGGTTTGATTTCCCTTTTTACAGATAGGGGATGTTAACTGAAATCACACATTTGTGGCTGATTTGGAATTTTGACTTCAAAGTCTATCCGTTTAAGAGCCAACTTCCATATATCCCTCTAATATTGAAGGACCTTGAAGTGTTGGGATAGTGTATAGATGGAGATATGGGGACTGGCTAAGAAGTAGGTCGTGTGTGTGTGTGTGTGTGTGTACATAGATTTGTATATAAAGCCCATGTAATGGACTGTATGTATTGCATATATGTATGAAAGGTTTTTTTAACAAAAGGAGCGATTATACAGAGTAACAGATCCCTTTCTTCTCTAGTATTGGTGCCACTGAATAGATTTTGCTCAATTTAGGGAAGAACTTTTTTGAAAAGTACTGCTTCTTTTTCCTTTCACAACAGTAATTAATTACAGAAAAACCATAAAATAGAAACATTCAGAAAGGAGAAAAGGAAGTGACAGCCTTACCCCCCACAATTAACATCTTGGTATATGTCCTTTCCAAACATAATCTATGCAAATACATACAGAAGAGCCACTAAGATACACAGTCTTAGATAAATAAAATTGTATTCTGTATGATATTTGGTAACTTTCTTTTATTCAATGTTGTGGACATCTTCCCGTAACAACTAGTAGAGATCTTCAACATTTCTTTACAAATATTTTATTTTATTTATTTATTTTAAAGATTTTATTTATTTATTTGACAGGGAGAGAGAGCACAAGCAGGGGGAGCAGCAGATGGGGAGAGAGAAGCAGGCTCTCTATTGAGCAGGGAGCCTGATGTGAGGCTTGATCCCAGGACCCTAAGATCATGACCTGAGCCGAAGGCAGACACTTAACCAACTGAGTCACCCAGGTGCCTTCTTTACAAATATTTTTAATTTCATTTGTTATTTTGAATATTAAATGCATTCACAAAAATAAAAACTACAGATATGAAAAAAGTATGTACAAAGAAAATCCTCTCACTTCTGACCCCAGCAACCCAATCCTCTTCCTTGCAAGCAACCAGGAATAGCTGTATTGTATCATTTTTAACTACTGTAGGATATTTCTTTGTATAGATGACCCCTTATTTATTTAGTCAGTTCTCTGTTGTTGGGAACAGAATTTGTGAATGTACACAAAACTGTCAAGAACACATTTGTGCTATTTTTTTCCCTCAGGGTGGATTGCCAGAAGTCAAAAAGAATATATATTTGGAATTTTGATACATTTTGCTAAACTGCCCCTCAGGAAGTTTTTATCAATTTCCACTTTTGCTCAACTGAGAGACTAAATATGTCTCCTTGTATTGTATTTCTTCCATGGTTAGTAAGGTGAGATATCTCTTTATGGATTGTTTTGAGCATTTGCATAATTTCTGTCAGTTGTCTATAGTCCTGAAAAGGAAGGGCTTTTTATTGTCTAGTAGTGAGTTCCTCAATAGAAGAGGTATTATAGCAACCCTCAGGTTGCTAGAAGGGAGGAGGTGGGGGGATGGGGTAACTGGGTGATGGGCATTAAGGAAGGCATGTGATGTGATGAGCGCTGGGTATTCTATAAGACTGATGAATCACTGATCTCTACCTCTGAAACCAATAATACATTATAGGTTAATTAATTGAATTTAAATTAAAAAATAAATTTTCTTTCTTTTTATGAATATCAAAAGTATTTGCTTGGAATATTTGACAGTATTGTATTTAATTATTTTAACATCTATGTAGTTATCTCAGCAAATGTTTGCATACTTTACCACAAAAAAAAGAAAAGAAGAAGAGGTATGATAGTAGAGACTGAAGCAGTGTGGAGTGAGTTCTTGTTTTGGGTAAGAACTTTTTTAGACACACAGACCTCAGTGAGGGAAGATTTCATGAAGGGAGCATGGCTTGATCTTACAACTGAAGGTAATCTACACAGTCACCTCAGAACATATTTTTTTTACAGGCACGTGGATGGCTCATTCAGTAGAGCATGGAACTCTTAATCTCAGGGTCACGAGTTCCAAGCCCCACGCTGGGCATAAAGCTTACTTAAAAAAATAAAACAAGGCAAACATTTTAAAAAGAACATTTTTTTTCTTCAAAGATTTTATTTATTTTTTTAAAGATTTTATTTATTTATTTGACAGACAGAGATTACAAGTAGGCAAGAGAGTCAGGCAGGGAGAGTGAGGAGGAAGCAGGCTCCCCGTGGAGCAGAGAGCCCGATGTGGGGCTCGATCCCAGGACTCTGGGATCATGACCTGAGCCAAAAGCAGAGGCTTTAACCCACTGAGCCACCCAGGTGCCCCTTATTTATTTATTTGACAGAAAGAGATCACAAGTAGACAGAGAGGCAGGCAGAGAGAGAGGGAAGCAGGCTCCCTGGAAGCAGGCTCCCTGCTGAGCAGGGAGCCCGATGTAGGACTCGATCCCAGGACCCTGAGATCATGACCTGAGCTGAAGGCAGCGGCTTAACCCACTGAGCCACCCAGGCACCCAAAAGAACATTTTTTTATAGGAAGTCTTACTTTCTTTTTTAAAAATAATTTTAAAAATTATTTTATTTTATCTTATTTATTTTTAAAGATTTTATTTATTTATTTGACAGAGATCACAAGTAGACAGAGAGGCAGGCAGAGAGAGAGGAGGAAGCAGGCTCCCCACTAAGCAGAGAGCCCGATGCGGGCCTTGATCCCAGGACCCTGAGGTCATGACCTGAGCTGAAGGCAGAGGTTTTACCCACTGAGCCACCCAGGCACCCCAGGAAGTCCTATTTTCAAATCAGAAATCAGCAGTCACTGCTTTCAAACTCTAATTCGATTATTTAGTCAACATATTTATTATTCTTACAAAGACTTATTAGTTGTGAATCCCTAGGCAAAAATTGTAATCTCTCTGCACTTTAGTTTTCTCACCTGTAAAATAGGGTAATAACTTTTTTTTAATTTTTTAAAAGATTTTATTTATTTATTTATTTGACAGAGTGAGATCACAAGTAGGCAGAGAGGCAGGCAGAGAGAGAGAGGAGGAAGCAGGCTCACCACCAAGCAGTGAGCCCAATGCGGGACTCGATCCCAGGAACCTGAGATCATGACCTGACCCAAAGGCAGAGGATTAACCCACTGAGCCACCCAGGTGCCCCGGGTAATAACTATTTTTAAACATGCCTATTGAAACATGTGTCTCCACTGGGCACTTGCTTTGTGCCGAACTCTGAGATATGATAATATGACATTTAAGCTAAGACTCAAAAACAAAGCAGGAGTTAGCTAAATGAAGGTGGAAAGAATGATCTGGACAGGGAGAACAGTTTATGCAAAGGGCCTGAGGTGGGAAGGCACTTGGAGCATTCAAGGGATTAAAAACATGGCCAGTGTATTTGCGGTATTGTGTGCGAGGGAAGAGTGATGGGAGATCATGGGAGGAATGGTGGGAGCCACTTCCTGCTGTGTCTTACCTCTGTTGCCTTGCCTGTTTTCCCCATCATACCCCACCCCATGCACCATCAACACTGTAAACACAGGGAGTATGTTTTCCATGACTTCTCATACTTTATTTATTCATTCATTCATTATTGAGCCCTTAGTATGTGTCTCGCACTGTTCTAGATACCTGGGGTACATTTGTGATCAGAATAGATAATGATCCTTACCTTCTTGGGGTTTATATTCTGGCAGAAGGGCAGACATAATATTATTTAATAAATTTCTATTATGTTAGAGGGTAATCGATCAGTTACTATGGAAAGAAGAAAAAGTTGAGTGGGGTAAAGGATATTGTGGGTCTGGGGGCTTCCCAGGGAAGGGATGGGACATGTGACAAAATTAAATTGAGAGCACAAGGTAGTCTTGTTGAGAGATTTGAGCAGAAGTGGGAGGCAGAAAAAGGAGCAAGTATTGCCAATATCTAAGGAAAGATTATAACAAGCAGAGGGAAGAGCATGTGCAAAGGCCCACAGATAGGAGTACCGCTGGCATATTCCAGGAACAGTAAGGAGGCCAGTGTGGCTGGAGTAGAGTGAGGGAGAGAAGATGGGTGGGACATGAGAAGATACGGTGATGGGAGCTAATGGCTGGTGTGGGCAGATGATCATGTAGGCTTTTAGGTCTTGGAGGGACTTTGGCTTTTACTCTGAATGGAGCCATCAGAGGGTTTTGAGCAAAGGAGTGACAGAATCTGACTTGTGTTTTTACTACTACTATATTTATTTGACACGGAGAGAGATCACAAGTAGGCAGAGAGGCAGGCAGAGGGAGGGGGGGAAGCAGGCTCCCCACCAAGCAGAGAGCCCAACACAGGGCTCCATCCCAGGACCCTGAGACCACTACTCGAGCTGAAGGCAGAGGCTTAACCCACTGAGCCACCCAGGCACCCCCTGACTTATGTTTTTGTTTTTTTAAAATTTCTTCTCAGCGTAACAGAATTCATAGTTTTTGCACCACACCCAGTGCTCCGTGCAATGCATGCCCTCCGTGATACCCACCACCTGGCTCCCCCAACCTCCCACCACCCGCCCCTTCGAAACCCTCAGGTTGTTTTTCAGAGTCCATAGTCTCTCATGGTTCATCTCCCCCTCCAATTTCCCTCAACTCCCTTCTCCTCTCCATCTCCCCATGTCCTCCATGTTATTTGTTATGCTCCACAAATAAGTGAAACCATATGATAATTGACTCTCTCTGCTTGACTTATTTCACTCAGCATAATCTCTTCCAGTCCCGTC